>CM062595.1:4298010-4596553 GCA_031468815.1 Morus bassanus | reverse complement strand
TGAGGGGAGGGGGGGGTCCCTGGGGCGTCCCGGGGGGGCAGCGGGCGGCTGGCAGGGCTTGAGGCGGAGCGCGGCCGGGCGGGGAGCGGGTGAGTCACCGGGCCCCCCCCCGGCGCCCCCCCCGGCCCGCCCCCGCCGTGCCTATCCCGGGCGGCGCCGCGCCCCGCCACTGCCCGCTCCGCTCCGCGCCGCGCCGCGCCGCACGCCGTGAGTACCGGGCGGGGGCCGGCCGCCCCCCCCCCCCCCCCCCCCGCCGTTAGGGGCTCCTCTTGGGGAGCCCCATCCCCGCACCCCGCGCTTGGGGGGGGCTCTGCACCCCGCGCTTGGGGGGGCCCCAACCCTGCACCCCTCATTTGGCGGGGGGCCCCCCAGGCATGCCCCCTCCCCGGGTGGGGTACCCCATCCTGGTAGAGGGGGACCTCATCCTGCCCCCCCCAGGGGGACCCCTGGGCATTGCCCCCCCGACCCTTAAAGGGGGACCCAGCCCCGCACCCCTCTTTGGAGGGGGACCCCGAAGATGGGCACGTTGGGCACACACCCCCCCCAAGGGAAGCCCCCGCACCCCGGGGGGGCCCTATCCTGCCGGGGGTGGGCATGGCTGGCCGGGGGGGGGGTCCCCGGTGCTGTGCGGGAGGGCCTGGCCCTGGCTCCCCCCGGGGCCCCCCAAGTTTTCGAGGGCAAAGCCACAGGCTGGGCCAGTTCCTGTTTCGGTGGCGGGTGCCTGCGCTGGGGTGTGGCTCTGGTGTCCCCAAGGCTGTCCCCAAGCCCCTGGGGGGGGGGGGGACATCGGAGTGCGGGGGGTGTCCTGGCGCTGTGCGGGGGGGAGCAGCGGTCCCATGGGGCAGGCGTGTCCCCACGCCGCCATCACCCCACATCTCTGCCAGGCCCACATGTCCCTTCCCAAAATTATGGGGGGGGGGGGGGTATCATCCCTTGGTGGGGGGGGCTACTGTGGGGTCCCCCCCGTGACCCCTCTGACATGGGGAAACTGAGGCAGGGCACACCCCGCCCAGGGAGGGGACCGGGGGCTTTGCACAACACCCCCTCTGACTCATCGGGGTTCCCCAGGGTGCCCTGTAGCCCGGGGGGGGGACACGGGACACACCCGCAGGACGTGTCCCCCCCCCCCGGCCCCACCCCGTGGCCGCAGCCCGGAGCTGAGTCATTCCCAGCGGCTGGAAAACCGCTCACAGGCGCGATGAGCGGCGCCAGCCTCAGCCCAGGGCCTGCCGGCGGGGCCCGAGGTGGGGCTGGGGGCCGCGGCTGAGCTGTGCCCCCCCCCCCGCAGCCCCCCGGCCCAGCCATGCCATCCCAGATGGAGCACGCCATGGAGACCCTCATGTTCACCTTCCACAAGTACGCGGGGGACAAGAACCACCTCGGCAAGGAGGACCTGCGGGTGCTGATGGAGAAGGAGTTCCCCGGCTTCCTGGAGGTGGGGGGGCAGGATCGGGCCCACGGGGGGGCACATAGCACCCCTTGATCAGCCCCTATAGCCCCCTGGGATCAGCCCCTATAGCCCTCCCCAGGGTCAGCCCCTATAGTCGTCCCCCCCCTGCGATCAGCCCCTATAGTCGTCCCCCCCCGGGGTCAGCCCCTATAGCCCCCCCTCCGGGTCAGCCCCTATAGCCCCTATAACCCCCCCCGGGATCAGCCCCTATAGTCAGCCCCTATAGTCCCCCCCCCGGGGTCAGCCCCTATAGTCCCCCCCCCGGGATCAGCCCCTATAGTTCTCCCCCCCGGGGTCAGCCCCTATAGCCCTCCCCAGGGTCAGCCCCTATAGCCCCTATAACCCCCCCCGGGATCAGCCCCTATAGTCAGCCCCTATAGTCCCCCCCCGGGGTCAGCCCCTATAGTCCCCCCCCCGGGATCAGCCCCTATAGTTCTCCCCCCCGGGGTCAGCCCCTATAGCCCTCCCCAGGGTCAGCCCCTGTAGCACCCCTTGATCAGCCCCTATAGCCCCCCCCCAGGGATCAGCCCCTATAGCCCCTATAACCCCCCCCGGGATCAGCCCCTATAGCCCCCCCCCAGGGTCAGCCCCTATAGCCCCTATAGCCCCCCAGGGTCAGCCCCTATAGCACCCCCCCCGGGTCGGCCCCTATAGCCCCCCCCAGGGATCAGCCCCTATAGCCCCCCCCCAGGGTCAGCCCCTATAGCCCCTATAGCCCCCCCCCGGGGTCAGCCCCTATAGCCCCCCCCCGGGGTCGGCCCCTATAGCCCCCCACGGTCAGCCCCTATAGCCCCCCCCCCGGGGTCGGCCCCTATAGCCCCCCCCAGGGTCAGCCCCTATAGCCCCCCAGGATCAGCCCCTATAGCACACCGCCAGGCTGGGACCCCCCGAGGGCACGGGGAGGCCGGCGGGCGGGCGCAGCCCTGACGCCGGGGTGGGGGGCCCTGACGCCGACGCTGCCCCCCAGAACCAGCGGGACCCCATGGCGCTGGACAAGATCATGAAGGACCTGGACCAGTGCCGGGACGGCAAGGTGGGCTTCCAGGGCTTCTTCTCCCTGGTGGCCGGGCTCACCATCGCCTGCAACGACTACTTCGTGCTGCACATGAAGCAGAAGGGCAGGAAGTGAGAGCAGCGCCCGCGGTGCTGCCCCCCCCCCACCCCGGGGTGCTGCCCCCCCCCCACCCCGGGGTGCTGCCCCCTCCCACCCCCGGTTGCTCCCCTGGCACCTATGGGTGCTGCCCTGCCGCCCCCCGCTGCCCCCCCACCCCAATAAAGGTGTTTTGTACTACGCTGGAGCTGCCTCGTCTCTTGGGGTCGCCGTCCCCGCCGTGTCCCCCCCAGGGTGACCCTGTCCGCCCCCCCCCCCCCCAGCCCCACCCATGGGGAGCCCCTGGCCGCGGGGGGGGGGAGCACAGGCCCCCCCCCCCCAAACCGCTGGTGAGTGAGGGGGGGCCCCCGAGGGGTGTGGGGGGGTGCAAGGCCATATGGGGCCCTATAGGGCCATCAAAGGGCCAGGGGCGCCAGGCTGGGAGGCGCACAGAGGCCCGATGGGGGCTGTATAGGGAGTGTGTAGGGCTTCTATAGGGGCTGCACGGGGCTGGGTAGGGGATCTACAGCAGCCACAGAGGGCTGCGCAGGGGCGTATAGGAATGTAAAGGGGCCGTATCGGGGTCTATAGGGGCTGCACGGGGCTGGGTAGGGGATCTACAGCAGCCACAGAGGGCTGCGCAGGGGCGTATAGGAATGTAAAGGGGCCGTATCGGGGTCTATAGGGACTGCACGGGGCTGGGTAGGGGATCTACAGCAGCCACAGAGGGCTGCGCAGGGGCGTATAGGAACCTGAAGGGGCTGTATGGGGGTCTATAGTGTCCATACAGGGGTGCGCATTGGTGTACAGGTGACCTGTAAGTGCTGCGGAGGTTTGTACAGGGCTGTACAGGCATCTATAGGGGCCGTATAGGGCGGTTTGGGGCTGTATATGGCCTGCAGAGGGCTGTATAGGCACGTCTCGGTGTCTGTAAGGCCTGCAGAGGGCTATATAGGTATGTATAAGGTGGCTGTAGTGCCACAGAGCTGCATAGGGGTATATAAGGGCTGTACGGGGCTGCATAGGGGCCCACAGGTGCTGTATGGGGCCGTATAGGGGTGCACAGGGGCTGTATGGGGATCCGCAGGAGCTGTACGGGGCTGTATAGAGGTGTCCGGGTGTCTGGAGGGGCTGTACAGGGTGGTATAGGGGTGCATAGGGGGCCTGTAGGGGCTGTACAGGTGAGTATGGGGCTGCATAGGGAGGTATAGGGGCCTATAGGGGCGGTGTAGGGGCCTATAGGGGTGGTATAGGGGTCTATAGGGGCAGTATAGGGGTCTATGGGGCGGTATAGGGGCCTATAGGGGCGGTATAGGGGCCTATAGGGGCAGTATAGGGGTCTATAGGGGTCTATGGGGCGGTATAGGGGCCTATAGGGGCAGTATAGGGGCCTATAGGAGCGGTATAGGGGTCTATAGGGGTCTATGGGGGTCTATAGGGGTCTATGGGGCGGTATAGGGGTCTATAGGGATCTATGGGGCGGTATAGGGGCCTATAGGGGCCTATAGGGGCTGCAGGGCGGCCCCCGGGGCGGGACCCGGCTGTACCGGGGCCCTCCGGGGCAGGGCGGGACTCCTACGGAAGCCGAGGAGGCCCCGCCCCGCCGGTGACGCAGGTGGGCGTGGCCGGCCCCAACGGCTCGCCGGGATTCGCACGCGGCGCAGCGGGAGCGGCGGGTGCGCGCGGGGCGCCGGGGTCACGGGGTCGGGGGTCAGGGGGTCGGGGGTCAGGGGGTGGTGGGTGGCAGGGGACGGGCAGCCGGGACAGGGTCCGGGCTGACCTTTGACCTGGCTGTCCTTGACGCCACCGGGGGGGTGTGGGACCACCGGGAGTGACGTCACTGCTGGGAGTGACGTCGCTGCCGGCTTCCAGCGTGGCAGCACCGGGTCTCCCTGACAGGGCGTGACATCACCGCTTGGGCCGGTGATGACGTGTGACATCACCGCCCTGCAGTGGCAGCAGACCAGGCGTGACATTGGCAGTGACCCCAGCGGCTGGGCGTGACATCACCAGTGACTTCAGTGGCAGGGTATGACATCACTGGTGACCCCTCCGACCGGGCGTGACATTGGTGGTGACCCCACCAACCGGGCGTGACATCACTGGTGATCTCACCAGCCGGGTGTGACATTGGCGGTGACCCCACCGACTGGGCGTGGCATCACCAGTGATCCCAGTGGCTGGGTGTGACATCACTGATGACCTCAGTGGCTGGGCGTGACATTGGCGGTGACCCCACTGACCGGGCGTGGCATCACCAGTGTCCCCCGTGGCCAGGTGTGACATCACCAGGGACCCCACTGACCAGGCGTGACATCACCAGTGACCCCATCCACCGGGAGTGGCATCGCCAGTGACCCCACCGTCCGGGCGTGACATCACCAGTGACACCACCAACCGGGTGTGACGTCAGTAGTGACCCCACCGTCCGGGCGTGACATCACCGGTGACCTCTCCATCCGGGCGTGACGTCGCAGCCCGGAGCCATGTGGCGCGGCGGCGGGGGACCGGCGTGGCGGGCGCTGGCCGCCGGCGGCTGGCCCCGTGCCCCCGCCCGCCGCCGGCCGCAGCCCCCCGCCCGCGCGCCCCCCGCCGCGGGGCCGGAGCCTCCCCGGGACTACGCGGTGCCCAACGCGGGCTGGAGCGGCGCCATGCGGCACCACTACGGCCGCCTCCTCGGCATGACCGCCGCCGGCGCCTGGGCGCGCCTCCCCTCCTACCGCAACACCCGCCACCACCTCCCGGGTGGGTGCTCCCGCGGCCGCCGGCACGGGGCGAGGGGGGCGTCGGTGCCGCAGCCCCCCCTGACCGCGCCGCCGTCCCCGCAGGGGCGCCGGCAACGCCGGGGGACACGCGGCTCTTCCTCCGCGCCATCGAGGGCGACGGCCGCGGCTTCGAGTACGCCATGTTCTTCAACGCCGCCGAGCGCCGCCTGCTCTGCCTCTTCCAGCCAGGGCCCTACCTGGAGGGACACCCCGGGTAAGCGTCACCGTCACCGCGGGGTCCCCGCGCCGCCGCGCCGGCGCTCACCGCGTGTGTCCCCACACCCAGCCTGACCCACGGCGGTGCCATCGCCACCGTCATCGACAGCGCGCTGGGGACCTGTGCCGTGGCGGTGGCCGGCAGGGTGATGACGGCCAACCTCAGCATCGACTACCTGGCGTGAGTGTCCCCGGGGCGGGGCGTGTCCCCACGCGGGGGGTGTCCCCACGCGGGGGTTGTCCCCACGCGGGGGGGGGGGGACACGCAGGGGACCTGAGTGCCGTGTCCCCGCGCAGCCCCATCCCGCTGGGCGCCGTCATGCTGGTGGACGGCCGTGCCGAGCGGCTGGAGGGACGCAAGGTTTTCCTCTCCTGCCACATCCAGAGCGCCGGCGGGGACACGCTGCACGCCCGGGCCACCGGTGAGGGGGGGGACACCCGTGGGGACCCCCCGGGGGTGGGCGGGGCGCGGGAGGACCCCATCCAGCCGTACGCCTCTCTCCTCCAGGGCTCTTCATCCGCCTGGACCCCACCAAGCAGCAGCCGCAGGAGGACAGTGGCCCGTAGCCATCCCCGTGTCCTCCCCGTGTCACCCCGTGTGTCCCCCGTGTCACCCCGTGTCCCCCCTGTGCCCCCCCCCCAGTGTCCCCAGGTGGGGCTGGGGGGGCCCACGAGCATCAGAGCCGCTGCAGATCACCCCTCGTGCCCCTGGTGTTATTTGTGGGGTTCAACCACGCCCCGGGGGGTCACGGGTGGGACCACACGGCCAGGAGGGGTCCCCCGTGGGGGAGGGCAGGGACCCCTTGGGGACCCCCCCCGGCCTCCCCCTCCCCACCCCGTGTCCCCACCTCGGGGTCCCCCCGCCGCGCTGCCCACGGGGGACACCCACACCCCGCGTGGGGTCGGCGTGACACGGGGGGCCGCGGGGGGGGCTCGGCCCCGGGACCCCCGGCGAGGGGAGGGCGGGGCCAGGCGCCGAGCGATGGGCGGGGCCTGGCCGTGTGGGCGGGGCCGCGGCAGTAGGCGAGGTGGGCGGAGTCACTGGAGGTGGGCGGGGCTGATGGGCGGGGTTATGCGGGGTGGGCGGGGCCGGGCGCCCCCCCCGGGTGGGCAGCGCTGAGCCCCGGCCTCGGACGGATCGCGGGGTCGGGGGGGGGCGGGAGCGGGACACGCGGGGTCACGGACGCGGGACACGCGGGACGCGGACACGGGGCAGGGCCGGGCCGGGGGGCCGTGGGGACCCCCGGGGGCCCGGGTGGCGCTCGCCGAAGCTGGTGCCTCAGTTTCCCCCATGGGCACCTGGGGGCGCAGGGGTCCCGCGGATGCACCCCGAAGGTGGGCGCATCGGGGTGCTGTGGGGTCCTGCGCACCCTAAAGCCGGGCACATCGGGGTGCCGTGGGGCCCCATAGCTGCACCCTAAAGCTGGGCGCATCGGGGTGCTGTGGGGTCCCGTGGCTGCACCCCAAAGCCGGGCACATTGGGGTGCCGTGGGGTCCTGTGCACCCTAAAGCCGGGCGCATCGGGGTGCCGTGGGGCCCCATAGCTGCACCCCAAAGCTGGGCACATTGGGGTGCTGTGGGGTCCTGTGCACCCTAAAGCTGGGCGCATCGGGGTGCCATGGGGCCCCATAGCTGCACCCCAAAGCTGGGCACATTGGGGTGCTGTGGGGTCCTGTGCACCCTAAAGCTGGGCGCATCGGGGTGCCATGGGGCCCCATAGCTGCACCCCAAAGCTGGGCACATTGGGGTGCTGTGGGGTCCTGCGCACCCTAAAGCTGGGCGCATTGGGGTGCCATGGGGTCCCGTGGCTGCACCCCAAAGCCGGGCACATTGGGGTGCTGTGGGGTCCTGTGCACCCTAAAGCCGGGCGCATCAGGGTGCTGTGGGGTCCTGCGCACCCTAAAGCTGGGTGCATCGGGGTGCTGTGGGGCCCCATAGCTGCACCCCAAAGCCGGGCACATCGGGGTGCTGTGGGGTCCTGTGCACCCTAAAGCTGGGTGCATCGGGGTGCTGTGGGGCCCCATAGCTGCACCCCAAAGCTGGGCACATTGGGGTGCTGTGGGGTCCTGTGCACCCTAAAGCTGGGCGCATTGGGGTGCCATGGGGCCCCATAGCTGCACCCCAAAGCTGGGCACATCGGGGTGCTGTGGGGTCCTGTGCACCCTAAAGCTGGGCGCATCGGGGTGCCATGGGGTCCCGTGGCTGCACCCCAAAGCTGGGCACATCGGGGTGCCGTGGGGTCCCGTGGCTGCACCCCAAAGCCGGGCACATCGGGGTGCTGTGGGGTCCTGTGCACCCTAAAGCTGGGTGCATCGGGGTGCTGTGGGGCCCCATAGCTGCACCCCAAAGCTGGGCACATTGGGGTGCTGTGGGGTCCTGCGCACCCTAAAGCTGGGCGCATCGGGGTGCCGTGGGGTCCTGTGGCTGCACCCCAAAGCCGGGCACATTGGGGTGCTGTGGGGTCCTGTGCACCCTAAAGCTGGGTGCATCGGGGTGCCATGGGGCCCCATAGCTGCACCCCAAAGCTGGGCACATCGGGGTGCTGTGGGGTCCTGCGCACCCTAAAGCTGGGCGCATCGGGGTGCCGTGGGGTCCCGTGGCTGCACCCCAAAGCTGGGCACATCAGGGTGCCGTGGGGCCCCATAGCTGCACCCCAAAGCTGGGCGCATCTGGGTGCTGTGGGGTCCCGTGGCTGCACCCCAAAGCCGGGCACATCGGGGTGCCATGGGGTCCTGTGCACCCTAAAGCTGGGCACATCGGGGTGCTGTGGGGTCCCCTGGCTGTGCCCCAGGGCCGGGCATGTTGGGGTGCCCTGGAGCCCCATCCCTGCGCCCCAGGGCCAGTTACCTCAGGGTGTGGTGGGGTCCCATTGCTGCACCCCGAAACGGAGCACATAGGGGTGCCGTGGGGTCCTGCGGGGCCTGGGGGTGTTGGAGCAGCCCCGGGGGTTTCGGGGCCGTGGTGAGGGTGCCCGCCCGGACGCCTGGGTCCCCGCTTTGCTTGGCCTGGGGTCACCGGGGTCACGGGGGGTGGGGGGCGCCCCCAGCCGCCTGGCTCCCCGCGCCACCCCTCCGTGCCTCAGTTTCCCCCCCAGCCGCGCCGTGGAAAGTCGGAAATTTCCAGTGCGTGGGGCCGGGGGGGCAGGATGCCGGGGGGGGGGGGGCAGGATGCCGGGGGGGCCCCCGGCGCCCTTATAACGCTCGGCCGCGCCGCCCGCGCCACCGCCGCCGCCATGCGAGGTAGGGCCTGGTGCGGGGGGCTGCGGGCGGGGGGCACACGCGTGTGCGGGCGGGCGTGGGCGTGTGCGGGCGGGGCGGTGTGTGTGAGGCTGGGGGAGCGGGGGGTGCGTGTGGCAGGGGGTGGGAGGGGGCTTGCGTGTGTGCAAGGGGGGGAGCGTGCGTGTGTGGCCGGGCACGCGTGTGTGCACGCGTGTGGGAGCGTGTAATTGTGTGGGAGCGTGTGAGAGCGGACGTGCACACACGGAGGAGCGTGGGAGCGGGTGTGCGTGTGTGTGCGCGCAGGTGGGAGCATGCTGGGGAGTGCACATGTGTGTGCAAGGGTGTGGGAGCATGCAGGGGTGTGCACGCGTGTGTGCAAGGGCATGGGAGCACACGGGTGCGTGTGCAGTCAGCGGAAGCTTGCGAGAGCGGTCATACGTGCCTGCAGACATGTGGGAGCCCGCAGGAGTGTGTGTGCGCGTGTGCAAGGGTGTGGGGGCAGGCAGGGGTGTGCACGCGTGTGTGCAAGGGCGTGAGGGCGCACCGGGGACCTGTGTGCATGTGCAAGCAGGGGGGAGCGTGCACGGGTGTGTGCAAGGGTGTGGGAGCACATGGGTGTGCGTGCGTGTGTGCACACGTGTGGGCATGGCTGTCCGCTTGTGCAAGCGGGTGGGAACCCGTTGGACCGCGCGTGTGCAAGCGTGTGTGAGTGTGTGTGCGTGCGGGAGGGCAGGGTGCGGGCAGGCGTGTGCACGACTGTACCCTTGCACACCTGTGGGAGCAGCCATGTGTGTGCAGACGCGTGTGTGAGTGTGCACATGAGCGTGCCCACATGTGTGCGTGTGTGAGAGCACCAGGAGCTGCCGGGGCACGGGGGCTGTGTGTGTCAGCGTGTGTCAGCGTGTTGCATCATCATACGTGTTGTACAGCTCTCACAGGCGCGTTGGCACATGTTACAGCATGACCTTGCGTGTTGTGGCATGTGCAGGCATGTTTTGGGGCATGCATGCAACGAGGGTTGTGTAACCGCATCTGCACACACTATGGGGTCTGTGCACATGTGTTACGGCGTGTAGCTGCATACGCACACATGTTATGGTGTGTTTACCCGTGTTGCAGGGCAGTACAGCATGTGCGGGTGTTGCACACAGCTCCAGGTGTCTGTGCATGGAGCATAACATGCACGCGTGTTGTGGGGCATGCATGTGTGTCGCAGGGCATGCACGCATGTTATCGCATGTTGCTGCGTGTCCTGGCGGTGCCGTGGTGCCAGGCAGCCCTGTTTCCCCCTGCACCCGCAGCTGTGGCTGCGAGTGCCCGAGGCCGGGAGCCCCGGTCCCCCCCAGCACCCATGGGTGCCCCCACGCACCTGCGGGTCGGGTGCTCACCCTTAGATGTGGTGGGGGCTGGCAGCTGCGCGGGGCCAGCGCAGGTGACACCGACGGGGATACCGACGGGGACACGCAGGTGGCCCCGCTCCCGCGCCGCCCCCACCCGCAGCCCCCCCGCTCTGGCACTGGGGAAACGGAGGCAGGGGCACCGGCACCCCTGGGTGCTGGGGCCGGGGTCCCCAGGGGTCCCCTCCTTCCCCTCCGTGTCATGGGTGTTGGCCTGTGCTGTGACGTGTCTGCCCGTGTCATGGCGTGTTTTGCTGTGATGCTGTGCTGGGGGGGGGTCGGGAGCGCCGGGTTGTCCCCTGCCCCTGGGGACAGTGGGTGCTGATGGGTGCCAGCAGGTCCCCGTGGGTCTGGGGGTGCTGAGGGTGCTGGTGGGTGTCCCTGGGAGTGATGGGTGCTGGTGGCTGCTCGCAGAGCTGATGGGTGCCAGCGGGTCCCTGTGGGGCCGATGGGTGCCTGTGGGTGCCCGTGGAGCTGGTGGGGCCAGCGGGTCCCTGTGGGGCTGACAGGTGCTGGTGGGGCTGATGGGTGCCAGTAGGTCCCCAAGGGGCTGATAGTACTGGTGGATGCTGGTGGCAATGACAGGTACCACTGGGTGCTGATGGGGCTGGTGGGTGCTGGTGGGGCCGACGGGTACCAGCGGGTGCTCGTGATGCTGGTGGGTGCTGGTGGATGTTGGTGGGTGCTGGTGGCGGTGACGGCTGCTGGTGGGTGCCCCTGGGGCTGGTGGGGCTGATGGGTGCTGGTGGAGATGACGGGTACTGGTGGGTGCTCATAGTGCCACTGGGTGCTGGCGGGGATGACGGGTGCTGTTGGGTGCCCGTGAGGCTGGCGCGTGCTGGTGGGGCTGACAGGTACCGGTGGGTGCTGGTGGGGATAACGGGTACCGTTGGGTCCCCGTGTTGCTGGCGGGCACCCGGAGGAACCGGTGCCCACAGGTGCGGGTGGGTGCCGTGGGAGCGCTGGGGAGGCGTGGGGCTGCGCGAGACCTCGTCGACCTCTCGCCGCCGGTTCCCGGCAGGAGCAGCACCCGAAAGCGGTGCTTCCTGGCAGCCGCCGGCGCCGGCACCGTTGACTAATGCGGGTGCCGGGGCACAGGGCTGAGTCAAAGCGCCGAATTCCCAGGGTCCCTCCGGGCCGGCGTCGCCGTGGGGGTCCCCGGTGCCCAGCCGCCGGCGCCGGATGCGAGGGCGGCCGCCGCGCCCCAAAACTGGGGCGGGTGGAAAAAGCCGACGAAGCGGATTCGGCCCCGGGAGGAAGAGGTGCGGGCGTGTGCACGCGTGAAGGAGCGGCCGCATGCGTGCAAAGCGTGCGAGAGCGTGCGCAAGGGTGCGAGGGCGCGCGGGAGCGCGCGGGAGCGGCGGCGGACGCGTACCAGGCTGTGCAAGCATCCCCAAGCGTGCGAGAGTGCGTGTGAGCACGCGCAGGCGTGCACTGGCGTGTGCAAGCACACATGAGCGTGCACAAGCATTTGTGACCATGTGCAAGCGTGCATGAATGTGTGCAAGCGTGCAGCAGCCTGAAGGAGTGTGCACAAGCATTCACAGCTTTGCACAACCTTTTGCAAACGTGCACAAGGCAAGTGTGCCCAAGCGCGTGTGTGTGACTGAGGGCACGTGCGTGTGCCCACGCGTGCCCGAGCGTGCCCGAGCATGCATCAGCCCCCCAAAATCCCCATGCTTGAAGAACCGCGTGCAGGCGTGCACAAGCGTGCCTGTACATGCACGCGAGTGTGCAAGCGTGTGTGAGCAGGTCTGAGGGTGCACAAGCGCGTGCAGGGTTGCACAGATGTGCGTGTATGTGCACAAGCGTGAGCAGGGCAGAGGGTGACAAGCTGGTGGCAGTCGGGGGACGAAAGCCATCAGGGTAGGAGGGGTCTCCTGGGGGCTCTGGGGAATCTCTGGGGTTGGGGTCCCCCCCAGCTGCAGTGTCCCCACCCCGGTGTCCCCCAGCTCCAGCGTCCCCCCAGCTCTGGCATGTTTGCTCTGGTGTCCCTCTGCTCCCGTGGCCTCCCCAGCTCCAGAGTTCCTTGGCTCTGGTGTCCCCTCAAGCTCAGCCATTCCCTGGCTCTGGTGTCCCCCCACTTCCCTGTCCCTGGTGTCCCTGTCCCCGGTGTCCCCAGCCCCAGTGTGCCCGTCCCCGGTGTCCCCCATCCCCTGGCTCTGGTGCCCCCCATCCCCGTGACTGCACCCCATGGCCCCCCCGCCCACTGGTGCTGTGCCGGGGCTGCGCCAGGGCCGTGCCGGCTCGTGCCGGTGACACGCCAGGGCCATGCCGGTGCCATGCTGGGGCCGTGCTGGGGCGGCGGGCGCCTTCCTGCGAGGTGGGGCCACGTCCCAGTTGTGGCTTCGCCGGCGCTCGCTGCCGCTGCGGTTTCAGCAGCCCCTGGCGTCCGGCAGGGCCCACCCTGTGCCGGGGCCGCGAGGAGACGCCTGGGGGGCACCCACGGGCTCCTGGGGGGGACCGGAGCATGTGGGGGATGTCGGAGCCCATGGGGTGCCACAGGAACCCATAGGTGCCACGGGAGCCCATAGGGACCACGTGAGCTTCATGGGGCACACATGAGCCCATAAGTGACATCTGGGTCCATAGGGGACACTGATGCCCATAGGGGACACATGAGCCCGTGGAGTCCTGGTGAGAACATGGGTGGCAGACGTGGTCCCAGAGAGGACACGCTGTCCCATAGGGTCCTCAGGAGCCCATGGGGTGACATGGGAACCTGGGGGGCGACACGGGAGCCCATGGGGTGACATGGGAGCCCATGAGGGACGTGAGCCTATAGGGGACACGTAAGCCCACAGCGGCCACGTGAGCCCGTGTGGTGACATGTGAACCGGTGAGGGACACGTGAGGCCATAGGGGACACATGGTCCCATAGGAGCCACATGAGCCTATAGGTGCCATGGGAGCTCGCAGGGGACACCTGGTCCCACAGGGGCCATGGGAGCCCACAGGGGACACGTAAGCCCAGGGAGTGCGTGCGAGGACACAGGTGGCACACGTGGTCCCACGGGTGCCACGTGAACCTGGAGGGGCTGTGAGCTCCCCGTGGGCCCCAGGGGACCCCTCCGGGCAGGTGCCCACGCCGTCCCTCCCACCCGCAGCCCACATCGAGGTCATCCCCTGCAAGATCTGCGGGGACAAATCCTCGGGGATCCACTACGGCGTCATCACCTGCGAGGGCTGCAAGGTTGGCCGGGTGCCGGGGGTGCCGGGGGGTGCCGGGAGGGCGCCGGGGGTGCCAGCACGGCGGTGACCCCCGGCGCAGGGCTTTTTCCGGCGCAGCCAGCAGAGCAGCCTGAGCTACGCCTGCAGCCGCCAGCAGAACTGCCCCATCGACCGGGCCAGCCGCAACCGCTGCCAGCACTGCCGCCTGCAGAAGTGCCTGCGCCTCGGCATGTCCCGCGACGGTGGGTGCCCACCCCGGGCCACGGGTGCAGCCCCCTCCCCACGGCTGGGTGCATCCCCACACCTGGGTGCATCCCCCACCCCAGAACTGGGTGCATCCCCCCGCCCCGGCCCTGTTCCTGCTGGCTGCGGCCCCCGGGGCTGCAGCTGCCTGGGGACCACGGGACGCCCCGGGGAGCCACGGCATCCCTGGGAGGAAGCGGAGGGGCCATGGGTGCGCCTGGAGGAAGCGGGGTGGTGGAGGCCACCGTGACACACGCGTGGGGCCGGAAAGCCCCAACGCCATGGCTATGTAGGTCGCGGGGAGCTGGGCCAGTGCACGCACACGCGTGCAGATACGCGTGTGGCATGCGTGTCCCCCAGCGCCGCCACCGCCTCTCCCCACAGCCGTCAAGTTCGGCCGCATGTCCAAGAAGCAGCGGGACCGGCTGCACGCCGAGGTGCAGCAGCAGCTGGAGCAGCGGCAGCGGGAGCGGGCGGCCGAGGGGGCACCCACCATCCCCCTGGGGCTGTCGGGGTGCCGGGGCCACCCGCTGACCCCCGCCGGCACCCTGGGGTGCCCCGGCACCCACCACGGCGGGACGGAGGGCAGGGCTGGTCCCACAGCGGAGGTGGAGCCTGGGCGGCTGGAGGGGACCAAGCGGGGCCCAGATGGGGATGGGGACAGGGACGGCTCCGACTTCTACCCCCGCCCCGATGTCAGCAGCCTCCTGGAGTCACCCACATCCTCTGTCATGGAGATCGGTGAGTCGCTGGGTGCCACGTGCCCGTGGGGGCTGGGTCTGTCACCCATGGGTGCTCAGTGGTGGTGGGACCTTGCCCAGTGGGGACACAGGCAAGGGCTGCCTGCCCTGTCCCTGTCCCCGAGCCCCCGTCCCCCGTCACCCTGCAGAGCACCTCACCCAGAATGTCCTCAAGTCGTACCGGGAGACCTGTCAGCTCCGCGCCGAGGACCTGCAGCTCCGGCGCTGGGACACCTTCTCCCGTGAGGAGGTCTGCGCCTACCAGAAGAAGGTGAGGCCACCGGGGTGGGGACATGGCAGTCCTCAGGGCACCCAGAGGGTACCGAGGGCCAGGTGCCCAGGGCTCCGGCATGGTGCAGAGCGATGGGGACGCCCTTGGGGGCTTTGGGGGGGGTTTGGGGTGGGAGTGACAGGCGGTCCCGCAGTCGATGGAGGAGATGTGGCAGCGCTGTGCCGGGCGCATCACCGAGGCCATCCAGTACGTGGTGGAGTTCGCCAAGCGCCTGTGCGGCTTCATGGACCTCTGCCAGAACGACCAGATCGTCCTCCTCAAAGCAGGTACGGGGCCACTGTGTACCCCTGTCCCCAGCCCCAGGGCCACCGCGTCCCCTTGTCCCCAGCCCCACGTCCCTGCTGCCCCTGCCTCCCCAGCCCTGGTGTCCCTGAGCGATAAGATGTTCTGGTCCCATCAGGAAGGTGACAATCCCTACAGGATGCCATGGCCTCAGTTGGGAGGTGGCGGTCCCCAAGGGATGGTGTGGTCCCATCATGAGGTGGCAGTCCCTATGGGCTGCTCTCGTCCCATCAGGGAAGTGACAGCCCCATGGGTCCCACCGGGGAGGTGACAGTCCCCAAGAGACACCCCGACCCCACTGGGGAGGTGACAGCCCCATGGGTCCCACCGGGGAGGTGACAGTCCCCAAGAGACACCCCGACCCCACTGGGGAGGTGACAGCCCCATGGGTCCCACCGGGGAGGTGACAGTCCCCAAGGGACACCCCGACCCCACTGGGGAGGTGACAGCCCCCAGGGCTGGTGCCGCGGAGGCACCGACCCAACCAACAGCCCTGTGTCCCTGGTGCCACCGTCCCCGTCCCGCTGGCGGGCGGTGGCAGGCGCCATGGAGGTGGTGCTGGTGCGCATGTGCCGAGCCTTCAACTCCGACAACCGGACCGTCTTCTTCGAGGGCAAGTACGCCGGCGCCGAGCTCTTCCGATCCCTGGGTAGGGCTGGGGACATGGGGAGGGACACAGGGGGACAGGTGGGGACATGCGGTGACGAGGGTCCCCTGCAGGCTGTCACGAGCTCATCGTCTCCATCTTCGACTTCGCCCAGAGCCTCTGCGCTCTGCACTTCTCGGAGAGCGAGGTGGCCCTCTTCAGCGCCCTCGTCCTCATCAACGCCAGTGAGGGACCCCTGTGTGTCCCCCCCATGTCCCCCCCCGTGCCTCAGTTTCCCTCCCCAGCCCCGTGGGAACCCAATGGTTTGCCCAAAACCCCGTGGTTTTGTCCTAAAGGGGGCACGGGGGTTGGGTGTCCTGAGCTGGTCTCTACTGTCCCCCCCCCCCATCCGTGTGGTGTCCCCACCCTGTCCCCATCCTCATCCCATCCTGCCACGATCCCATCACTCCCCATTGCCATCCCTGACTTGTCCCCATCTCTATCCTCATCCTGTCCTTGTCCCCATCCTCATCCCATCCCATCCCTGTCCCTATCACATCCTTGTCCCCATCCCATCCCAATGCCAATTCCATCCCATCCCTGTCCCCATCCCGTCGCCATCCTCATCCCATCCCTGTCCCCAACTTGTCCCCATCCCATCCCTGTCCCCATCCTCATCCATCCCATCCCTGTCCCCATCCCCATCCCCATCCTTGTCTATCCCATCCCTGTCCCCATCCCATCCCTGTCCCCATCCTGTTGCCATCCTCATCCCATCCCTGTCCCCATCCCCGCCCCCATCCCGTCCCTGTCCCCGTCCCCACGCCACCCCCGTGTCCCCTGTCCCCAGACCGGCCGTGGCTGCAGGAGCAGGCGAAGGTGGCACGGCTGCAGGGACACCTGGAAGTCGCCTTCCGCCTCCTGCTGCGCCGGACCCACCGCGAGGGGCTCCTGACCAGGGTGCGGGCGTGGGGGCGCGGGGTGCGGGGGCCACGGGCACGGGGGGGCTGGCTGTGGGGGGCCGTGGGTACGAGGGGGGCTGCCACGGGCGGGGGGTCACCCCGGCGTGCCAGGCGTGTGACGGGCGCGTGTCCCCCCGCGCAGCTGCCGCCGCAGGGGCGCCTGCGGGCGCTGTGCTCGCAGCACGTGGAGCAGCTCCAGGCCTTCCGCCGCCTGCACCCCGGGGTGCTGCACGCCGCCTTCCCCCCGCTCTACCGCGAGCTCTTCGCTTCCGAGGCCGAGACCCCCGGCAGCGCCCGCTGAGACCCTGCGGCGGGCCCGGGCGTCGGGGTCCTCGCCCTGCCCTCCCCTGCCCCCTGCCCACCCGCGGCCAGGGGCACCCGGTGGGACTCCAGCACCCGGAGGGGCTCCGTCACCCATGGAGGATCCATCACCCGGTGACACTCTGTCACCTGGAGGGGTTTTGTCACCCAGCGATGCTCCATCACCCGCTGTCACCCGGCGGGGCTCTGTCACCCGGTGACGCTCCATCACCCACGGAGCATCCATCATTCAGTGACACTGTCACCTGGTGGGGTTTTGTCACCCCTCAGCGCTCTGTCACCCGGCGATGCTCTGTCACCCGGTGATGGTCTGTCACCCACGGAGGATCCATCACCCGGTGACACTCTGTCACCTGGAGGGATTTTGTCACCCAGCGATGCTCCATCACCCGCTGTCACCCAGTGGGGCTCTGTCACCCGGTGACGCTCCATCACCCACGGAGCATCCATCATTCAGTGACACTGTCACCTGGTGGGGTTTTGTCACCCCTCAGCGCTCTGTCGCCCAGCGATGCTCTGTCACCCGGTGATGGTCTGTCACCCACAGAGGATCCATCACCCGGTGACACTCTGTCACCTGGAGGGGTTTTGTCACCCAGCGATGCTCCATCACCCGCTGTCACCCAGTGGGGCTCTGTCACCCGGTGACGCTCCATCACCCACGGAGCATCCATCATTCAGTGACACTGTCACCTGGTGGGGTTTTGTCACCCCTCAGCGCTCTGTCGCCCAGCGATGCTCTGTCACCCGGTGATGGTCTGTCACCCACGGAGGATCCATCACCCGGTGACACTCTGTCACCTGGAGGGGTTTTGTCACCCAGCGATGCTCCATCACCCACTGTCACCCGGCGGGGCTCTGTCACCCAGTGACGCTCCATCACCCACGGAGCATCCATCATTCAGTGACACTGTCACCTGGTGGGGTTTTGTCACCCCTCAGCGCTCTGTCGCCCAGCGATGCTCTGTCACCCGGTGATGGTCTGTCACCCACGGAGGATCCATCACCCGGTGACACTCTGTCACCTGGAGGGATTTCGTCACCCAGCGATGCTCCATCACCCGCTGTCACCCGGTGGGGCTCTGTCACCCGGTGACGCTCCATCACCCACGGAGCATCCATCATTCAGTGACACTGTCACCTGGTGGGGTTTTGTCACCCCTCAGCGCTCTGTCACCCGGCGATGCTCTGTCACCCGGTGATGGTCTGTCACCCACGGAGGATCCATCACCCGGTGACACTCTGTCACCTGGAGGGGTTTTGTCACCCAGCGATGCTCCATCACCCGCTGTCACCCGGCGGGGCTCTGTCACCCGGTGACGCTCCATCACCCACGGAGCATCCATCATTCAGTGACACTGTCACCTGGTGGGGTTTTGTCACCCCTCAGCGCTCTGTCGCCCAGCGATGCTCTGTCACCCGGTGATGGTCTGTCACCCACGGAGGATCCATCACCCGGTGACACTCTGTCACCTGGAGGGGTTTTGTCACCCAGCGATGCTCCATCACCCGCTGTCACCCGGCGGGGCTCTGTCACCCGGTGACGCTCCATCACCCACGGAGCATCCATCATTCAGTGACACTGTCACCTGGTGGGGTTTTGTCACCCCTCAGCGCTCTGTCGCCCAGCGATGCTCTGTCACCCGGTGATGGTCTGTCACCCACGGAGGATCCATCACCCGGTGACACTCTGTCACCTGGAGGGGTTTTGTCACCCAGCGATGCTTTGTCATGCGCTGTCGCCTGGCAGGACTTTGTTACCTGGTGGTGCCCCATCACCCAGTGATGTCCTGTCACCCGGTGATGCTCCGCCACCCAGAGGGGCTCCATCTCCCACGGAGGATCCGTCACCCAGCAGGACTCTGTGATGTCCCGTCACCCGTGGGTGCCCTGTCACCCGTGGGTGCCCCCCCCGCGGAGCAGTTCGGGTTCCCTGGGGCCGCGGCGGGCGCTGGCCCCACCTGGGACAGGCCCACGCACCCCCAAGCTCTCCTACGGCCACAGGCTCCCTCGTGGGCAAACACGCGTGGGCCCCCCCCGTCCCACGGGCGGCCCGGCGGGGTGATGGGGGGTGAGTGCCGGGCGAGCCGCGGCTGTAACGAGGCGGAATAAAGGCATTTTGGGGGACGGCGCGTCCGTGGGCTCCGTCACGGGGGGAACGGCAGGGCGGGGGGACCCCACGGCCACCCCACGCGAGGCATTCTGGGGCGGGGCGGTGCCCCCCGCCCGTCACTCACCGCTCAGGGCGGGACCGAGCCCGCTCTGCTGCTCGCTGATTGGCTGCAGCCGGCGACCACGCGGCGCTGATTGGCCGCTTTATTCCCAGGCAGGTGCTGTGCCCCGCCTCTTCGCCCCTCTCCGCTCTCCCCCTCCTATAGGAGGCCGTCCGGGGATTGGTCACCCGCCCCTTCGGCGGTGATTGGTGGGGAGGGGCGGAGCGGCGCTATGATTGGAGCGCGGCGGGAGGGGGCGGGGCCGGCGGCGGCCGGGCGCGTGGGGCGGCGGCGGCTCGAGGGGCGCGGGGCGAGGCCGGGCCCGGGGTCCCGGCGGGAGCCGGTACCGGTACCGCGGGCGGCGCCGCCGCCACCACCGCCTCCCCGGGCGGCTTCAGGCCTCCCCGGGCGGCGGCGGGACCGCGGGGGTCGGCGCCCACCCGCTGCGGCGGCTCCAGTCCCGGGGCGCCGGGAGCCGCGGCCTGTTCCGGTGGGACCGGGGCTGAGGCGGGCTCAGGCCCAAGCGCCTGCTCCGCGGGCGGCCGAGCCCTCCGCGGCGTGTGTGCGGGCGGGAGGGAGCCGAGCGGCGGCGGCGGAGGGTGCCCGGGTGCGGGGGGGGGGGGGGGCTCGGCCGGGGCCCCCCGTCCCGCGCTGGGGCCTGGCCGGGGAGAGGCTCCCGGTAAAACCGCTCCTCCCTCAGGCCGCGGGGGAGATGGCGGCGGAGCGGGGTTACTGGAGCAGCCTGACGACGCTGCAGAAAGCTGCCGTGGTCCTGGGGGTCCCGGCCGGCACCGCCGTCCTCTACATCCTGTACCGCAGGTACCGGGAGAGCCGAGGTGGGTGTCGCAGCCCCCCCCGTGTCGTTCCCACGTCTCCCACGCACGGGCTTGAGCGTTCAGCTGCCTCCCCCGCGCGCCGACCTCCCCTCGCCTTCCCCGGGCGCGCTGAGGTGGGCGCCCTGGGATTTTCAGAGCTGCCCGGAGCCCCCTCCCCAGGGACGGGGCGGCTGTTGGAGTGGCTGTGCCTGCATTGCATTTCCCTTGGGCTGTTTACAACCTCCCCCCCCCCGCCGGGGGTTTTCCGCCTCCCCGGGTGGACGGACGCGGCTGCGGGGACCCGCCGCTGTCACTCTGCCGCTCTGCCCTCAGAGGAGCGGCCGACCTTCGTGGGAGATGAGGAGCTGGAAATCGAGATGCGAGTCCCCCGGGTGGCCGTGAAATCCATCATTGGCCGGAAGGGAGCCACCATCAAAAGGGTAAGCGATGCCGGAGGCTCGTGGGGATGGCGGGAAAGGTCCGAGTCGTTCCTGCGGGACGTTTATTGGGAGCCCCAGTAAAGGGCAGTTGGGGGCTGGTTTCCCCCCCGCACCGTGTGCCTGCAGTTAAGCCAAGAGACGGGGGCTCACATCGACGTGGAGAGAGAGGATGAGGGCGAGGAGGCGGTGCTGCTGATCTCGGGCTCCCCCAGCCAAGTCTGCAGGGCAAAAGCCGCCATCCACCAGATCGTGACGGAGAGTGCCTTGGTGTCAGAACAGCTCTGCGTGCCCCAGAGAGCTGTCGGCAGGATTATCGGTACCTCTGCTCCCACCCTGGGGCCCTTCCACCCCCTGGGGAGGCAGGGGACAGCAGGAGGTGTCACAGATCTATACGCTTGGTGTCTGTGGCGGCACAATTGCTGTCAAAAGCCCTGACAGCTCCGGTTCCCTGCGGGATGGAGGCCAGCTACTGGTCTGAACCCGTTCTGCCTCGGTTTCCCGGGGCTGTCCCTGTCTCCCACAGGCCGGGGCGGCGAGACGGTGCGGGGCATCTGCCGCAGCTCGGGGGCCAAAGTGCTCTGCGAGCGCGAGGCTGATGCTGGCCTGGCCCCAGTCAGAGTCATCCAGCTCTCGGGGACGCGGAAGGAGGTGGCAGCTGCCAAGGTAAGTGGAAGGCAGCGGGGCTGGGGGGTAGCTCAGCCCCTAAGCCCAACCCTCATGTCTTCCCCCCCCCCCCCCCCCCCCAAGAAACTCATCATGGAGAAGCTGATGGAAGACGACGCCTTCCGGAAGGAGCTGGCCCAGTCGACGGCGACGCGGGGCCAGCGCAAGCAACCTCTGGGCAGCCGGCGGGAGCAGGAGCCGCTCCCCAACGGGGCACCGGAGCACAGGGAAGAGGACGGGGGCTCGTCCTGGGGTGAAGGCTCGCTCCTGGGCCAGGCTCCCTTTGAGGAGCTGGAGGAGCTGGAGGATGAGAGCGAGGAGCTGGAGGAGCCGGTGGCAGGACCTGACGCGGCAGTGCCGAAATTTGAGGGTAAGAGAAGCGTTTGTGTCATCCCCAGGGTGCAACAGGAGAACTGCGCTGGTGGAAATGCACTTGCTTGGGTCCCTCGGGGACCTGCGGAGTGTCAGGAGCCATTTTCACAGCACTGGGTCACCCCAGCTTGCCTGTGGCATCATCCCCGGGCTCACTCCCTCCATCCCCACTCCAGGCGTTGATGTGGCTGGAGCTGCGTCCAGGCAGGACGGCTCAGCCGCCTCCCGGGCTTTTGCTGGAGTCATTCGTCCCACAGATGGTCCGAGATGCGTCACTGCGAGGGGGATCTGTGGGTCGGCATCTCCTTGTCTCCGCGGGAGGCTGGGGATCTCCTCGGCTGCCCTGTCCGGCTCTCACTGGGGCTCCCCGCGCCTCTCCCATAGTTCCCAGCCCCGATTTCAGCTTCCACGCCGACGAGCACCTGGAAG
This sequence comes from Morus bassanus, assembly GCA_031468815.1. Classification (NCBI taxonomy): domain Eukaryota; kingdom Metazoa; phylum Chordata; class Aves; order Suliformes; family Sulidae; genus Morus; species Morus bassanus. Next base: position 4,574,888 of record CM062595.1, on the reverse strand, counting down.
TTTACGTCTCGGCAGCGGAAAACCCCAATCACTTCTGGATCCAGATCATCGGGCACCGCAGCCTGCAGCTGGACAAGCTGACCGGCGAGATGCGGCAGTACTACCAGAGCAGCGGCCACGCGGTGAGACCCCTTGGGGTGCCAGCCTCATGCCCCCCAGCTCCCCTCACCCGTCCCAGGGACGTCACCCGCCCTGTGTCCCCCCCAGGCAGAGCTCTCGGCCATCCAAGCAGGTGACATCGTGGCTGCTCCCTACATGGACGGCAGTGACTGGTATCGAGCCCGCGTCCTGGGCACGCTGGAGAACGGCAACTTTGACCTTTACTATGTGGATTTTGGGGACAACGGGGAGGCCCCCCGCGAGGCGCTGCGAGGCCTGCGGTGAGAGTGGGGTGTCCCTTGGGGGAGAGCTGGCGGGGGGACGACGGGGGCTGTGGTTTAACATCCCCGGGGGAGCTTGCAGCGTGGCCGGAGGAATGGGCCAAGGCTGTTCGGTGTTTTGGGAAGTGGTTGCGGCGTGAAGAGCTGCAGAAAACCCCAGGGAGCCGGGGTTGTGGCTGAGGTGGGCTGTCCTACAGCAGCAGCTCCGGCAGCACGGCCTCACCATGGTTTTCTCTCCCTGCCAGGAGCGACTTCCTGAGCCTGCCCTTCCAGGCCATCGAGTGCAGCCTGGCCGGGATTGCGCCTGCTGGTGAGCCGGGAAGGGGCCCCAGCAGCCCCGGGGAGGGCGTGAGGGCCAGATTCGGCCATGTCCCTTCCCTGCAGTCACCGGCGCCGTCTGCTTCCAAATGGGGTGAGCGGAGCCCGATTTGGATCCTCTCCCCCAGGAGACGAGTGGGAAGAGGCAGCCCTGGACGAGTTTGACCGACTTACCCACTGTGCCATGTGGAAACCTCTGGTGGCAAAAATTTCCAGCTACGTCCAGTCCGGGCTCTGTGCTCGGCCGAGGGTCAGGCTATACGACGTCCAGCAGGGCCAGGTGAGCCCCCTGCCGCTCGGCCCGCCGCGCCCCGACCCCCCTTCTCCTTGCCCTTCCTCTCCTGCTTCCCATCTCTTTTCCATGCAGAACCTGGACGTTGGAGCGGAGCTGGTGCGGCTGGGATACGCCGTCCCCTGTTCCCAGGAGGAAGAGGAGGGGGCGGTGGGGGACAGCCCCCCGCAGCTGGCGAGGGAGGCCACAACGGAGATGCCGGTGAGTGGAGCTGGGACCGGAGAGGGTGGCTTGTTCTCCTGCCTGGCTGCCCTGCAGGGGGCCAGCCTCAGGTCCCTGGGCATGTTTCTGTCCATCCCTGGGGCTGGCTAACCCTACTCTTCCTGGCGCAGGAGAACGTCGCCTCTGCTTCCCTTGAGAGCCTCTTCTCGGAGCTCCAGCAAAGCCCTGGCGAGACCCCCCTGTCCTGCGTCAGCCTACCGGGTGAGCCTGGGTGCCTGTCCCCTGCGCTGGAGGAGATGCTGGCTGAGCTCGGGCCTGGTCCCCCCCAGGAACGCCCGACCCGGGCTCTCCGGGGGGGTCTGGCGGGACTATGTCCCCTCCGCCAGCTCCCTCGAAGCGCCGGCTGGGGAGCGCAGCCTCGGCGCTCCCCTCTGACCCCTCGCTCCGCGCAGACGCCGCCTCTGGCCCCGGCGCGGGCCTCGTCCTGACGGCGGGGAGCTCCCGGTGACGCCGGCGGGTGCTGGCCAGCGTGACCCTCCCTCCGGAGCACCCCCGGGATGGCAGAGCAGGACAGCGGGCGTCTCCGCTCCTGCCCTTGCCGAGGCCAGCCGCTCCAGCCAGACCTGCCCCACGGATCCGGTGCCCCTTCCCAGCCCCTCAGCCTCTAACATGGTTCCTCCTGGCACCTTCAGTCTCAGCTGCCTCCTTGGCCCGTCCTTCCCTGCTGCGGGGCCGTGTCCCGGGGCTCCCCGTTACTGGTCCCGTCTCGTCCCACGCCGGGTGTTCCCGGTCCCGGTGGCTGGCTCCCCACGGCAGCCGGTGGGCTGTTCTCACCCCGGTTTGGCGGCGATGGGGTAGAACCACCCGAGCCGGTAACCGGGACCGGCCGGAGCCCCCATCCCTGCCCAGGATCCCAGCTTTCCTGACAGCCGTGATGCCCCCGGGGCCCGAGGGCCATTCCCAGCCCCCGGGGAGGGGAGGCTGGCGAGGGCCGGTCAGTGAACTGGGACCAGTCACGGCTGGACTGGGATGGGGGGGCACCGGGGGGAACCCCCGGTTTGGGCGGGCCTGGGGGGGTGGTCGCTCATTTAGGGGGATAGCGGGAGCCCGGGGTGGGGGGTCTGGGGTACCGGGATGGGTGGCAGTTGGGTGGCACTGGTTTCCAACTGGGGGCATTGGTTTCTAACTGGGAGCGGTGCGGTCCTTTGGCACCAGCGACCGGCGCGGTGCCGCCGCCACCACTCTGCGCATGCGCGCTGCCGGCAGCGGGGGGGGGGGGGAGAGCGCGAGAGCGCGCGGGATCCTGCGCATGCGCGCTGCGGGCAGCACCGGCGGGGGGCGTGTGTGTGTCCTGCGCATGCGCGCTGCGGGCAGCACCGGCGGGGGGCGGGATCCTGCGCATGCGCGCTGCGGGCAGCACCGGCGGGGTCCTCTGACGGGGGCGGCCATGTTGGGCCGGGGGGCGGCGGGGGCCTGCGGCCTCCTGGTGCGGGCGGCGAGCCGGGCCCTGAGCCTCAGCCACAGCCGGGTGAGGGCCGGGGGGGCGGCAACGGGTGTCATGGGGGGCTGCCGGGAGCTCGCTGGGTCCCTGGGTGCGCGGCGGGGGGGAGGTACGGGGGTGTCCGTGAGGGAAGCGGGCCGGGGGGGGGGGGGCTGGGGGCGGCTGTTGGGTGCTTGGGGGCGGGGGAGTGGGTAGGGGGTCTGCACAGGGGCGCTGGGGTCATCTTGGGTGGCTTGGGGTGGGTATGGGGGGGTATAGTGGGGCGTATAGAGTATATCGGCGTAGGGAGCGCTTAATAAAGTACGGGGGGGCTGAGGGGAGTGTTGGGAGGTGCCTGAGGAGGCATTTGGAGGGGGCAGCCACCTTGTCCCAGTGGGAGAGATCACTCTTGCATCATCTGGGGACAGCTGGGGGGACTGTGACCTCTGCGGGGGGGGTGTGTGGGGCTTTCCCCTCACCCCAGAATGGAGCGGAATCTGCAGCCGGGAAGCCCCCGGTTGTTGGGCTCTGACCTCGCTCTTCCCTCCCGGGCCAGGGGACGGTGGTGGTGGAGCGATGGTGGCAGGTCCCGCTCAGCAAAGAGGGGCGGCAGCCCCGCCTGCACCCCCGGAGGCACCGCATCTACAGGCTGCTGGAGGACACCAAGCACCTGCCCAAGGAGAATCTGGAGCTGATCCTCACCCAGTCAGTGGAGAGTACGTCCCTTTCTGCAGGCGTCTGCCTGCCTGCAGCAGGGCTGGGCCCCGGCCATAAGGCTTAATTCAGTTTTTGCCCAGTTTTGCCCTCGCCCATGTAGAGGAGAGGCAGGATCCCCCCGTTAGGTCCCGTTTCCAATGATCTAGTGGCGGCAGGGATTCATTCCTTGGGCTGTGGGATGATTTAGGGTTGCAGAGCCTTGAAACCAATAATTTTGTGGCATTTTTTAATGGGTACTTAAAATTTGAGTCTTTTGGTTTTTAAATCCCCGACAGATGGAACCTCAGAGCTGCTGTGGGGACTGCGGGGCTGGCGCTTCTCTAGCACGTCACTAACGTCTCCTCTCGCCCCTCTCCTCGCAGATTTGGGGAGCCGGGGAGATGTGGTCAGCGTGAAGAAACACGTGGGTCGTAACAAGCTCCTGCCCCAGGGGCTGGCTGTCTACGCATCGCCGGAGAACAAAAAGATGTTTGAGGAGGAGAAGAAGGTGAGTCGGCACGAGGGGGATTCTCCGAGCCTGGCCGGGGCGTTTTTAGCCTGTCTGCACTTTGAAATCAGGAGGTTTTGAAGAACGAGTGGAGATTTCAGTTTAAAAGTGTTGGTTGGTCTTTGGGATCGTCCCTGTCTCCCTCTACCCATGCGTCTGCAGTTTTGTGGGATGAGATCTTCAAAATACAGTCCCACGACGAGCCCCGCTCAGTAATAAATCCCTTTGCAGGGTGCCGAAGGGTTTGTGATGACAGGAGAGCCCTCCGGGCCTCTGCCTTCCCCCGGCAGCGTGTAGGCAGGCTGCCCGGCACGCGGCGTTGCCGAGCCTTCCTTTCATTTATTCCCCTCGATCTTTTCCTTGCAGTTGCGCCAAGAAGGGAAGCTGGAGGCGCTCCAAACCCAGAGCGGGGAGAAGGTGAGCGGAGGGGCACCGGCGACTCTAAAGTTGTTCCAGAAAATTTTGTGAGTCCTGGAAAGCGCAAAGCCTCGGCCGGGCGCCAGGAACCCTCTCCCTCCGGCTGCGGCTGGAGCAGGCGGCTGCCAACACGTGTGTGTTTCCCGGTGCTGGGCTGGGGGCCAGGGCAGCCCTGTACCCCCGGCACCTCCCTGCTCACTTGCCCGAGCCCCTCGGGATTTTGCTGACTTCCCGCCCAGAGCGTCGGGAGCGCAGCGCTCTCCCCTCCGCTCCCCGACGCCTTCCTCCCCGCCTTTCCAGACCATCAAGTTCCTCAAGAGCTGCCGCCTCGAGGTGGGCATGAAAAACAACGTCAAGTGGGAGCTGAACAACGAAATCGTTGCTCGCCACTTCTTCAAAAATGTGAGTGGTTCTTGCCGGCATTGCCCGGAGTCGGCTCTGCGCCGGACGGGAGCTCTTCGCTGGTGCCAGGAGCTCCCGTGTGCGAGCGGAGCCACAGGAGTCGGTCATGGGGGCCCAAATCCTGGGTGGGGGTATGTCGCCAAAGGGGTTTAGCTCTGGTTTGAGGAGCCAGCGGCACGTCTGCAGCCACTTCGGGGCTCAGCCGAGGCGTGTGCCGAGAGCAGCTCAGCCGAGAGTTTAAGGCCTTAAAGGGATTAAGAAAGAAAGGTGATAAACGGGGAGATGAGGCTGCCTTTCCTCCCACGGCACGGCAGGAGCCAGGGAGCCCCCGCGGGCACCGTGGCAGCTCTGCCCTTGCCGTGCCGGGGGTCCCATAAGGGTCTGGGGAGCCAGGGGGGCTCACCGGGGGCTGCCCTCCCTCCCCAGCCTTCACCCCGGCCCTCGTTTTGTTTCTCAGCTGCGGGTTTTCGTGCCTCCCCACGCGCTGAAGCTGCCGGAGGAGCCCATCACCAGGTGGGGCGAGTACTGGTGCGACGTGACGGTGAGCAACTGGCCCTTTGGTGTCCCCCCGTCTCCTCTGCAAGCGCGGCCCCCCCCCCCGTGTCTCGGGTCCCCTTCTCCTGCACCCCTCCACCCCGCACAGCCCCTCCCCACCTCCCACGGGGGTCCGACGCCAGCGGTCTCTCCCGTGTGCCCGCACCAGCAACAGCCGGAGCCCTGGCGTGGGTGCGAGGAGCGGAAATACTTTATTTAAAAAAAAAAAAAAAAACCCAAACCAGCAAATCACCCCCCATTGCCGCGACCTAGATAGATGAGAGCGTCTCCTCGCCTGCCGCCATTCATCTTTTGTCCTTCCCGGCCCCTCCAGGGAGCGGGGCCGGCTCCGAAACCGCCTCCCGCAGCTCCGAATCCATGTCATCCCCGCCGGGCTCCTTGGTGGAGGCTCCTGCTTCATTCCCTGCGCTGAATTCCCGCAGCGAGCGGGGAAGGGAAGGGGCGAGGGCACCCCGCTTCCCTCCCGCTTCCCTCCTGCGTTCCCCTGCTCCTCCCCGAGCTCGGATCCCGCTGGGATTTAGGGATGGAGCTTCCATGGCCGCAGAATGGGGGGAAGAGGAGCGAGAGCAGCCGCGAGCTGGAGCGCAGCAGCCGCTTCCCTGTCCCTGGGGGGTGCGGGGTGACGCAGGGGGGGACACGGGGGGGTTTCCCCGGCCGTGACCCCCCCTCCCCTGCTGCAGGTGAACGGGCTGGAGACCGTCCGGGTGCCCATGGCCGTGGTGAAGTTCCTGCGGCCCAAGACCAAGCGCTACAAGCACTGGCTGGCCCAGCAGCAGGCCCAGCTGGCGGCACAGAGGGAGGCGCTTCTCAGCCTGGGGGGGCACCTGCCACCCCCCCAAAACCCCTGACCCCCGCCGGGGCCCCTGATCCCCGCCCCAGGACCCCAGACTCCCCTCAGGGCCCCAGTGTGTGCTAAGCGCCGGTTTGGTGCTGGGGGAGTTGGGTTGGGGGGTCCCCGGAATAGATTTGGGGGGGTTCCTGTGTGCCCCCCCCACTCCCTGCCAGCAAATAAAGGGCTTGGGGTGGGACACTGGAGGGGGGGTCCAGCTCCCCAAATCCCCCCCAGTGCAGCCTTCTGCCCCCCCGAGACCCCCCAGCCTGTTATTGGGGTGAGACCCCCCCGCAATGCCCCCCCTCAGGGCGCCGCTCCTGGCTTCCGCAGCTCCTCCTGGATCCGGCCCGGCAGCTCCGGCTGGGTGAAGTACCCTGGGGGGGCAGAGGGGTGAGCGGGAGGCTGGGCCCCCCCGTGCCCCCCGTCCCACGCCGTGGGGGCCCCCCGTGTCCCCCACTCACCTGCGGTGAACTCCAGGACGTCGGCTGGGCGCCGGAGCAGCAGCTCCCTGGAAGGGGGGGGCGGAGGGGTTGGGGTCGCGGGGTTTTGGCGGGGGAAGGAGCCATTTTCGTGTGTTTTCCCGCGGTGGAAAATGGGTATTTTTTTTTTTTTTTTTTAACTAATTAAGGTGTTTTTGTGGAATTTCTCGGGGGGGAGGGAGGGGGGGCCGTGGCCGTGTCCCACCTGAGGAAGCCCCGCAGCAGCAGCCGGGTCTCGGGGTGTGCCCGCAGGTACCTCTCGCCGCTCAGGCGGAGCGTGGGCTGGGGGACACACGCACGCTGTCACCAGTGGGTCACCCCACGCCAGACCCCACCCTACGCCCCCCCCCCCCACCCCCCCAGCATCGAGCGCTGTGGGGTGTCGCCCAGAGCCGCCCCCCCACGGGGGGGGGGGGGCATCACACGCCCCCGCGTACCCCCGTGGGTGCGTGTCCCCCCCCGCCCCACGGACCCCACGGTACCGGGTGGGGACGCGGCGGCGGTTGCGGCGACGCCATTTTGGCTGTGCCCGTCGCGGCCCGTCGCCATGGCAACGGCGTGGGGGGGGGCCCGCGTGTGCGGTGGTGGTGGGGGGGTGCGACACGAACGGGGGTGTCCGTGGTGCGCACCGTGTCCGTGGGTCCGCGCCCGCCCCGGCGGCGCCTGGAGCTCAGCACCGAGGACAGCGGCGGGAGGGGAAGCGACGGACGGACCGGGGGACACGCGGGGACGGACACGCGGACACCACACCCCACCCCGTGCCCACACGGACACGCGTGCGCACACACCCGGCCCGTCTGCACACGCGTGAGCGCTCCCCGGTGCACACGCACACGGACACGCACCCCCACGGCCAGCCCCGGGGCGAGGCGCTGCCGGTGACCCGTTGCCGGTCCCCGGTACAGGGTCCCGGTCCCCGCCTTCGTGCCGGTTGCCGGTCCCCGGTTGCCGGTCCAGGATCCCGGTCGCCGGTGCCCGGTGCCGCTCTGACATCAGCACCGGGCGGGGCGGGGCGGGGCGGCACCGGCCGGGGAAGAAAAGCGGCTGAACGGGATCGGGGCCGTCCGGAGCCGGTACCGGTACCGGTGCCGGGGGCGCAGCGGGCGCGGGGCTCCGCCGCCACCGGGGCTCTCGGGGTGCGCGGCCGGCGCGGCCGCCATGGGCCGGGCCGGGCGCTGAGCCCCCTCCCCGGTACCGGGACCCCCCCCCCCTTCCCCGGTGGGCACCGGGGCGGCGAACGGGCGGTACCGGGCGCTGCCGGCAGCCGCCGGGGTTCGGGGTCCGCCGCCCGGAGGCCCCATCGGGAGCGCGGCGGGCCCTACCGGGAGCGCCGGGAGCGCCGCCCCCCGGGCAGAGCTGCCCCCGCCCCGCCGCGCCCCGTCCCCGGAGCCGAGCCGAGCCCCGGGGCCGCCTCGTCCTTTGTGTGCGCCGCGGCCGGGCCGGCACCGGGCACCGGGTACCGGCTACCGGGGACCGGCAGCCGAGCCCCGGGCGGCGGGAGAGACGCCGACCGACCGCGGCGGCGATACCGGGAGCCGCACCGAGCACCGGGAGCGGCCCCGGGGCCCGGCCCCCCCCCGGCGGCCCCATGAAGGAGCCCGACGCCATCAAACTCTTCGTGGGGCAGATCCCGCGGCACCTGGAGGAGAAGGACCTCAAACCCATCTTCGAGCAGTTCGGCAAGATCTACGAGCTCACCGTCATCAAGGACAAGTACACCGGCATGCACAAAGGTAGGGCCGCCGGCACCGGCACCGGCACCGGCACCGGCACCGGGCGGCGGGGGCTGGGGGGCGGGAGCTGCGCACAGCCGCGGGCCCCGGGAACGGCCCCTGCTACCGGGCGCGGCCCCGGGCACCGGGCACAGCCCCGGGTACCGCTCCATGAACAGCCCCGGGCACCGGGAACAGCTCCGTGAACGGCTCCCGGTACCGGGAGCAGCCCCGGGCCCTGGGAACAGCCTCAGGAACAGCCCCCGGTACCGGGAACAGCTCCATGAACAGCCCCCGGTTCTGAGCACAGCCCCACATATGGGCCTGGGCACCGGGAACAGCCCCACGAACAGCCCCCGGTACCGGGAACAGCTCCATGAACAGCCCCCGGTTCTGAGCACAGCCCCACATATGGGCCTGGGCACCGGGAACAGCCCCACGAACAGCCCCCGGTACCAGGAACAGCTCCACGAACAGCCCCCGGTACCAGGAACAGCCCCACGAACAGCCCCCGGTACCGGGAACAGCCCCACGAACAGCCCCCAGTACCGGGAACAGCTCCACGAACAGCCCCCGGTACCGGGAACAGCTCCACAAACAGCCCCCGGTACCGGGAACAGCCCCACATACGGCCAAAGGCCCTGAGCACCATCCACAGCACCCTACAGCCCTGGGCACCGGGAACAGCCCCACGTACAGCCCTGGGCACCGGGAACAGCCCCACGTACAGCCCCTGGTACCGGGCACAGCCCCACGTACAGCAGCGGCCCTGAGCACCACCCCCAGCTCACCCTACAGCCGCAGGCCCCGGGTACAACCCCATGAACAGCCGCAGGCCCTGGGCACAGCCCCATGTACAACCCCGGGCACCCCAGCCCAGGCCTGGGTGCTGGTTTAGTCCCAGCCACCAGGTACAACCCATGTCGGGTGTTGGGGCGTGGGGTGTACCAGGATGGTGGTTGTGCAGCTGTGGGTGTTGGGGCTGTTGTGCCAGTGGAGGCCGTGTGGGTGTTGGGTGCGGGGTGTCGTGCCAGGGTGTTGGGTGGGTGGGGGTGTTGTGTCCGGGTGTTGCGTGGGTGTTTGCACAGGTGACGCCCGACTGTGCGGGTGGGGGGGGTGGCTGCGAGTGGCTCTGCCGGCACAGGGTGTTGTGTGGGTGGGTGTTTGCGGTGCTGGGTGACGGGTGTGGGCTGTGGCTGTGATGGCTGGGGTGGGGGGGGAGATGGGGGTGCGGGGGGGGGTTGTGCGGCGGTTGTGCGTGGGTGTGTGATGGCCGTGGGGTGTGCGGCAGCGGCAGGGTTGTGCTGCCCACGGCGGGGGGCTGTCCGAGGCAGGGACCCCCCGACGCCTGACCCCGTCTCCCAGCGGGGGTGTGGGGGGGGCTGGAGCCCCCTGGCACTGACTGTGCCCCGGGAAAGGCGGCGGGAGGCCGAGGCGTGCGCAGGCCCGAGGCTGGGGTGGTGGGCACCCCAACAAACAGCGGGAACTGGGGGGGTTTCGGGGCCGCTGCCCCTGGGTGCCTGGGACCCCCCGGGCTGGAGGGGGACAGGGGGGTGCTGCCCCCCCGCTAAGGCTGCCCTGCGCCGGGGGACCCTCGGGGACCCGTCCCCGTCCCTGTCCCCTGCCTGGGCCCAGGGGGCAGAGCTGAGGGTCCCCAGGGGTGGCACCGCCCCAAAACAGGGGGTCTGGGTGCTATAGGGGGTCTGGGTGCTATAGGGGGGGTCTGGGTGCTATAAGGGGACATGGGGTCTGGGTGCTATAGGGGGCCTGGGTGTTATGGGGGTCTAGGTGCTATAGAGGGGGTCTGGGTGCTATAAGGGGACATGGGGTCTGGGTGTTATAGGGGGTCTGGGTGCTATAGAGGGGGTCTGGGTGCTATAAGGGGACATGGGGTCTGGGTGTTATAGGGGGTCTGGGTGCTATAGAGGGGGTCTGGGTGCTATAAGGGGACATGGGGTCTGGGTGCTATAGGGGGCCTGGGTGCTATAGGGGGACATGGGGTCTGGGTGTTATGGGGGTCTGGGTGCTATAGAGGGGGTCTGGGTGCTATAAGGGACATGGGGTCTGGGTGCTATAGGGGGGCCTGGGTGCTATAGGGGGACATGGGGTCTGGGTGCTATAGGGGGTCCGGGTACCACAGGGGGTCTGGGCGCCACGTGGGCTCTGGGTGCCCCGCGGGGCCGTGGGCTGTGGGTGCGGGACCCCCGCCCCCCCCCACGCCGCCCCCCCCCCCACGTCCCGTCTCTCCCCCCACCAGGATGCGCCTTCCTGACCTACTGCGCCCGCGAGTCGGCCCTGAAGGCGCAGAGCGCCCTGCACGAGCAGAAAACCCTCCCGGGGGTGAGTGGGGGCGTGGGGACCCCCCACCCGTGACGCCCCGCGCCGGCACCCCTGCCCTCGGGAGGAGCCAGGCGGCCGGGACCCCACCTTTGGGTGGGGGGGTGGTGGTGGGGGGGAACACCCCACCAACATCTGCCGGGGGGTGGGGGTGTGTGTGTGTGTGTTGTTATAAATAGCGGGTTGGTGCTAACGAAGGCCTGGCGCTAATGAAGGCCGGCGCTAACGAAGCGTTGCCAGGCGAGCGGCGGGCACCGGGCAGCTGAGCTAACAAAGCCAGGGGTGGGGTGGGGGGGCAACCCAGGCGTCCGGGTGCCCCCTGCCCCCCATTGCAGCTGGGGTGCCGGGGGGGGGTCCCAGCACCCAGGTGACCCCCCCCCAATCATGGTTGCTGGGGGACGCGGGTGGCTGAGGCCGCGTGGGGATGGTTTGGGAGGGGGGGGTCCGGGGGGGGGGGGCACTTTGGGGATCCCCGGGTGAGGGGGTGTGGGGGGGGGGTCGGTGCCCCCCCCCCCCGGGCCGGGCTGCGCGTGTCCCGCCAGCCCCGGGGGAGATTTGGCTTCGCCGGGATAATCCGGGGATTTGGGGGCCGTAAATCCCGGGGGGGATTTGCCGGGGGGGGGGGGGGGCTGGGGGGGGAGATTAGGGGCGGCACCGCCCCGACAGCTGCCCCCGCCGCCCGGGGGGGGGACACAGGGACAGGACCACACCCCCCCCGCACCCCCCCAGGCCTCGGGGCGGGGGGGTGATGCTCGGAGGGGGTCCCGGGGCAATGTGGGGGTGTTAGGGGCCCGGTGCCCCCCCCCGGCCGGGCTGATCCCGGCCCCGCGGGGGATTAGGGGGGATTAGTGCCCCCCGGGGGGGCATTTCCAACACCATCTGGGGCGGGGGGGGGGTGGGGTTGGGGCCACCTTCGCTTTCGGCGGGGGGAAAGGGGCCGCCTGGGGTCACCTGGGGCTGACACCGCCCCCCCGGCCCCCCCCGCAGCCCCCCGACATGGGGCATGGCGACAGCCCCCTCCCCCCCCCGCATCCCCCCCTCCCTCCCCCAGGAACGGCTCCATCCCGGGGGGGGGGGGGGCGGGATCACGGCAGGCTTGGGGGTCCCCCCCTTCCCCGCCCCCCCCCCCCCAAAATCTCCATTCCCCCCCCCTCGCTTCCCCCCCCCATCCCCGTCATTGTTTATAGCGAGCGCTGATGATGTCAGCGGCGTTGCCGGGCAACGGGGATGGGTAAATTGGGGATGAGTAGGCGGTTGCCATGGAGCATATTCTGCCGTTGCCATGGTTACCGGGCATCTGCGCCCTCCCCCCCCCCCCGGTCCCTGGGGGTTACGGGGCCGGGGGGGGGGGGGCGTGGGCTCATCCCCCCCCCCCCCCCAATTAACGGGGGGGGTGGGTGCTCATGAGCGCATCTTCGGGGCCCCTCGGCCCCCCCCCCAGCGGCGGTGGCCGCGGCACCCGTTGCCGGGTAACGGGATGCAGGGCCGGGGTTGCCATGGCGACGGGAGCATCTTTGGGGTGCTGAGGGCCGGGGGGGGGGGGTGGATCCGTGCACCTACCGCGTGTGGGGTGTCCGGCCGGACGCCTGGGTCCCCGCGGTGGGGGGGTGGGGGGGTGGAGGTGCCGGGCGCCTGGATCCCTCCCGGGGGGGGTGTCTGTGTGTGTGTGTGGGGGGGCTGTGTCCCCATCCCCCTCTTCTGTCCCCCCAGATGAACCGGCCCATCCAGGTGAAGCCGGCGGACAGTGAGAGCCGAGGAGGTACCAGCACCCCAAAACCCTGCACCCCACCCCATGGCCCCATCCCCAACCCCTGTGTCCCCAACGCGCCCCCGAGACCCCAGGGCCACCCCATGGCCACCCCCCCCCCCGTCCCCAGGATGGGTGTCAGCCGGGTGGGGCGGTCCCACCCCTGTCCCCATCCCAAGGGTCTGTCCCCAGGGTGGGGTGTCCCCATCTCTGTCCCCCCACCATGTCCCCATTCCCGCCCCCCCCCCGCTCGGTGGGGTGTCCCCATTCCCAGGGCTCCCAGCCCATCACAGTGTCCCGGGGGGGGGGGGGGCGGGGAGCAGGGGTGTCTCATCCCACTGTGTGGGGGTGGTCCCCACCCCGGTGGCCCCGTGCCACCCCCCTGTCCCCGCAGAGGACCGCAAGCTCTTCGTGGGGATGCTGAGCAAGCAGCAGGCGGACGAGGACGTGCGCAAGATGTTTGAGCCCTTTGGCACCATCGATGAGTGCACGGTGCTGCGCGGGCCTGACGGCACCAGCAAAGGTGGGGGGCTGGGGAGGGCACCCCAGGGCTGGGGTGGGGGGCCTCAGGGGTCCCTGCGTGCTCCATGGGGTGGGGAGGAGGGGATCCGTGGGGTAGGGATGTGAAATGGTGGCATGGGGCAAGGATGGGGTTAAGAGGGTCCATGAGTGGGGGGGGCTGGAGAGGGGTCAAGGGGGTGGCCCTTGGGGCAGGGGGTCTAATGGTGGGGGGGGTCCACAGGTCATGGAGGGGGGCTCAGGGCACCCTGCATGGTGGCCCTTGTCCCCATCCCCAGGCACCCTGCTCGGGCGCCCTGGGTGCCACGGTGGGAGAGAGGCCCGGGGTGGGGAGGGGGTGCCCTGGTTCCCCTGGGGGGGGGGGGGTGCCTTTGGGGGGGAGGTGGGTGCCCTCCATTCCCATGCTGTCACTGACCTGCTGTCCCCAGGCTGCGCCTTCGTCAAGTTCCAGAGCCACGCGGAGGCCCAGGCCGCCATCGCCGCCCTCCACGGGAGCCGCACTCTGCCGGTGAGACAGGCACCGCCATCATCCCCATCACCACCCTCATCATCATCCTCGCCACCGTCTCTATCATCATTCCCTCTGTCATCAGCCCCACCATCATCCCCATTCCCATAACCGTTGTCCCCACCATCATGCCACCATCATCCCCTTCATCACCCCATCATCATCCCCACCACAGGCCCCACCACCATCCTCACCACTGTCCCCACCATCATCCCCTTCATCACCCCATCATCATTCCCATTCCCATAACCGTTGTCCCCACCATCATCCCCATTCCCATAACTGTTGTCCCCACCATCATGCCACCATCATCCCCTTCATCACCCCATCATCATCCCCACCACAGGCCCCACCACCATCCTCACCACTGTCCCCACCATCATCCCCTTCATCACCCCATCATCATCCCCATTCCCATAACCATTGTCCCCACCATCATGCCACCATCATCCCCTTCATCACCCCATCATCATCCCCACCACAGGCCCCACCACCATCCTCACCACTGTCCCCACCATCATCCCCTTCATCACCCCATCATCATCCCCATTCCCATAACCATTGTCCCCACCATCATGCCACCATCATCCCCTTCATCACCCCATCATCATCCCCATTCCCATAACCATTGTCCCCACCATCATGCCACCATCATCCCCTTCATCACCCCGTCATCATCCCCACCATTGTCCCCACCATCATCTCCACCATCGTCCCCATCCCCATCATCCCCATTATCACCCCACCATCCTCCCTGTCACCACCCTCATCATCCTCCTCACCACCATCCTCATCATCATTCCCACCACTGTCCACACCGTCAACCCCTTCTTCGTCATCGCCTTTTTCATCCCGTACCCCCATCATCCCCATCCCCACCCCACCCTGTAGGACGGTGGGATCCCACTGGGTGACGCCGCAGCGCCGTGTCCCCTTGCAGGGCGCCTCCTCCAGCCTGGTGGTGAAGTTTGCGGACACAGAGAAGGAGCGGGGCCTGCGGCGGATGCAGCAGGTCGCCAGCCAGCTGGGCATGTTCAGTCCCATTGCCCTCCAGTTCGGGGCCTACAGCGCCTACACGCAGGCGGTAGGGTGGGCGTGGGGCACCAAGGGGTTGGTCATGGAGGGGGGGGGTGTTGGACCCCGCCTCCGTGGTCCAGCATGAGATCGTTGGGGTGGTGGACACTGGGAGATGACGGACCCCGTGGTCCAGAATGGGGGCCCTGGGGTGACATGTAGCAGGGGTGGGGGTGTGATGGACCCCATAATCCAGGATGGGGGCATCGGGTGATGGGCAGGGGGAGCTGATGGACCCCACGGCCCAGGATAGGGGCAGTGGGTGACGACTGTTGGGGTGGTGAGCGTGGGGAGCTGCTGGGTCTCCATGCTCCTGGGTGGGGACACAGGGGTGACAAGAGTTGGGGTAACACTCCTGGGGAGATGATGGATCTCCGTGGCCCGGGATGGTGGCGTTGGGGTGCCGGGCAGTGGGGTGGCAGCCACGGGGCCATGAGGGTCCCCCTTGGTGGAGTGGGGCTCACTGCTCCGGTGGCGGGGGGGATCCCGGTGGCCGGTGCCCGGTGCCAGGCGCTGTCCCCGCAGCTGATGCAGCAGCAGGCGGCCCTGGTGGCCGCCCACTCGGCCTACCTCAGCCCCATGGCCACCATGGCCGTCCAGATGCAGCACATGGGCACAGTCAACCCCAACGGGCTCATTGCCACCCCCCTGCCCCCCTCCTCAGGTAGGTGGCACCTGGCATGGGGGGACGGGGATGCTGGGGGTGGGGACACGGGACATGGGACACCCACGGATGGAGGACACCAGGGATGGGGACATGGGCTATGGGGGACATCAGGGGTGTCCAGGGATGGGGACATGGCAGGGTGGTGCTGGGAGATTGGGGGACCTGAGGATGGGGACATGAGAGTGGCATTGGGGACGGGGACGTCAGGATGGGGACAATGGGAACAGAAGTGTGGAGACATGGCGGGGACACAGGGGCAGCAAGGGGAGATGGGGGGGGGGACAAAGACATGGGAACGCAGGGAGGCAGTGGGAGATGGGGGGCACCAGAGATGGTGGCACCAGGGATGGGGCTATGGGGGCACCAGGGAACGGGGACACCCAGGGACGGGACAGGGACATGGGGACCCTAAGGATGGGTACATGGAGGGATGGGGCCACTTGGGGGGGGGCAGGAGGGTGAGGAGGTGCCACCGCGGGGTTGACGCGCGTGTCCCCGCAGGAACCAGCACGCCGCCGGCCATGGCCGCCACGCCGGTGCCCGCCATCGCCGCCCCGCTGAGCGTCAACGGCTACAGCCCAGTGCCGGCACAGCCCGCGGGACCCCCCGCCCCCGAGGCCGTCTACGCCGGCGGGGTCCCCCCCTTCCCAGGTGCCCGCCGCCCCCCCCCCGCGCCCCCGCCGCCCCCCGCCCCCCCTAACAGCCCCCTCTGCCCCCAGCCCAGAGCCCCGCCGCCCCCGGGGACCCCCTGCAGCAAGCCTACGCCGGCATGCAGCACTACACAGGTCTGGCCCCGGGGCAATGGGGGGGCATTGCATGGCACTGGGGAGGGACTGGGAGGCACTGGAGGGGCATTGAATGGCACTGGTGGGTACTGGGGGGATACTGGGGGCACCTGGGAGGCACTGGAGGGGGGCGCTGGGGGCATCTGGGTGGGACTGGGGGGCACTGGAGGGGCATTGATTAGTAGTGGGGGGCACTGGGATAGCAGTGGGGGACTGTTGCATGGCATTGGGGGACACTTGGGGCTCAGGAGGACACTGGGAGGCTGGGGTGGGTACTGGGGGGGCACTGGGGGGGTACTGCATGGCTTTGGGGAGCACCATGAAGTGTTGGGGGGGCACTGGGGGCCATTTGAAGATACTGGGGGGATTGCATGGCTTTGGGGGGCACTGGGAAGGGCAGGGCTGCGGGCTGCCGGAGGCGGGTGGGTGCCTGTCCCCCGCTCCGGTGCTGGGTTGACCCCATCTCGCTCCCGCAGCCGCCTACCCGGCAGCCTACGGGCTGGTGAGCCCAGCCTTCGCCCCCCCAGGGCCCCTGCTCGCCCCCCCGCCCCCCCCCCCAGCAGCAGCAGCGTGAAGGTGAGCACGGCCCGGGGACCCCCCGCATCCCCTGGGACCTCCCCCCCACCAAGGGACCCTCCCCAGGGTGCTGGGCTTGGGATGCCTCAGGGCATCGTAGAGGGGGCTGGAGGTGCCACATGGGGGTTGCCCCCTCCCCCCCAGCAGGGTTTGGGGGTGCCCCACCTGGGAGGGCGTGCGGGACGGAGGTTGCCCATAGTGCTGTGGGTGCAGGGCAGGGGTTTGGGGTGCCTGGGGGGGGGTGTCAGGGTCCCGGTGGGTGCATAGGGCCGGGTTTGGGGGAGGGGGGGAGGGGGGGCGTGGGGCTGGTGCCCCCCCACCCCGTGCCAGCTGTGACGCCGCTCCCTCCGCAGGCCCCGAGGGCTGTAACATCTTCATCTACCACCTGCCCCAGGAGTTCGCCGACACCGAGATCCTGCAGATGTTCCTGCCCTTCGGCAACGTCATCTCTGCCAAGGTCTTCGTGGACCGCGCCACCAACCAGAGCAAGTGCTTCGGTAGGGCCACCGCCGCCTGGGGACACCGGGGATGGGGCACAGGGATGCCGTGGCCAGGGCATGGGGACACCGTGGCCAGGGACATCATAGTCAAGGCATGGGGGACACCATGGCCAGGGCAGGGGGACACCGTGGCTGGGGACACCCCAGCTGGGGACACCATGGGCAGGGCACGGGGACACTGTGGCCAGGGACATCACAGCTGGGGATGCCGTGGCCAGGGCATGGGGACACCGTGGCCAGGGACATCATAGTCAAGGCATGGGGGACACCATGGCCAGAGACACCATGGCCAGGGCAGGGGGACACCGTGGCGAGGGACACCATGGCCAGGGCACGGGGACACCGTGGCCAGGGACATCACAGCTGGGGATGCCATGGCCAGGGCACGGGGACACCACCCCAGGTGCCGTGGGGACACCTTGCCCCATGGCAGACCCCCCACACCCCCCCGGGGCGGTGGGGCAGAGGCAGGGGCGGGTTGTGGCCACCCCCGTCCCCACCGTCCCCGATGTCCCCGCCGTCCCCGCAGGCTTCGTGAGCTTTGACAACCCGGCCAGCGCCCAGGCGGCCATCCAGGCCATGAACGGCTTCCAGATCGGGATGAAGCGCCTCAAGGTGCAGCTCAAGAGGCCCAAAGACGCAAACCGGCCGTACTGAGCCTGGTGAGCCCCCCCCCGGACTCCCCCACGCCCCCCCCCCGCCCTCGGCTGGCAGGGCCTGCTGCCCCCCGGCTCTGCTTAACGCCCCCATCTCTCCCCCCGACCCAGGTCTGGAGGCTCTGGAGCAGCACCTTTGGGTGCCCCCCTATTGCAGAGCAGCCCCCCCCCCCCCCCCCAGCGGTGCCCGCAGGGGGCTCAGTCCTGCTGGGGGCGGGGGGGGAACCACAGACCCCCACATGCTCAGGAAGGATGGACCCCCCCCCTTCCAGGACCGATCCAGACCCCCTTGTCCATCCCAGTCCAGGCAGGGCTGGGTGGGCCCTGGGTGCCAGCACCCCCCAGCGTCCGGGTCCAATCTGCCCTGGGGGGGCAACCCCTCCCCCCCAAACCCCCCCCCGCTCCCTGCAGGGCCCTGCCCCCCCCCCCGGGGGGGGGGCCCTGCTTGGAGCTTTTTTCTCACCAAACAGGACCAAAACCAGCTCCAAGCCGGGGGGTGGGGGGGGTCCCGCCTCGGGGGGACACACCCCCACGGTTGGGGGGTACCAGCCCCGGCACCGCCACCCCTCCCAGCTCCCCTGGGTGGCCGTGCCAGGGCGCAGCGGGACCCCCCTCCCCGACACACACTGCCACCCCGCTTCACCCCCCCCCCCCAAAACCTGCCTCAGCCCCCACCCCCCCCCCCCCGCCCCCGGGCACCAGCGGCCGGGGTGCGCCGGACGCTGTACGGACACGGAGCAGCTGAAATCGGGATGCTCCGACACCGGGATGCTCCGGCACCGGGATGCTCCGGCACGGTGACTCGCCCGGCGCTGCACATGGTTGGCGTGGCTGAGCCGTCGACGCGCCGGGCGCCGGATGGACACGGAGCGGCCGAAGCCGGCACGCGCCGGGCACAAACCAGCCAAATTTGGGAGACGGGCATGGCCGACGTCGGCACACCACGAGCCGCCGAGACCCGGAGCAGCCGAAGCGGGGATGTGCCGCTGGCAGCTGGACGGACACGGGGACGCTGCGGGCGGACACGACGCCTCCAGCTCTGCCTGGACCCACGGCGGCCAAAACCGGGGTGCGCCGGGCACCCACCAGCCAAAAGGGTGCCCCGTGCCCGGCCCCCGTCCAGCCCCGCAGCTGCCCCCGCCGGGGCCGGTGCCCCCCAGCATCCCCCAGCCCCACGTTTACACCCGCCGCTCCCCGCTGTAAATAAGGTGGTTGGGGGGGCACGGGGGCCGGGGCTTTCTCTCTTTCCCCCCCTTTTGGGGGGTTTGGTACCTGCTGAGTTGATTTAGGGGGTGGGACGGGGTGGGGGGCGCGGGGCCATTAGCGCGGGGGGGGGGGACGCAGACCCCTGGGAGTTGACGTCTGCGGTTGAGATGCCGCCGCTTAACTTATTTGCTATTTATTGCAGTTACTTTGGATAATTTAATTTTTTTCTCTTCGTTTTTTTTTTTTTTTCTCTTTTTTTTTTTTTCTTCTGTCTAAATAAAATAAGTTAAAAAAAAAAAAAAGCTTAAAGGAGCCTCTAAAGCATCCCCAGCCCCCTCCCAGGCGTACCCGGGGGGCAGGAGGGAGCGGGGCAGGATCCGCCCCAGCGCCTGCGGGAAAGAGCACGGCCACAGTTCCCAGTAGTTTCATCAATAAATCAATTTATTTAAAAGAATATGTTACAATTAATTACACTAAGTGACTTTACCAAACAACCGGCATGGTTAGAGACCGAGGAATGAAACACCAGGAGCAGCTGGGGGGGGGGGGGGGAGGGGGGCTTTTTTATTTCTTTTTCTTTTTTGCAGGTTTTTTTTGTCGTTTTCTTCACATTTCTGACTCACAAATAAAAAATACAAGATACTGAAGTGAAAAGACAATTAGAGTTCTCTCAAATAAATTAAAGGGGATGTGGATGGCAGCGAAGTCAGGGCTGGGCGGGGGGGACATTTCACCGGCTCCAACTCGAGCAGGGGCACGGGCAGGATTATTGCTGAGACCTGCCCCTTTCGTGCCACTGATGAGCCCCGGCGCAGGGGCCGTGCCGGGGGCTGGCGAGGACAGGGGGTCCCCGCACCTCTCCCAACTCCCCCCCCGGGGGCTCCACGGGGCTCCCGAGGACAACGGCCTCGGGGAGGGCGAGAGACACGGCCGAGCGCAAATCCAATTACTCCGGCGCTGGGCTAATTAATTCCCCGCTCACGGCCCTCGCCTTTGCGCTCTCCCGGCGGCCGCGGCTGCAAAAGCCACCCGGGAGCCGAGGAACGGGGAGGATTCCCCCGCACCGCCCGGGAATTTAACCCAAAACCCAGGTGTAGGCTGGGAATACCGGCGGCACAGCGATCGGGGCAGGGCTGGGACGGTGTCTCCTCCGCTGGGGGTTTAAATCGATTTTTTTTTCCTTAATCGCCCCAGGCAGCCCTGGAGAGGGAGCGGGGCCGGGGTCACGGCAGCCAAAGGCTCCCCCCGGGGACCCGCCGAGGCCCCTCCGCCGGCTGCATCCCGGCATCACAGACCCGTCCTCGCCCCGTGGCTTCTCCCGACCTCTCCCAACGTGGCGAGGGGCAGGTAAACCCCTTCCCAAAGCAAGGGCAGGAAGGGTTTAGGCCTTTGCACGGCCTTTCCCGCTTGGCATCGCCTCCCTCCCACGCCCAGGGTGCCTGGGGGGCCGTGAGCGCTGCCGAGACGCCCGCCCACGCTCGCCCAAGCTCCACGTTGGTGTTTTGTTCCTCGCGGGGGGGAAGCAGCAGGACCAGAATCTCCCAAATATCACAAACCCCACGCCAAACCCAAGGCTACCTGGGGGAGCTATACAGAAACCAGCCCCAAACCTGCTCAGAAGCAGGGAAAGCAGCTTTTCTACCTTATTTCTCCTCCTCGGCGCTGCTCGGCCACCCGAGCCGCGGGCAGGTCACTCGCCGCCGGGGCCGAAGCTGGCCTGTTTCCGGAAGCGCTCTCCGATCTCCTCCGAAAAGGCCGAGGGTCTCGGACCGCCGCCCCGCTCTGCCGGCCCACGGGGACGGCCGCCCTGCCTCGGGGTGCCGGAGCGAGGGGACGGATCCTGGAACCCGCAAGATCCCGTCCCGGCCGCGCCGCTGGGCTCCCCTCGCTCCCGGAGCCGGACGTCCCCCGCGGTCGCTCAAAGTCCATGTGAAAATACCCAGAACCGAACCGAAACACAGGAAGAAAAAAAAAAAAACAAACCAGAAAGTCAGGAGCTTGTAAACGCGTAGAGGTCCTTGTGCCAGGAGAGGTATTTCCCTGTAACGTTGCTTCTTTTTTTTTTTTTTTTTTTGATTTTTTTTTCTTTTTTTTTCTTTTTTTCTTCTCTAAAGTTAGTTTTTAAAAAAACACAATGGGTTGGGAGGAGAGATGCGTGTAAAAACGCAAGCTTAAAAAAGGTACTGCCACCGATATGAAATTTTAAAAGAAATATATATATGTATATACGTGCACGGTATTTGTATATATAGCTTTTTAGGGGCGGTTGGTTGGTTGGTTTTGGTTTGTTTTGTTGGTTTTTTTTTTTTACATACATACATATATATGTCTGAACAGTGCAAATGGATGACGTTTCTAGTTCCAGTTGTAAAAAATAAAAGCACAGTCCGTCTTCTGGAACAGGACCCAAGTGGAAGGAAGAGACAGAACACCCTCGGGCGGTTCCTCTGCCATCCAACACTGTTTTCCCCTCTTTTCTCGGCCGAGCCTGCCATTTATCCTAGTTGCTTAATTCCATAAACATGAAGTTCACAAATGGTATTATTATTAATAATATTTAGTTTAAGGGCTTTAATACAATAACAGAATTTTAAGTGTTAATTGGGGGAGGGAGGGTTACGTTCTTCCGTGACAAGGGGCTAAGTGGCCGCGTCCCTCTGCTGTGACCTGACCATCTGAAAGATATTCTGAAAGAGAAGAAAAAGGACATTAAAAGTGCGACGTCACTCGGGAAGAGCTGAGTTCGACGCTCCTGCCGAGCCACGCCGCAGGCCTGTGAGCGCCGAAGGGACCGGGGGTGACCCGGGGCGACCCGGGGCGGGGGGTCTGCCTGTCCCCAGCCCAAGCACGAGGGACCAGGGACGGCCGGGACCGGGGACGGCCGGGACCGGTCCGGTCGCACCACGGACGCCGCGCGAAGCGGCTCCCCCAAACCCCTCTCCGCCCCGACAGCCCCCGACCCCACCGCTAAGGACCCCGGGCTGCGCCCGAGCCGGCTCGGGGGGGCTGGCAGGGCGAGAGGCCAGCTCCCGCGGGAAGGGGCTCGCGGCCAAACCACGTACGGGATCTCCGAGATTCACCCCAAGGCGGTGCTCCAGGAGCAAGGAGCCCTCCCAGTACCAATGCACGTCAATCCTGACTCGGGTCCCCGGCGCTCGCCCCGGGCTCTAATTCCCCGCTGCCACATCTCTGCTCGCTCCTGGCCGATAACCGGGACGGCAGGAGGGGCGAGGATCTACCCGGCACGCGCGGCTGCGAGCCTTCCCCGTGCAAAGGGCTCCCACAGAGCGGATGTCTTAGCTCAGCCTGGCGGAGAGAGCTGGGGAAAGCCAGGTCTTACAGGAGCAGACGGGATTTAGCCGCCCGTTCCTAGGCGGGGATTTGCCGCGGCCCCGACTGAACAGCAGGTTTTGGGAAGGGCGGCTCGGGGGAGCCACCCACCAGGTCGAGCCGAGCTGGGATGATTTTGCTGCCCTCCTCCTCTGGGCTAGCTCTGATCCCAGGTGGGAGAAGACCCCCAGAAGGTGAGGGATAGTCCTGCCGCATCCTCTGCATCCCACCTACGTGCTGCCGTGGCCTCGGTGCCGGACCCCATCTCCACGGCTGCTGAAATACGCCTGCCTGGGCACAAATCCCCACCGTCAGCCCTGCTTCTACCCTCCCGCGGGGTTTCACTGGTGTTACCAGTGCGTCCTCTGGCTTCCCAGCGACACCTTCGTCCAGTCAGGACCGGAGCGGTCCCAGCGGACGCTGGGGTGCTGCGGGGATGCGCCATGCGTGAGCACGCCCGTGGCGTTTAGGGGCAGTCCCCTGAGTGGAGGGTAGCTCAGGGGTAAGGATGAGCTGAGGGCTGAGACGCACCAGGGAGCTCCTGCCTGGGGTTTGCTGCTCCGGAAAGCCGCGGCAGTTGCTGGGAGCCCTCGATCTGGCATATCCCCGCTACTCTCTAATGAATCCTCCCCGTGCACGCGGGGCTGCGAGAGCCAGATGAGAAGGCAAATAACGCCCCGCAGGAAAGTGGCTCAGCCCGACGGCTGAAGCTCGAGCAGGAGATTAAAGGAGGGCAGGAAGGAGGCCAGGAGCAGCCCTGGGAATTGCACGGATCCCTCCAGGAAGCCCCATTCTCTCCCGGCTCCACAAGCATCCCTCCCTCTAGAAAAGGGCCAGAGGCTGCGAGTAACCCAATTTGCGCGTAGCAAGACTTACGCTTGCAAGACCTAACCCAGGCTGAGCAGCAGCTCAGCTGTCGCAAAAGGAGGACGGAGCTGTTTCCCCGTGGTCCCCGGCTCAGTCACGGGGATCACCGGTGAGTGCCCTCTGCCCCGTGGCATGGTCTGCCTCCCACAACTTCACTACAAGGTACGAGCCACCCCGACGTCCCCAAACAGAGCTTGTCACCGGCAGCAAGCCAGCCTCCTCCTGAGAAGGGACGCAACAGGGCCACCGCGTCCCCTCAGTGCCCGGCGCGAGCAGGAGGGACCACAAGGGTCTGACAAAGAGCTGGGCTTTGACTTCTTGGTGAGACAGCAGGTCGGCTGAGCCTCAAACCTGCTCTTCCTGAGCGCACCCAGCGTTATCAGCCAGCATCTGCGGTTTGGGAGGCAAGTCAGCAGTTTACAGAGCACTAAATATATCTGCAAAGTATCTGCCAAATTCCATCAATCTTTTACGCTGGGAAGCGAAAATTACCAAGCGACTGGCCAGAAACACTCTGGATCCAGAAACGACTTTCCCTCCCCTAACGCTGGTGATGGGATCGGCAGGAAGGGGCAGCGCGGGGGGGCCGGGGGCACCGTGCCCCGAAGGGGTTTTCGGGGTGGTGGGAGCTGCGGCGGTGATTCATGGAGCACACCCCGGGGGAGACACCACCCAGGAGCTGCAGCCAAGGGCTTCTCCGTTATACCAAGTGAAATCATGTAGACGTGTATACATCGAATGGGAGAAAAATCTATTTCCCTGGCAGGGAAGGAATGGGATGTTTAGTACTGAGGAACAACCGCTTTAAGAGGGAAGGAGCGGCAATTCCCCCGGTTTCCATTCCCAGATCCATTATCGCAGCCCCAGGAAGACACGTCACGGGCTGTGGGGAAGAGGTGATGCTCAGCAAGTGCTGTGAGCCGCTCCTTGACAAGCCCTCGAGCGACGACCCCGGCAGGAAGCAGAACCGAGCCCAGCGCAACCCACAGCCGGTTCCTGCGCGAGCCGGGCTGGCACACGAGCCGTGGCCGCTCGGCTCCCATCGCTCCCCGTGGCTCGATCGGTGCCAGGGCTGCAGCGAGGTGTGGGGCCTGGGGAGGGGAGACGTGGTGGCAGAGGCTGCTCCTTGCAGCTTTTGCTGCGTTCAAAGCTGCAGCGCGAAGCCCGGAGCCTGGTTCCCAGCCTGCTCCTTGGCATGGCTGTGCCGATTGCAACAAATCCTCCCGGGGAGGCCTGCCGCCCTCACCGCCGCCTCCTCCTCCTCCCTGGAGGAAACCAGTTCACTTGCTGCTGGGGATAAGCAAGGGACAAGTTTAAGCAGTCCCTGGGAGCCAGCAGCTCCAGGCACAGCTCTTCCACTGCCCCCAGCTCTCCTGACTCACGGACCAGCTCCCCTGCTCCGGCCTGCTGCCAAACGAGGCCGTTTAATTTCCAGAGCCAGACAACCCCCCCCCCCAGGTCCCTTCCTGGGGGTTCATCCTGAGCGATGAGAAGGGGAGCAGAGCCCCAGCACGGCTAAGGCGAGCTGCGGTTGTTTCTGCAGAGCCGCCCCGTTCACCTGCGAGCAGCACGAGCGAATCCCTCCCGGTGTCTCCAGGCTTTGTAGAGAAGACATCAAACACCTGCTTTTAAGTTTGAAGGGGCAATACAGGAACACATGCATGACTATGCACACAAAACCATTGCCTGTTCTTCCTCAAACACGCCCCGTGCAGCACACGCTCGGTGTTTTGGGACTAGAGGGTTTACCCCAGCACAATCGCGGGGAGCGTTATCGTGTAGGATCTGTTTGGCAGAGGAAGTATTACACAGGGCGGGAGGCTCCCACACCCCCGCGTTTCACGGCTCTTTCCTGAACGGGTGACACATCCCACACCGTCTACTACAGCTTTCTGTTCAGTCAGACAGGGGCTCTTGCCCTCTTTGATGTCCAACGCTTTCTAGCCAACACAACGCAACTCCTACCCGAGAGAAGCACCTACCAGTACCGCTGGGGTTAACAACTTTCAGCCTCACTACACACAACTGTGCTTTCCCTCTTACAAGTTAAATAATCTGCAGCTATTTGCGACGCCCGAGCAAATAAGTAGAGCTTGAAGTGGGAGTACGGCAAAGCGCTGAGTCCACGGCGGCAGAACGGCGCGTCTGCATCCCCGCGGAGGATGCTATGAGCCCCTGGCTCGCAGAGGGGCACCTGCAGGGGCTGCAGCTCCTGGCACACGCCAGGGCGTTACAGCGTTACGGGACTCTCTGCAAGCCTTGTCCGTACCTACGCTACGGCAAAGGCGCTGGGATAAAAGCCTACAAGGGGATATCCTAGAGACAGGCAGGCAACATTCACAGATGCTTCCCAGTACATCCTGAAGCAATTTGAAGTGTTTAGCTTTAAATCCTGTCCGGGCTGAACGTGAAAATGGCCGGGCAGAGAGCAGCAGGAGGAGAGAGGCGCATTTAGAAGGTGCTACAACACGTGTTTTTGCTCCCTGCTATTAAAGCCGCGCTGCAAACCGCGTTTGTCAACCCCTAAAGGTCTTCGCTCCACCACTGCAGAACAACAAAAGAGAAAACCCGCATGGCACTAGCCTGCGGCTTGCGGCATCAAGTCCTTGGTCCTTTAAAAGAAGCGCAGAGCCAAAGCGTTTGTCCCCTTTACAACTGCGCCCTTTCCCTCTCCTCCGGGGAGGCGAAGGGAGCCATGGCTCGGATCTCAGCCATCGGCCGCAGTGTCATATTCCGGGTCATCCAAAGATTGGCAGAGTCCAGGAGATGGGCAAGTCGGAACCACGTGTTTCTACCGTCAGGAAAGAGGCCTTTAAGCGCAAAGCCATCTCTATCCCATGAAAAGCAGCAGTAGGGTATTTTACTTTGCGGGTTCCCTCCAAGGAGAAGCCACTATGAAAGGACACTGTCCTACGCTAACAGGAACTGGAGCAGAGAAGCAGGAGAGACACTACATCCGCAGCAGAGCAGCCAGACTGGCTCAGAGAGCACAGATGCTGTTTGTTTTCAGCCCAATTACCTTGCTGCACATATTGTCTTTACTGCAGTTCTTGTTATCCTTGTCTGTTGCTTCCTCCTCCACCTTTACAAGGGAAAAAAATAAAAAAAGGTATAAATAAAAAAGCAGAGCCGGGGGGACGGGAGGAGACTGAACAGCTGGTGTTGGAGCGGCTGGGAGAGCATCGGGACAGGATCCAGGGTGCTCCACGGACATCAGACACGGGGAGCTACGGAGGAGCTGGGATTCGGAGAATAAGCCAGGCAACCCACTCGGGCAGCTTCTAATTAATGAAACAAGATGAGAGCCACAAAGATTTTTTTCTTAGGAGGGACAGAGTTGTCACCTCCAGCTGGGACACAAACCCCAGGGCCAAGTTCCTCGGCTCTGCACATGGTGCAGGGGGAGCGCTGGGTGCTTTATGAAGCCAAACCTTGTAACCACACGCTATTGAGCCTCTCTGCCTCCCTCCTACAAAGCTCAGGGCTGGGACAAAGTGGGTCCAGGCTCCAGGGGGGCTCCTGACCGCTGCTCCTGCAACCATCCACTGGATAAAAGGGCTGATCTGGGACTCTGCAGACTCTGGAGAGCACGGCCCCGTACCAGGAGTTCTCCTCGCCCCTGCCTGCAGGTCTCTGGTCACTCGTGGGAGGCTCAGCTTCCACCCCTCAAGCTAAGGCAATTTTCTCATTTCCTGGAAAACTCTTCCAGGTTTATACTCCTCCATCCCACTGTTACATCCGCCGGTGAGCACGGCTGCCATGGTCCAGACCCTGCGCTCTCTGTGTGTCTCCAACACGCCTCCCACACCCAGCACGGTGCCAGCCCTGGATCCCAGCCATGCCGAGGATGAGCACCAACACCCCTGCCGCGGGACAATGCCCAGCAGGCAGGAAACTTCCAGGTAAGGCAAGAGGGAGGCATCGTTCCCATTTAGGAGCAAGCAGCTGCAGGGCAGATTTTCTTGGATCACCATTTCAGACTTGTCACACTTAAGCCTTGTTTTGGGTACCCAAATCCATCACCTGGTAGAAACAAGCCATCAGCGGAAACTGGAGGGCTGATGCCAACAGCACTGATTAGATCTAGGGCAACAAGAGAGGATCCAACCTCCAACAGTTACTTATCTCTGACCCTGCAAGGGAGAGCAACATCTCTGGGACAGCAGAGACACGGGACGGTGATTCAGTAGCCACACGCAGGGCGAACACAGGCCAGAGCACCCCGGGGCCGGCCGAGCAAGCTGGCTGCTTTTCTAGCTGCTCTCTGCCTCCTCCCCGGCAAGCAAAGCTGATCCCTGGCGAACGACAGATGTGGGGCAGCCCCGAGGAGGAGCAGCAGATGGATGCAAGGTGATAAAACGTCTCCCTCAAGCGGGAGGAGAGGACAGGGGAAGCACAGCAGTGGGGATGAAGGCAGGGCTGGCTCACATGCATCTCCCTACCTGGGGCTCAGAGCCAGGTCTAAGCACAGCTTCGACAGGAGAAGGCTGAGCAGGCACCTTAGGCTAGGATTCAGAAAAAAAATTCCCAAAACCTCTCTGTACTTCTGAGCAGCTTTTTGCCAGAGGCTCTCAGAACCCTTTCTGAATAATTCAGCAACCTGCACAATCTCTCCGGATGACGGTCATTTTGCCACCTGCATCGACAGCAGCCACCGGGGAGCGACCGGCCGCAGTCGCACAGCCTGGGAACTGGTTATCCTGGTCAGTCATGCCTGCACAAGGCTTTTCCAGCACCGGGAGCTCCTTGCTCCAGCTGCAACATGAAACACCCTCCACCTACAGAGCCCAGGCCTTTGAAAGCCAGCCGGTCTATCCCCGCGCTCCCTGGAGACCCAGTATCACTCCTCTACTCCCCGTACAAGCTGCTGTTGAGGACCAGGCAGAAAGGGTTGCCACTAAAAGCCGTTTCCCTGCAGTTACGGGTCCTTACCTCCTTCCTCCACTTGAGCTCGCAGAAAACCCGTTCGAAGCACTCGTGCATGTAGTTGAACTGCAAGGAGAAAGCAGGCATCCCTCAGAGCAGCAAGCAGCCCCAGACAGCCGCCCTGGCTGCCAGCTGGAGGGAGTCTGGCACTGGTTGCCTGATTAGAGCTCCCCGTGCTGCGGGCTCCTCCTGGTGGCCACCAGCCCCTGCATCTCCTCCCACCCCAGAAGCTGAAGCACAGGGTGCTCCTCCAGCTTGTAGAGGAAAAACAAGCAGGCTCTGGGCTTTCCCTTAGCAAATGGGGGTACTTACATATGGGGTAAAGATTTTAACCCATCGGGGTTTCTTCTCTCCTCGTGCGTATTCAAAACAAAATGCCATTCCCTCTTCGTCCGTGTCCCACCGCTGCATTTCGTCCCATTCAAATGCTATTACCTGGTTCTGAAGGAAGACAAAACCCAGGTGAGGCCAGAGCCCAGCAGACTGCGAGGAAGGGGAGGTTTAAGGCAGATCAGGTGGCAAAAGCAAAGCCACACAAAGGGGGAATGAGGATGCCGTGGACAGCCTTGCTGCAGAGGCAGGTATGAGCCGAGGAAGCAGCAGTGGAAACACAAACACCCACAGAGCAGCCAGATTAATCCCTGTGCTCTCAACCACGGCCAAAATCCCTCCGGAGGCCTCTCAGCAGCAGTCCTGAGCCCCAGAGCTTGGGGGACACAGTGCTGGTGCAAAGCCAAGGTGGAGGCCAGGGGCTGAGCTCAGCTCCCAGGACTTCAGGGCAGACACCCCCCCCTTACCTCCAGCTGGCCCTCCTCTGTGCAGGCATGGAGTTTAAAGTGCTTAATGCTGATGGCTGTGATCACATGTCCCTTCCGCCGGGAGTCACAGGAGCAATGGGGGAAGATGATCTCGTTGTAACCCTCGCACGTCCGTAACATGTTTAAATACTGCGGAGAGAAAGCCGCAGGCGTTAGCTTGCTCGGAGGGAGGGATGGGGACCCCTGCATCCTCCTGCTGCTCACATCGCCTCCACCTCTTGCGCACCCTAGTGCTAATCGCCCCTTTGGAAATCCCTGGCTTTACCCTGGCCCAGGGGGGCTGAATCCCCTCCAAAGGAAACCGAAAACCCACAGGCAGCAGGGCTGTGCTAGGGGAAGGAAGGAGACCCCTCCAGCTGCTCAATTCCCCTCCCCCGAACGTGGATCCATCCAGGTACAGACGTGCACAGAGCTCCTCGTGGCCTCGAACGCCAAAAGCCCTTTCCAGGAGAGCTGGTGCAGCCGGAGTTGCTGATCAGGACGACCATGCTCCCCTGGGAAGGGTACGGCTCTGAGCAAACAGCTAAAGCGGCCCTGGGACTGAAAGCACCGCTCTCGCTAGAGCCACCCTCCTGATCGTTACAGGCTGAAGGGGAGACCAGAAAAAGAGGCTGCCAGGCAGATGCGGGATCTGGGTTTCTCAGAGTCCTTTGACACAAGTGCTACAACTCGTGGAAAGGTCCGAAGAGGCATTTTGGCTATTTCCTTCTTTCTGAGTGTAGCCCAGAGCAGCACTGTGAGGACAGCAGAGAAGTGCTGGAAGCTCAGAGTCACAGCCAGGAGTTACGCCAGGGCCCGGCCCTCCAGAGCCCTGCAACCTCTTGTTGCATGAGAAAGTTCTGCCCTGCGTAAACCTACAACAAAGTCTGAAGCGACTTTTTAACCAAGGAACGAGCCACATCCAGACGGGAGGAAGGGGCCAAATTCTCAAGCATTGTGCTCCAGGCAGGACCCTTAATAACATGGGGGGAGGTACAGGATGAAGTACTTTGACTTCATAGGCTCTTTGGGACACAGACCTTGTCTTCTTGACCTCCTGCTAGACCAGGGCCCTACTGCACCTGGTGTATGTCTGTGTGTGTCGGTGTCTGTGTGTGTGTATATATATATATATATATGTGCTGGGATATACCCTTTCCAGAGATTCAGATCTTTCTTTGGTCATTAGAAAGCCAGCGAGATGAGCAGAAACCAAAGAGCCATGAGCCTTCCACAGGAGGAAGCATCTATTTACTGATCCTTATCACTGGTTAATAATTAACCGTCTTGGCTTAGCATTTCAGGTGACCCTTCCGGGGTCCACCCCAAGGTAGTCACCCAGCAGAGACTTCTGAGAACCACCGCGGTCAAACGGGCTTTGAGGAGAGGCCCGACCAAGACCAGCCAAGCTGGAGAAGGGGATCCCAAGGCCATTGCTCTTCGAGAGCAGCCAAGCCGGCCATGAGAACGCAGGCGGGGTGCAGCGAGTCAGGGAAAGGGCAGCCTTCCTTCATTTGGTACCAGCAGCCCCGAGCAACCCAGGAAGTTATTTACAAGTCAGATTCTTCTGCTGTTTGATCTTCAAGCCAAGCTTGTGTCTAGCAGATGAGCTCAGGGCATCCCCTTCACTCCCCCACATCCAAGCCAGGCAGGCTCATCGAGTCATACCAAGCCCCCAAGCATTTGCTGGGCAAAGTAAGAGGCAGAAAATCCCTGACCAGACAGTGAGCTCTGACAAAGGATTTGCAATCCGGGAAGACTTCTGCCGGACAAAAAAAAAAAAAAAAAAAAGAAAAAAGCAACTAGGGCACAGAGAGGGCAGCAACTCGCATTACGAGCGGGCCAGGACCCCCCTCCCTTGGCTAGCCCAGCACCACCATCTCAGAGGCAATCTGAGGCAGAAAGAGACCTTTGCCTCTCAATTACTAGGAAGAAACAGCCGTCCCTGAAGGGCTGCAGGTGAAGGATTGCTACACCACACGTTAAGCACCCCACCTTTCAACACTGGCAATAACCCTCAAGGTTTTATCGCTGCCTTGTTTGGAGCCGAGTCAATGAGTGATCTTGCTAAGGACAAGCCGCTGCTGTTCAAACACGCCAGGCACAAGGGGCGGTTTTCCTTCGTGCAGCAGCCGACCCTCAGGCAGGGCCCAGCCCTGCGCCTGGCATTCCTGTGTGTCTGCACGCCCTGCCAATCCCTCCTGGGCTAAGCCCACACCCCCACAGCTCTCCATGGTTATTGCTTTCCAAGAAAGATGTGTTTTTCAGGGCTGTGTGTGTAGAATCATAGAATGGTTTGGGTTGGAAGGGACATTTGAAGAACATCTAGTCCAACCCTGCTGCCGTGGGCAGGGACATCTTTTGCTAGATCAGGTAGCTCAAAGTCCTGTCCAACCTGACCTTGAACACTTCCAGTGATGGCGGCATCCACAGCTTCTCTGGGCAACCTGCTCCAGCATTTCCTTTCCAGACACAACTTTGCAAACAGGAAGGAAAGCAAAGAGGACAGGTAGGATAACTCACCATGACCATCTTTCTCTGCTCACACAGCTTCTGTAACTGGTAAGACTTCTCCTCTGCTTTGATGTAGCCTTTCTTGACATCATCAACAGCCTGAACAGAAAAAGGGAAAGGAAACCCAGGAGGTCAGACTAGAGGATCTCTTCACTGAGTCACAATGCTTTGCCTTCCCTGGCTGGCCCTGAGGCTGCTTTGAAGAGCCACCCAAATTCACAGCCCCAGAAGGTGACCAGTGTACCCAGAGAGGGCAGAGGGATGGCCAGGCTCAGAGGGGTGGTTCTTTGCACTCGCTGACTCCTGCCACAAGCCTCTGACTGCCTTGGGGAATGTACAGATGCCTAGGCGTCTAGGAGGACTTTGGAAGTATGTCCTCTGGCAAAAGAGGATGGATCTGGACACGCTTGTACCTGGTATCCTGCTTTTGCCTTCAGCCACATGCAAAGACAGGCTGGTACAACCCTTCCACTCCAGACAGCTGCCTCCAGCAGAGCAGTGCTGGCTTTTACCCCCTGTGCTGCTGGAGTGTTGGCATGAAAACGTATTTTTCCTTCAGGACTGAGCAGGCACACAGCCCCTTCCTTTTGCTCCTCAGCTGCACACTCCAGCAAGGACTCCTGCCCCTGTCACAAAGCAGCTTGTAAAACTGCCAGCCAGTGAAGAGCCAGCCTAGGAGATCAAAGAATTTGACAACTACTATTTTTATTTCAATTTGTACCAGAGGCTGGTACAGGCCCAGTTCAGAGAGTGTTGGGACAGTATTTTTGGTGGTTGAGAGAGAGCAAGATTCATTTTCCTGAACTTTGCAGTTATCTGTCTCTGAGCTGGTCATCCTAGACTGGCTTTATATAGGCAATGGGAGGACGTGGGTCTTCTCAGACTCACTTCACACCGGAGAATCTGCACAAAGTGAAATCACAGGCAGAAATGCCCCCTTTCCTGAGGGTGAACAGGGAGGAGTCTGTTCCCCAGCTGGTCACAGGCATCTTCACTGATAACACACAGAATTGAGGAAAA
The DNA here is from genome assembly GCA_031468815.1 of Morus bassanus. Lineage (NCBI taxonomy): Eukaryota > Metazoa > Chordata > Aves > Suliformes > Sulidae > Morus > Morus bassanus. The sequence continues at coordinate 4,542,626 of CM062595.1, read as the reverse complement.
CACATCCGACCCAAGGAGTGCAGCCTCCCAGGATCCTTTTTAGCTCACCCCGGGAAGGCAACTTCCCCGCAGTGAGAGCGGCAGGAGTCCTGCCTCCCAGTCTGACTGCAACTGGGCCACAGGTTCACCACAGCACTGCCAGTTCACCCAACCATAGGCTTCTACTCCATGAAATCTCCCAAGCAGGGCTGGCCCTCAATTTCACACTCTGTTGCCAGCATGCCAAAGGACAGTGGTGTCCGGAGCAGTTCTGGGAGCCGGGCACTTGAGCTGCCTTACCTCCAGTAAAAAAAATTACAGCTCTGGGGCACCTACCTGATGGAAGAAGTAGGTGACTGCCAGGTCGTTGTCATTGAGAAGAACCTCCTCCTCTGTAGTGAAGAGCCATTTCCGGATGGTCAGGCACGTTCCCGGCACCGCTGAGGTGTAGTTCTGCACGTAGAGTTTGTGGGGGAATTCGTTGGGCGCCAGTTTGCGCACTGGAAAAAGCACAAGGCATTGAGGTAAGCACATGGCCCCACACAGCATCAGCAGCATCGCCTGTGACCGCAGCCTGGCTGCCGTACAAGTCAACACTGGCAATGCCCTTTAGCTGAGCCAGCCGGGATGAGGACCCTAGCTCTGCTCCAAGGCCCTTGCTCCTGCTCCCTGACTGAATCCAGCTTTTTTCAATACCTGCTTCCATAGTGTCGGACCATGCTGGTCCACCAGTGCCCAGGCAGTAACTTGTGTGAGGCTGAACAACTCTTGGCCGTTGGAGAGTTCAGTGTGGCTCTCAAGCATCAGCACAACAGCCTGACCGTGCCCTGCTGCACAAGGGAGGTCCATCCTGCCCAAGCCTTAGGATCATGGCGCCCTGGACCTATGCACTGTCCCCACAGTGTGGGGGGACTGGACAAGGGCCCCCCTGTCCTGGCATGCTGCCACCAGAGCCCAGACAAAACCTGCTGCATCGCTCAGCCAAGCTGGAGCAGCTGGGCTACCAGTGAGCCCCTGCCGAGATGTTTACTGTGTTCAAATCTGCTTTACCCAGCTATGATGGACAAAAAAAAGGTGAGTGCCAGTAAGCCTCCTTCATCAGGTAGGGATATGGTCACTATCTTACTGCAGATGGAGCTTACGGTTTCCAGAGAAATTAAATGGAGTGTATCCAGACAGGAATAAATGTGGATGTTCACAGCGAGTGTCCAGAAAGCACAAGCCATAAAGGTTAACTGGAGGTTTTTACTTTCCAGCCCCGTTTGAGAAGTGCAGCGCTCACAGGAACGAGGAATTAATAGCTCCATTTAGAGTCTGGCACCGTAAAAGCTTCCTGCACGAGACCGTGCCAGCGCGCTGCAGCGTCCCATCTCCCAAGAGCAGGCGTTCCTGCTCGAGGCTCCCCACGCACCCCTGCCCGGCCTCGGCAATCTCACAGCACATCAGCCCTCCAGCCCTGGTCTTCCCTCGCTACGTCCGTGTCCTGCTCCGACGCACCAGCACCCGGTAACCCTCAAAAAGTGACCACAAACCCACGCGCAGAGGCAGTTCTGCGACGCCAACAGTTTTACAGGAGACTGGTGGTCTTGGCTGCCCCAGAGTCAGCATCTGAATGCAAACCTAGCCTGTTCCATGAGATGAGTCATTTTAGGAGGACTTTAAGTAGCTAAAAATTGCCCTGGCCGTTCAGCCAGAATCTTGTGAGCATGAGGAACAGCCCTAGAAATCTTCCTACAAGGCATAGTTTGCCGTAACAGGATGATTTTGAGGCATATAGAGATGACAATCCAGAAATGAAGGTACCCAGCTGAGAATGAGAAATACACTTGGCTTAAAACCCAGCAGAGGGTAAAAATAAAACACAAACCAACCACTACACCCATTTTGTGGCGTGACCACATTTTGGCCTCTCTACAGCTTCAGCGAACCCAACGTGAAGCTGCGCAAAATCAGAGGTTGCTGCAGCCAGGGATCTGAACAGCAGCCAGGAGACCCCAGCATGCGCTAAGCTGGAAGGATGGCAATTACTTAAGTGCTAAAACGATTGCCCAGAATCCCACAGTCAAGCCTCAAATACCATCAGGATTTAACCGCAGAAGGAGAGATGAGAAGCTACAATGCAGCTTGCAGCACATCCCCTCCAAGACCTGGACGTCGACCCACACCTACGTGTTACAGTCCTAGTGTGCCCTCGATCCACTTTCCTTTCCAGCAAAGGAAAAGGAAAAAATCTGTCCAAGCCGCTGCTGGTGCCCCCCTCTCCAGAGACGGCTGCGTTGCAGCGACGCTGCCCACTTTTTCTAAGCTCGCTGGACCCTCTGAACTGAAGTAAAATGCATCTCAGTTTAACAAGAAGCTTGTCTCCTTGAACTGCTTAAGAAAGGGAAAGTCAAGCGGCAGCAAAAAAAGCCATCAAACTTTGAGGGCTCCTCATTATCAGAGCCTGCTGTGCCTGCCGATTCCTCCCGGGGGCTCCTGATTTTGCGGGTAGAGATAAGACCTAAATGAGAGTGCCACCGGGCTCTGTTAGCACTGCAGAGCTTTCTCCTCAGTTGCTTGTCAGCACCGAGGGGATTAAAAGACTTACCAAAGGAGTGATTGATCACTTCAAACAAGGCGAAGTAGTTTGCAGTAATACTGTCCATTCCGACTTTCGCAGCCACAGCCTAAAGAGCAACCGAACAGGAAAACGGCGTGAGCAAGACAGGAGCCAGCAGCTGTCCGTCCCCTCCAGGGTAAGGCTGGCTTCATACAGGTTATTCCCAAGTATTCCCTAACCTGAGGTGTTAGTCACCGCGGAATACCTGAATTTTAATCTTCCAGTAAAACCAGATGTTTTCTTAAGCAAAGGTTTAGACTCTCCTGCTTTCACCTTCCTGTAAACTGCTCCAGATTTTAAGTGCTACCACGGCTGACAATTAGGCCATCTTTTCTACTGATGCCTCCAGCTTTGGTTCCTAATAGAAGAAGCGTGCACACCTCCCCTAGGAGTTTTCTCCAACAACACTTCAGCCCTGCATGCTAGTACCACAGCCAAAGTTCATAGACCTCGGCGGAGGCAACGTGGAGTTCAAAAGGCTGTGTCCCAAATGCACGAATGTACTGCGAATCCCATCTGCAGGACTCTGCCGTGCAGATCTGGAGCTCCCGAGAGCCTGCTCTTTTGCAACCCTCTGGCTCCCTCACTTGCAGCAACATTTTCAGTTCCCCTTTCAAGAAAGGTCTCCCCTGCATCATCTCACTCCCCCTAATCCATTGACAGCTTCCACTTTTCCTCCAGCAGTGCTGGTTGAAGTCAGTTGTCCTTAGTTTTCTACTTAAAGCACTGGGCCTCTGGCCACTTGCAAACCTGTAATCTGGCCAGAGGATTCCCCAAAAGGGTCACTACCCTTAATATTCAACTTGCTGTCCTGCCACACAGCCCCAGTGAGACTCGTGTTGGCTCCAGCCAGCTCTTGGATCCAACTCCTCCACCACAGCCACTGCAAGCCATAACATACAATCTGTCTAGCGCTTAGAGCCATCCGCCACCTTTAAGATATTATCGGTGAAAATTAATTCAGTGATGACTCTGCCCTTGCAGCCAAGCCTGCCGGTGAAAACGCTGCTTCAGCACAGTGTAAGGTTAGAGTTCTCTAGCGGCCCTGTCCTCTCTGCTACAGCAAAGCAGCGATGCCGATGCCCACCTGCACTCAAGAGGAGCAAGCGGGTACCCATGGGGTCTTGGTTAACGTCTGAACCATGTTAATCTTCCAGTCAAGGCAAAAAACCCCCAAAAAGTAGCTCACCTGGTACACTTGGTCTGTAGTGCTGTTCTTTTTGACTCTGACTGTCACTGTTGTTATATCTGGTAATGCCACTCGGAGCTCCACGTCCGAGACACCATTGTAATTCTGAAGGAGGGAAGAAGAGAGGACAGAAATCAGCATCACACAAACTGAGCCCCGAGCTCTACGGATTATTTATTGCCTCGCACTGGCTAATTAAAATGGTCACTTCTAACAACCAGCTGCTCTGCAAGCCTCACGAATCCCGTTCCAGTCTGCACCAGAAAGATTCTGAAAGAAGGAAGATGCGAGCTCCGCTCCAAGACAGGAAGCTGAGCAAACCGCTTCAGACCACAACGAGGTAGGATTTTCCACTCATGGGTTTGCCAGTGAAGAGCGAGAGAAAGCTCTGGGACACGGCAACTTCATGCACCATGGAAAGGCTGGAAAAAGAGCAACAGTTGAAGGGCAAAGAGCAACTCACTGCTGCTGCCTGCAACTCAAGTCTCGGGAGGTGCAAGTCAGGCAGACTGGTATTCAGAGTGCCTGCTGCCTTTGTGGCCAAAGGCTGCCCAATACAAACAGCTCACAAATGCAGAGCTATCTGGGCTGCCAGCAGCACAGAAACCAGCAGGAACGGCAGCGAATGCAGTTTTTTTGGTGGGTCTCCCCTTGCCAGAGAGCCAGGGTACGCAATGAGGCCTCGTGGCTGGTTCTGCTCTGTGCACACCTCCGAGAGCAGCAGCAAAGCTGCTCCGAGCTGCTGCTATGGAGAAAAGGTTTCCTACGTGCAATGACAGACAGCAAACTGCAGCCTTGACTTTTTGCCATGGCTTTCTTTTCAACCAGCTGAGGCTTTGGCAGGGAACGTCTCTGCTCTCTGATCCAGTTTTACCAAGCATTTACGGCCTCTGTAACAAGGAAGGTCATGGCAGAGCTTCAGCGCCGTCGCCTATGTGCCTACCTCGTCCGACTCCGACAGGAACTCCTGCATGATGTCGCTCTCCCCAATGACACGTATCGAACACACTGCAGGACAGAGAGCGCAGGTTAGTGGGGTGCCCGGGGAAAGGGGGAGCCCTCCCCTCCCAGGACCAGCCCAAAAGCGACATGGAAACAACTGTCTGTTCTGCGGGTGGTGTGAAACAAGGGTGGGATCTCCAGCCTGGAAAAACCTTCTCAAAGCAAGTGCTTTCCCGGCTGTATCAGGTGTCCTGGCACAAAGACTGATCCAGCCTGAATCCCCTACAATAGCAAGCGACAAGAGGTGTTGAGTAACTCACTGAGATATGCCCCGTGGGTGAAATCCAGGCCCCAGGCACAAGCCAACAGGAGGTTTAGACTATACTTAAAAGTGGGCAAGAATTTCATAAATAGTACTTTTGCCTCTAAAAAAACCAAGTTATTCCACAGGGACTGAAACTATTTGGGAATTTAGGCCAAGTTCAGCAAATAATTTGGACCCGAACTGTATTGTGTTGCCTCTAAGATGCAACCAGCCTGCCCCCTCCTCCAGCCAGCTGGTAACCGAGGATGAAGATGGATGAGCTGGGCAAGGCAGGGCTGAGATACCAGTGGGGTGGGGAAAACCTGACCCACATCCACCCTATGGGAAGAGGAGGCTTCACTCCCAGGTGCTGGGTAAGGAAAGAGGCCATTAACTCACACAAATTAATTGAGCTGCTTACAGGCAACTATGAAAATAACACAGCATCACAGGAACGAGGGGTCAGTGCTCCCTGAATCCCAGCTACAGCCTCTTCACTGCAAAACATGGGGTCAGGTCTTTTAGCCAGGCACTCTGATACAGAGGTAAGGTTTTGCATCCACTTTCCCATCAGCTGAACTCAACCTAAAGGAAACGTCTGCTGCAGGCATTACAATTCTGATTAAAAAGGACCAAAGCCTTCAGCCATGAGCAAGCTCAGACTGAGCTGAGCTCCCCTGATGAGAACGACCTCGAACACGACTTACTCCCTGATCCAAAGCTTCCTTCCTCTTCCTCCTCCCCGTGCTCCCTCATCTCCAAGATTACTAGTGAGCAACATGACACTATAAATAACGCTTGTTATGCATTAAACTAATTACACATTTTCTTGTTGGAGGTGTGCTGCAAGCCGGTAACACGTGCATCATTAAGCCGCGGCACGTCTGAGCTCCCCCTCACCACTTCAACCGTAAAAACCAATCCAGCTACAAACGAGCTTCTTTCCCTCACAGGCAAACAAACGCCCGTGAAGTTTTGGACCACCCGTGGAAGGATGTACCCTGAGGATTTGTTTCCCCGCTTGCGAGGAAGGCAGTGTGTGGCTGCCTGGGCTCTCCTCACAGCTCAGTACCTTTCTCCAGATATTCCTCCAGCCCTCGCCGCCGGGCGTCCAGCTGCTGCTCCGACAAAGAGAACGGCCACTTCCCTGGGAGACGTGGAAAAGTGAAGTTGGCAAATTCCCGTTTCAGGTTCTGGTGCAGGATGGCAAACTCCCGGTACCGCTTCGAGCAGAGCTGGCGGCCCGCCATGTAAACGTTGTAGACCTGCAGGGAGAAGAGACAAGACTCACTGGGGTGAGAAAAGTTTTCCAAATCCAAACTGGCACAGCTTTGCCTTCCTGGACCCACAGGTAGCGCAAGACTAAATTAGGAGGGTTTGAGCTAGAATGAGAAACTGGTATGAATAGTTAAATATGCCACTGCCGATCCCTGGAGCTGGGGAATGTCCCAACTACTACCTCCATCCAACAGCAGCACGATCAGCGTGAGTTCGAGGTGTCTTTCTACTCCAAGAGAAGAAACCCACCCAAACCCTTTACAAAAGGCCCTGAGCCCCGACGCAGCCGTCACGGCATTCCCCTGGATCATCCCCTGCACAAGATGCACGCACGAGGGTCCCCGAGGTGCACCAAGCCACCACCCGACAGATCCACAGCAATACCGTGCTGACCGCATCAGTCATTTTCGGCAACAAGAGCCTCATTGCCTTCCAGATGCACTCGAAGCTACTGCTGAATTTCCAGTTTGTTGCAGAATTGAGCCTCACGTTGCAGCCAAAGCCCCAGAGCTTTGGATTCAGGGTCATGGCTACTTTCCCCAAGACACAGAGAGGTCCCAAACCGAGCAGGAGGCTCCATTTGTGTCTGGACACAGCCCCTGGCAGCAGTCAGGCACCAACCATGGGGCAGATCCTGGGGGAGACGCAGCATTATATATCTTTTAGGAGCACTCCACATTAACTGGCTTCTTCACTATGCATGCCATCTTCCAGTTTCATTCTGGACACCGTTAAGGAAATGGGACGCTGGTCCCAAACAGGGGAAATCCAGAGCAGAGTTACAGCCGCAGGACATTTCTCAGCACTACGATGCTCTTCTGGGAATTCCCTTCCCATTCATTAACCAGCCGCCTCCATTTTTAAAGCCAATCTGCTCAGTCTCGCAGGCAAGTTAAACAAGCTCTTATCTAGGCATTGCTAATGTGCCCTCAGTGATAAGGAGGTCCAAAACAGCAGCGTTACCTTAATTAGCTTCACACGAGGAAAGGGATGCAGCAGGGAAGAGAGTAGGTTCACGCTTTTTCATGTTGCACAAGGGAAGTGTTTGCAACCGCAACCTTTCCTCTTGAGGAGAAGAGCATCGCTCTCCACCGCCCTCCCGAAGCCAAAGGGCTGGCAGAGAACAGAGGTGGAGTCCAGTAAGAGGCACATGCCGAAGATGCACCGAGGGCGGCTTCAGCAGCATTCAAAAGACTCAAAACCCCAACCTGCTCCCCAGATGAGGGCTCGGAACGGTCCCAGCTCACTCACCGTCCGTGTCTGCACTCCAGATACCTGCCCGGCAACCTTTACAAGGGGAAAGCACTCCAACAAAACCACAGCTTTTTCCTTAAAAAGAAACATGTGTTCAACCTCCCAAGGCGATGCTGGAAGGAAGGTGCCAGGATGGGGCTACACCAGAACAGCAGCAGCTATTGTCAGTCCAGTGAAGAGGCTCCCTTTGACCCCCCTGCACTGCGCTTCTTTAAGAACCTTGGGTTTCTAAGACCCTTCCTCTCCTGCCCCATACGGCACACCTGATCTGACAGCGGGACAGCCGGGCGCAGGGGCGGCCGGGCGCAGCGACGGCACGTGCTCCCCGTGAGGCTGCGGATCCACAAGGATCCCATCTGTCCCCTTCAGAGACGCACGCACCAGGGTGACACGCTGAAGTGACACGCTTTGCGCAGGAGCCCGACTCTCCTGGTGAGCCGAGCGCTGCTGAACCCTCCCCACCCTTCCTCTCTCACACACATGCTGTTTCTGCAATACTGATGCTGGATTGTGCGTTCCTTGGGAAAATGCCTCCATCCTCAGCTGGGAAAGGAAAAAGTGATGAGCCGGTTTGTCATCTGCCTCCCGGCAGGCGCTTCACACTGCAACGCAGTCATGTCCCGAGGGCGACTGCTCCAGCCAAACCTACCTCCCAGCCTGGGAGGGTGGAGGGAGCCAGCGTACGGCACAAATCTTCCAGCCATGAGTCAGAGCAGTGGCATAACTAAAACACCCGATACTCGCCATCTCATCCCAATCCCTCCACCTCATCGTCCATCCCCACCAATGACCGCGCAGTTCCCTGGCTCTGGAAAAACGAAGACAGCGCACAGAGCAGAAGAAAAACGTGGTCTGGACATGGGTAGGACTGTGCTCCTAACAATAAGCAGCTATTTGCGGTGGGGAAGAATACTGCCCTTGTGGCAGGCTTCTGTCTCTACCAGTCACAGATTGAAACTCAGAGCCAGCTGGTTCGGCTGCAGGCTCTGCCGACCCTCGCTGCAGCTCAGACCCGAGGCATGCTCAGAGCGGCGGCCAGCGGCGAGACGCAGCGTGCTGGAGGACGGGGCGATCGGGACAGCTTGCAAGCCGAGCATCTGGGAACACTACACAGCCGGGTAAGGAAGGAGAAGAGCTACGCGAGGCCAGGCTGATTGAGGAGGTTAAATAGACCCCAAATGTTGCAAGAAGAAACAGTTCTGCAGACGAGTGTCTTTCTTTGTCCAACCCGTTTTGGGTCCCTCTCCAAACACTGCCTTACCAGCCACAGTCAGCATCAGTCCTAAGCCTTGGAGGATGCACCCGTGTCAGGTACTTTGATGACAGATCACATCATCTAGGAAAATGACTGCCAGCCTCCCCAATAAATGCAACAGAAGGGGCAGGGAACCCAAAGGAAAAAGACTTTTTACAGCTATTTCCCCCGACATTCCCTAAAGGGAAAAGAAATTGTGTAGATGGGAAGTTATGCTTCAAGACATCTGCTCCCTTTGCTTTTACATCTATCACAGATGTCCTTAACGCTTGGTGTAAAACAGGAGACATAAATACGAAAGCTTATATGAACAAAGTAATAACTCCCTACTTAATCTTCACAAGAGATCAAGCTATTCCAGATACATTAATAAAAAAATCTTCCCAGCACATAGGAAATAGCTGCAAAAGAATAACCAAGCACTTTAAGAGGGAAGACGGGCAAGTCTAAATAAGACAGTGTCAAAACCAGTTGATAATAAATTAATGTGCCTCCATCCTGAAGGCAAACAGAGAGCGTTGCCACCAACTGTTACTAACAGCAAGGAGCATGCCAGCTCGGAGGGCGGACGCATCCTATCTCCAGAAAACACCATCCAAGCTGATACTAACCACAAACTTCTCGCCATTTTGCTCCACGTGCTTGTACGTGGGGATGGAGATGGGCACGGCTTGTTTTTCTGTGTAGTCGTAGAATGACTGCCCCAAAGAGTCGTCACTTGGATCGAGATTATCTGCCTCGTGGGGAGGCACGGACAACACCGTCAGAATTAGCTCCTTCTCTCCTGCGCGAATCAGGTCCACCACTTGCTTGTGTGTCGCTCCTTCGACATTCACCCCGTTCCTGCGAAAGAGAAAGCAGAAAAGCCATAAGCAAGGCAGAGGTGCCTGCAGAGCCTTCAAACCACGCCAGGACCAGCCCAGAGCTCCATCACGTAACTGCTTCCCCTGAAAATCCTCCAGCCTCAACTGCTCTGGCCGCTCCAGTTTCACTCTGGTCTAAACTTCACTAAAACTTCTTTAAGGCTCATGCACCCCACTGAATATTTAAAACAAGTTTTGCAGTTTTTACCCTCTCAGTGGTACGCCATGGCACATTCGTACCCAGAAAGCAAGACTTTTCCCCGTCAGCTAAAGGCAAATGCAAGGAGACCACAGAATTGGGGAAGAAAACACTGAACACCTAACATGAACTACTCTGCTAGGGCAAAGCCCATCTCCTGATCCTCTACAGCTCCAAAACCTAAGTGAATTTCCTGAAAACCTGAACTGAAGCTTCCAGGCGAACAAGAATGAGGAAGCAGGCAAGGAGGCTCAGAGAGCAAAGGTAAGTCATTTCAGAAGCTGGTGCTCCCGTCCACCAAGACACAGCACCCACGAGCATACCTGCTTTGGTGCAACACAAAGAAGACGCATGTTGGCTTCGGTTACTTCTAGGCAAACTGCTCTGCCTTGCCCCAAACAGCCCAGGAACACTGCTACAGTGAGTAATGTGTTTCTGCTTCCTAGATTGCTCCAGCTGGATCACAAGAGCTCCTCACAATTACGCACCAAGCCCTCCAGGAGCCCCCTGAAAGCTCTGAAGACCCAAGACATACCCAAGCCACCTCTAAAGCATTCCTGACACTCCTGCTCTCCAGCGAGCTCAGTTAACCATCGCTTGGGTCTTTCTTTGCCCAGAAGATACGGACCATACCTTGGCCAGCCTGGAAAGATGCTGGACCTATGACTTGATTTCAAAGCAAAGAGAGCCGTTAGGTTCTCTTCCAAATCTGGAAAAGGACAAGCCTGTTGTTCCTCCTGATAAGAGCTAAATTTAGTAGCAAGCCTCCATAAACTTGCAGTCATCACAAGCGTCTCTGTGAAGAGTTTGGTATCCGAAACATTCCCTGTGTAAACAAGAACAGGCAGAGCTTCACCCACTGCATCCCTGCAGTCAGCCTGGCCGCGCACTGGCAAGGCTGCCGGAGGGCCCGTAGATCATCGGAGACGACAGGTCCCTTTCACCTCTGCTTCCCAGGCAGCTGCCTGGGATGAGCCTGGAACAAACCAGCCGAGGAGTTTCCCACCGCTGCTGAAGTGACACCGGCAACCATGCCACAACCCAATTTGTCTTCGCTCGCACCTAGGAATTCCTCCACCGGAAAGCCCAGCGTTGCCCTTACTCTGCGCTGCTGGCTACGGCCATTACCTGATGCTTCAGAGTGCAAAAGAGAAGCAGCCTGCACTTCCCCAGCCATGAATCCTGACCATGCAGGGAGAGAAAGGGCCCTCAAACACTTCCCTCTGGCAATCAGCTACTCCCTCCCGAAACCTGGGAACAGGCTGTGATCATCTCACTGCTGAAGACATAGTGCTGGTCACAGAACCATCCCGGCTTGCCTTAAATCAAGTGCTGGATTTAGCCTTCAACCCCCAGCTCTCAAATGAAAGAGAACAGCTCTTACCACTTCACATCGATCATTTTTAATCAAACTTTTACTTAGAATTGCCCTGGAAAGATCTGATATCAACTTACAAATCTGAATGAGAGCTTCCAGGCTCCGAACCAAGTTTAAAAAAGCCCCAAGCAGAGCTTGTGAGCCAGAGACAGCACTCGCACTGTGCCAGGAGTTGGACAAGAAAGCTTCCCCCAGCTCGGACACTGCCCGTGGTTATCAGCCCCCTTAGAGCTCCCATATTGTTTCAGGAAAGGGATAACGAAGCAACCCTCGGATGCAGCCCCTGGGCTCTGTGCGGTAAGAGTGCTCAAAGAGCCCGACACAGCTTTTACAGCAACGAGGCCGTTAAGTTCAGGAAGAGGGAAAATCCCCTTCTCACTGGCCAGCTTTTCCACAGGGCAGGAGCGTGGCCTCCAAAGCAGCAAATTCGGTTGCAGAGAGCAGCCCTCGTTACCGAGTCGAGCCGTTAGCCACCAACACCGTCACATTAAAGTGACATTCGCTTTGTTGCACCTGACCCGTGCTCACGCGCTGCTCACTTATCCCAGATCACCTCCACTGGCCTAGAACCAAACCCACTCTGCAACATCCTACGGCGCCGCTGCCCAGGTAGGATTTTTGATGGATGGGGATGAAAAGCCAGAGACTCCAGCTGTGTGGAGAAGGCTGCTGTTTGCCCGCAACAGGAGGGCAGGCCGGCCATAATGGCTCTCCTCCACACCTCCCAGTCCTGCCCTGAAGAGAGAAGGACAACGGCGGGGGAGTTTAGTCACCGTCCCACGCTTGACATTGAGCCCATCTCCATCCAGCGACAGGCAGAGCCCCCTCCAGCTGGGAGCAGGGGCTTTGGGATGACCCAGGCTGCAGGGCTCACTGCTTAGTCCACAAAAGTCAAAGCTGGTTTTCAGTTACTCAGCCCCAGCTAGGCTGGAACTAGGTCCTCAGCTTAACTTCCCATCAGCAAAGACCTCAGACATGGTGCTTTCCCTTCTGCCAGCAGACAGAGAATAAACACGCCGCAGCCTCCTCTTCTTCCTCTCCCACACCCTCCTCAGTCCGTGGTGACTTCTGCTGCCACCCATTTTCTCCCCCAGCCAACGTCAAACCCTTGGAAGGGGCAAGGACAGGACCTGGAACTTCGGACAATAAGACTGCAATGCATCATTTCATTCACGAAAAAAACGGTAACACCCACTGCCGGCTCTCCATTGCTCCCAGCAGGCTTCCTTCTAAGATCAGATGCCGCTTTAACAGCGGCCCCGCTCGCCCCTCCGCTGCGCCAAGCTGTGGGAAGGAGCAGTCGGTACCGCAGGTGCGCGGGGCCAGAGGACGCGCACCTTTGCAATAAAGTCACCATAGCAACTCAGGCTGGAATCATCGTCGACGAACCGACGAAGAAAGGGAACGGTAAATCATATGACACAGGCAAATCAGGAGCAGCTGGCAAGGCGAGAGGAGCACAGCTGAACGACGCGCTGTTTACGTGGCCACGGACCTGCGAGAGCCGAAAGCATTTTTCCCAAGACAATGGGACACTCGGATACTTTACTCCTCAAGCTTTTTCCTCCATTTGGAGTTGGAAAAAAGATCCAGGCGTTACCTTTACCCTTCCCGGGGATTGCACAGTCCCAGGAGAGGACTGCTGAGCTGACCGCAGGGCTGGGTCCCTCCAGACCTTACAGAAAGGACGTCCAGATACAACAGCAGCAGATGACAGCCAGATCCAACGGATCCTTCCCTGTGTGAAGATGGCACACGGCTCTCTTCTGCGCAGGATGGGAAATAGAAGAGAACTCTGCTTGTGGTGGAGCAAAGTGCTGCAGGGTGGAGACCACGGCCAGGCACACGCAACCCCCGGCCAGGTCTGCCAGACTTCAGCAGCACTTGAGAGCAACTTCCTCCAACAAATCACTTCTCTCAGCTGTCCACCACCAAACGTGGATGTGGTTACACCAGGAGCACGAGCTTCTGTCACCTCCCGCTGCAGGATGGTGGGCAAGTCTCCTTCCCTCAGTGCCCAGCTTCCTCTTCGCCTCGCCGGGGATGCGAGCTGCCTCGCAGGAAGGTTACTGCAGGAAAAGCTCTAAAGTTGGTGGGTAGAAGCGATGCTGGAGCTGTTCAGTGCACTGTTGGATCGGGCAATGCGGAGCCTTTGCGCGCTGTCCCTCTGGCAGGGGTATCCCCACCTAAACAGGGCTGCAAAGGGGCTCCCAAATGTTCTCGCATTCCCCCAGGGTGCTGGGAAGAAGCAGTTTTCCTCCTGGTGCTGGTTGAGGTCAGTCTAGCTCACCACGACTAAGAGCTCATGCTGGTTGAGCTGAAGACAACACCACCCCAAAGCACTCATTACCACGTTTCTGTCGGCAATCGTCTCCCCGCAGCAAAGGGAACGCACGCCCGTGCCGCAGTCCACAGTCCAGCATGCCGGCAAAGACGCCTGCCAAGACAGGCCTGGGCTGAGACTCCGGACTGTGACCCGAGGCAGTGGCATGCTTTGCTGCCCGCTGACACCACTGCAAGGGCAGAAACCGTAGCACGCATGGGGCGAGATCAGGCGCTGCCAGCCTCGGCACTCGCCCGTCCGGGCTTGCCTGGTGCCACGGGGGAAGCCAAGCTCCAGGAATTACAGCAGGTTATGCTTAACAAAAGATCTTCAGCCTGTGGTTCGGCGAGCTCCTGCTGCAAAAAATACATGCTGGGGGGCAGAGCAGACTGGTGTTTGTTCACCATAATGAATTTAAAAGCCTCTTTGAGACTAAGTTTCCAAAGCACTAGGCCAAAGATGATGAGCAGCAGCTGCAGGCTGGCACAGTCCCCTGGCTGGAAGGAAGACGAGCTGCTGAAGCACCCCACTCGCTCCCCCAAACCTGCTCTCTCTGCCAGCATGGTGCAGTAAATGTCTCACTCACCAGCCATGTTTGAACCCAGGAACACCTATCCGGTGATCCTTGGCAAGAAGAGGAACAGCTGGCGATCACCAGGAGACCCTGAGGACAAAGCATGCATTCGACAAAGCAAAATTCCCCATCATGCCAACGCTAACGAGCAAGATCCCCAAGACACAGAGAGGAACATTTCACTTCTCCCATTTGTACACCAAATGACTCATTTTCTGCAAAGACTTCTTAAATTTTCCCAACTGTCTGTCTGTCAAGAGATGACAAGGAAATTTTACCGCAAGAAAGTCTGCAATAAGCTTCCTGGAGATTAAGACCAAGGCCTGCCTTTGTGCTTTGTTCAGGCAAAGTACTGACCAAGCCAACAAACTGTCCGTCCAAAGAGAAACACCCCAGGAACTACTCAAGCCATCTTTAAGGCTTTGCTTTTTAGCAGATGAGCACCTTCAGCCATCCCATGCCATCACAGGGCCACCACCGCAAAGCACAAGTCAGAGCCCAGCTCTGCAGTCAAGGCACGACCAGCAAAACCTGCGTAAAACAAGCAGAGCCGCATCCGTCTGGCATCGCACTGCTCTCCCACCCCGGTGTGACAGAACCAGGCTGGCGAGAGCCTTGCCATGTAGATGTGGCCTCAGAAGTAAGACTGGCAGCAGCAGCTAGCCGCACCACGACTTCACGCGTCACCTGTCTCGTAATGGGGACGGTCTGCCAAGTCCCCCTCTCCCCCCACCCAGTGCTTTGCGTCTTCCAGCTCCTGACGCTTGGCTCAAAACACATCTGGCTCCAGCTCTGTCCAGGGCTGTACGTTAAGGCCATAACATTCAAAATGCAACCAAGAAGGTCCCTGCGCTCCTGCTTCTTCTGTAACACACCGGTTCTCACCGATCTTCAGCTGCGGGAGAGATTAAAATCGCGGTGCTGAGACAACAGCAGTGGTGACAGATTACCCTGCTCTGAGAAGGGCTGATGAAGGAAGAAGAGTGCTGAAGATGAGATCCAGCGACAAGGGCAGTCACCGCAGGGATCAGAAGCCTCCTTGGGAGAGGCTCTGGAAATAACGATGAACAGCTAATGAGCTTACTGGACACAGCGGTGCGGGACAGCTTCTCCAGGCTTGCCATAGCAGCTACGGAAACGGGCGCTTCATCGTCTTCATCCCTCTCCCTTCTCAAATCCAGCTAATGCCGAACACTGAAACAGCTCCACACGATGCCACCGACAATGCCTTACGGGGCGCGTTTGCAAAGGAGCAGCCGCTGTGATGGTGCCGGCTCCCTTCCACTGCTCCTCGGGAGAGCCACGTATTCGCCTGACCGATCCACAGCAGCTTTAACGGACCCAGCTCCTTGCAGCTTCTCCCAGAGGAGCGTTAAGTTTCTCAGTTGCACAATACACCCGAGACCATTCAAGCTAAACGGTTCAGGCAGCGCGTTTCCCCGGCTCCAGCGCCAACTGCTCAGTCCCCAAAGCCAGACGGCGTCAGTGCAAGCCTTCCTCAAACCGAGCCCTCCCAGGGCCGTGCAGCTGAGGCCGAAGCAGTATTTCCCCATTTCTAATCACCCAAAAGAAGGGATGCCAGCCTTCCTCTTTTACAGCTAAGCAATCCAGACCCTGTCCAATATTATTCCAAACAGATTAAAAAAACCCCAGGAAGACACTAACAAGTGCAATTCCAGCGACCTTTCCTATTTCTCTGATGTGGGAGAGACCAGAAGAAGGTTGGGCTAATTACCATTTTCACAGAAGCTTCTTACAACATTTTAAGGAAGTTTTAACGTCCCTGTGCATATTTACACACATCGCTCTGGCAAACCGCCATTCACCCACTCCAATCGCGAGAGCAATGATTCCTTGCAAATTAACACTTCTGAAACTCCCTGAAAGAAGACAAAGACTTAACATTTCAGAAGGTTAAAAACAAAATATTACTGAAAAGCAAACAAGTACTGAGCTATTAGTCTTGCTGAAAAAGGAACAACACTTTGGACACTTCAGAAAACAAATCCATCTCAAATCCACCCTGGAAACTCAGGAGCAGTTAACTGCAATCAGCTTCTGCACCAGCAATAGGAGACACGATCTCGGTCAAGGCTTCCTTGGGTCTTCCCTCCCTGAACCATCAGCAAAACGACCTTGAGAAGACCAGAGATGACCAGGGCTGCTAGACCGCAAGCCCCGGTGCTAGGACAGAGCTGGACTTTTAAGCGTAACCTTTCCGACTGACATCAAAGCAATGATTTTGATCTGTTCCTTCTGTAGACCCAGATTCTCCTCCAGCTCAGTTCAAGCTGCTGACGACCACGCTCAAGCCTGTGACAACGGCTTCGGTTTCCCAGCCGTGCTCTTTCGCAGAGCTCCAAGCAACATCAATGAGCCCCCGAGGGCTCTGCAGACAACACGCCGAAAACCACCGTCACGAGACGCTCCTCCAGAGATGTCAGTGGAGAGCCCGGCAGGCTCCAGCTCTTCCAAATAGCATCTCAGTCCAACAGCAGCCTGGAGTATGGGTGTTCATGAGGCCGCTCGATGACGTTTCAGTCTGCAGCTCGCATTTTGCAAGCACAGGTTTGAATCCCAGTAAAAGGAAACTCTCTCCCTGCCTTATATTTCGTCCGCCACTGCTTCCTCTGTGCTCAGACTGGCGAGTGAGGAAGGGAAACGACGGGTACAAAAAAAGCCACCACAAGATGCCGGGCACCAACGTCCAGCACGTTCCCAACAGCTCATCCCCATCAAGAGGGGGGCGGCCGCTTCCACCAAGCCTACGGGGACTCACCCATTTGCTTCGTTATCTTGAGCCGAACAAAGCAGACGCAGAGAGCCCAGGTGGCGGAAATGGGTTTAAATTTCTCCATCTTCAGTCATCGTGCCCATTCCTAGGCACTTACAGAGTTCTGTGTAAATATACTGCAGAAGTGTTAAACCAGGGTAGATAAAAAGGCTCTTGCATTTATCTAATTGTACGCTTAATGGAAAACCCAGCACACGAGGGTTCTTCATTTACCCACTGCTGTTATCTCTCAGGAAAGAAAAGATACATTTGCAGTTTTTCACTCAAACAGCCAACGCCAGCCTTACTGAGCACGCCGAGCACAGGCTGAAGGCGCAATCAGGAGACCCGAATTATTCCCAGTTCTAATCTACAGCCTTAACCGGGCGAATCCACCCCTGCGCTTCAGCAGCCCTGTTCCTAAGAGGGGGAGAGACGCTGACCGACGGTGAAATGCTCCGAAAACATGCACAGGAAAGCGAGGGACAGAGCCTGGAAAGGTTGGGGTGAATTCAGGAGCGCTAGCGGGAAGACGGTGTGTTTAAGAGGTGGGCGGAGGAAAGACATCTATCAGCTGGTGATCAGAGGGATTTTAGGTTCGCAAGGCTGCAAGCCAAACTCAACACGTTTCCTGGGTTCCTACTGCCGCAGCAGAACAACAACCCACCTCTGAAGCAGCGAGGGGGCCGTGCATCCCCGCACATCTTCCACCTTCTCACCATCCAGGCGTGCAAGATAAAGCTTCCAACACTGACCCAATCCACTTCCTAAACTGTCTGAGGTCAAGGAAAGAGACACCCTTGAAGACTTTGGCCAAGGCAAAGCCTGCTGACCACTTCGTAAGTGGATTTTCTGGCAATGCGTCCTTCACGTGAGCAGCAAAATGTTGGGCATAAGCAGGGCATGCAGCTGCTACCTCTTTTTTACAGACCGTTCTGGACTTTTCCAAGGCAGAACGAGCTTCTTCTGTCTTAAGTCAATGCACAAAATTAGATTTTAGACCAAGAAGAGACTTAATCTCCCCAGGAAAATGCCTCTTAGCCCCACACACCAGGCCCAAGTCACATCCCACAAGGGTTAGGAAGAAGCCGTCTCCAGCGGGGGTTATTCCATCAAGACCCATATCGAGGGGTACGACACCTTCCCTCAGAGCAGCTGGCACAGTGACCGTTTCAGATGGTTTTTGGATACAGGAACGAGGGATGGAGACCAATTCTCCGGTCTGGTGGGGTACGGAATCCCCCTACCCTTGCAATCACACCTAGACTGGAGCAGGTTTCTGCCGCACACAGTTCAATAATATTGAGAACAAATCCCTTCTTTATCTGTTTGATTATTTTTGAGCAAGCTTCCCTGCAAACAGAGCAAACGCTAGTGAGATTTTCTTCTCTGTCAAGATTAGTTATGATTGTCATTCAGGGTGATAATCAAGAACTAAATTAGCTTTCATTGTCTGTCTCCAATGCCCTCAACACCCACAAACACACAACCAGCTAAGAAGATTAGAGAGCACGCCATAGCTATGTTGCAAAACCAGCCTTCGAAACAAGAGGTCTGAGCTAGGTGCTAGATACCGGAGCGTAAGGCAGGGAAGGATGGCAAGAAAGGACTTTGTAGCGAGCACAGGACTCTAAATAACCCTTCAGACAACACCCAAAACATCCTTTGGTTTTGGATGAGGATGGGGAAGCAGGTTGTGCTCCACCCCACAGAGGAAAACCGCACTCCTGCCGCTGTGGCCGGGGCCCTCAGCCATGCAGGGGCGGGAGGTCTCCGCGTCTTCCAGCACCGTGCACATCCAGAGCAGGCTGGGGAAGAGACGTGGGGCAACGGACCCCACAGACAAGTTACCACGTGCTAAATACCCCGTTACTCCGCAGCAACGGCCACAGTAATTCCATCAAGGCCACGCCATGGAAGAATCTTGTCTTTCAGGCTCTTGCTCCAAAAAAAACTCTCTCCCAGGCCAGTTTGCCCAGAGTTGCAGGAGCGGGAAACAGAGCCCTGCTCGGAAATAAACAGCCTGTTCAGAAAACACCTAACCTGCACGTGCTTTCGGCACTCAAACACGACATGAGACCCGTAAAGATGCCGAGCAGCCAGCAATTCCGACCGACGCACCAGGTCCTTGCCCCACCGCCCAGCTCCAGACCCGCAGTCCAGCTCGGCAACTGCCGAACCCGCCGTGGGTCCTGCGGGCAGACGAACCGGGCACCGGCATCGCTGCGCCGGGGAGGCGGCAGCGGTGGCGGATGGGCCCCCGTGCCTCCCGGGGAACCCCACCCCCACCATTGTGTGGAGGGTGCTGCTGTGGAAAGGAAGGGAAATCGGAGCTATTTTTGGAGTCTTGTTTTATTGTTTTCTACTCCAACTCACAGCCGTGCTAAGATTTACTTGCAGGAGTTGGATTTTAATAGATCCAGGGAGAATTAGCGTCCTCTTGGCAGAGCGTGCAGAGACACGGGGTCTTCACGCCGCCAAAACGAGGCTGGTACCACGTAATATTTTTGGGGCTGATTTACGCAGCCAGGTTAACAAAAGTGATAGGCAATATTGGAAAAGGGTGAGAGCCAATCTGGCAGTGCTGCAAGAAGATACGTGGGCAAATTAAAAGCGACTTCTCCCGGGAGATGAGAAGTGGCAAATAAAGCAAGTAGAAATCCCCCCATCCTTCCAGCCGCAGTTGCTCCCTGCCCCACGGAGGGGAAAGCCAACAGTCCAGAAAGCCTCGGGCAAACACCCCTCGCGCCCCCCTCGTTAACCATCGTTATCAGCAGGTCTTAATTCTTTCAAGCACCGCTGCGTGGTTTGGTGACAGACTAAAGGTCGGTTCCTCACCTCGTGCCGGCCGAGATGCTGGGGACCAAACCCCAACTCCAGCGCCGGCCTCAAAACCTACCTCTGATTTCAAACATGGCATTTTAAGTGTTTCCCCACAGCGGGCACAGAGGACAATTTCAAGCTTGTCACCTTGCAACACATACAAAATATTTCCGCTCGGTCAATAAATGCTGTTCTCTCAAGTAGATCCTCCAGGTGCGGAATTCACCCCCCGAACAGTTCTTCTGCACAGAAAAATCAAAGCATAAAGTATTTGGGTCACACGGGAGAGAGCCAAATCCCAACAGTGAGCTTTCTGCAGGGCACGGCCAGCTCTCTAGCCACAGGCTAGTCAGAACAGCTCTTCTCTGCTGGGCCCAAACACATGCTGTTGTCCTTCACACACTGCAGCCTGCAAAGACTGGCAGCAAAGCATTCCTGCTGCTATGAAATCCCTGTAATTAATAAGTAATTGAACTTAACCAACTCAGCATGAAGTACAAATACGTAAGGATCAGGAGGTATCGCGCAGCTCAGCATGGGCAGAACCAACCCCAGGAACCACAAGACGAAGGCAAACGCGCTAACACCTCAACAGGCTGAGGCTACAGAAAGCCCTCAAAGAGATTTAACCGATACCAGTCCACAAACATGGGCTCAAAGTTTAAGGGTTTTTTTGGGCGGGAGGGGGGAAGATCAGTTTCAACATAGCTGAAGCATTCCCATGGAAAGATGTTTTCAGGCTCACATTACAATTCGTGCTGTCACGAAACAGCTACCGCACAAGCCCTGGACAACCCGAGGTCCCAGTGACCAAGAGGAAGAAAAACCAAGCAGCCGGTCCCATCCCTGAGCGTGTATTTCCATCTGTGCTGCCTTCTGCAAAGCCACACGGCTGCGGCGGTGGGGAAGGCAGGCAACCAGCTCCAGAGAGCACCCCTGTCTCGTCCCAAAGCGGGGTTGTTGGTCCCCCTCCTCGCCCAGCCATGCCTGCAGCAGCAATCCTGCCACGCCAGATCTCCTCCTCCCTCCACAAGCATCCCCCTGCCCTCCCCAAGAGGGTCTCCACGTTGAAGACCGAGGGTCCCGCTCACCAGAGGAGGGTCTGCACCCTCGCACACCTCGCCCCAGCCCAGGCCAGCTCTGCGAAGGCACCCATGAGCCCACCCAGCCCAGTACCAGTTTCTGCTAGCCACAGGCCCTTCCCCCTGCTCTCCCCCCGCAGACTTCCTCAGGGTGAGCTCCCCCTTCCTTCCAGCTTTTCACATCTCCTAACCTACTTCCCCTCCTTACCAGGGATCTCTCCCAGGAACAGCTTTTCTCCAGGAGCTCAGCACCTCCCCAGGCAAATTCCCCACCACGGCCACCCCCTTCCAGCAGCCCCTTCCCAGCTGGGGTCCCTGCAGGGAGGCAGATCCATGGACATGTCTCCTACAGATATTTCTGCTGCCTGTGAGCCCTTCCTGCTCTGAGATCCAAGGGATGCCCCCAGAAACAAAGGTGGGGGGAGAATGTCCCCAGGGGTGAGCTGGGGAAGGGGACCCCAGATTCACCCTCCAAGGAAGGGGCTCCTGCCCCCAGAGGGGCTCTTTCCTGAGGCTGCAACCCTCAATCCCTCCTCATACCCCACAAAGAAGGGGATCCTCTAAAGAACCCCCTAAAAAACTAGTGTCTCGCCTTCAAGGAGATGGAGACTGTGTCCCTCCACCCCCAAAGGGGTCCCCCAAAATCCTTTGGGAAGGAAGATGCTGGCCCACAACACCCTGTTAAAAGAGACACCCTAAAACCCTCAAGGAGAAGATGAAGCCCGTCCACACCCCTCTCTGTATAAAGGGGTCCCCAGGGACACAATACTGGCCCAGCCCCCTCATAAGGGGTCCCCAAGGCCCCCAGGGAGAGAAGACCACACCAGACCCCCTCATCAGGGGCCCCCAAAGCATCTGGGCAGACAAATGCAACTCCTCATAGGAACACTCCCCAGGGCACCCCCCCATAGGGGTCCCTGCAAAGCCCCTGGTGACAGGCGAACAAACCAGCCCCCCAAGGCTCCAGTGAGGTCCAGCCACCCCCACAAGCCCCACCACGTCCGCAGCGAGAGGAAGCTGGCCTAGCCCCCCATTATAGGCTCCATAAGAGCCCCTCCAAGCCCCAGCCAGGCTCAGCCCCCTCAGGACACCCCCAGACAGGCTCAGCCCCACCCCCCAAGGATGCCCCACTCCCTCAGCCAGGCTCAGCCCCTTCACGACTCCCCAGGCCAGGCTCAGCCCCCCCATAAGGTCACTCCAATCCCCCAGACAGGCTCAGCCCCCTCAGGACACCCCCAGACAGGCTCAGCCCCCCCATAAGGACACTACAATCCCCCAAACCAGGCTCAGCACCCTCAGGACTCCCCTAAAGAGGCTCAGCCCCCTCAGGACACCCCCAGACAGGCTCAGCCCCCCTATAAGGACACCCCCAGCCAGGCTCAGCCCCACCATAAGGACACCCCAAACCCCCAGCCAGACTCACCCCCCCCCCATAAGGACATCCCAGTCCCCAGCCAGGCTCAGCCCCCTCAGGACACCCCCACACAAGCTCAGCCCCCCCATAAGGACACCCCAAACCCCCAGCCAGACTCAGCCCCCCCCCCATAAGGACATCCCAGTCCCCAGCCAGGCTCAGCCCCCTCAGGACACCCCCACACAAGCTCAGCCCCCCCATAAGGACACCCCAAACCCCCAGACAGGCTCAGCCCCCTCAGGACACCCCCAGCCAGGCTCAGCCCCCCCATAAGGACATCCCAATCCCCAGCCAGGCTCAGCCCCCTCAGGACGCCCCCAGACAGGCTCAGCCCCCCCATAAGGACACCCCAAACCCCCAGACAGGCTCAGCCCCCTCAGGACACCCCCAGCCAGGCCCAGCCCCCTCATAAGGACACCCCAAACCCCCTGACAGGCTCAGCCCCCTCAGGACACCCCCAGCCAGGCTCAGCCCCCCCATAAGGACACCCCAAACCCCCAGCCAGGCTCAGCCCCCCCATAAGGACACCCCAAACCCCCAGCCAGGCTCAGCCCCCCCATAAGGACACCCCAACCCCCAGCCAGGCTCAGCCCCCTCAGGGCACCCCGAGGCCCCCCCCACAAGACGAAGCCCCCCGGCCCCCCCCGAGGCTCGGCCCTCCCGCAGCGGAGGGGGCGGCGGCGGGGCGGGGGCGGCGGCCCCCCCCGTACTCACACCTCCAGGATGCGGTCCCCCTTGCGCACCCCGGCGCGGTCGGCCGCCCCGCCGCCCAGCACGGCGCTGACATGCTGCAGCGGGGCGTAGAGCTCGCCGTTGATGCTCCGTAGCTGGCCGCCCTCGCTCACTTGACCGCGTACGTTAAAGCCGTAACCGGACTCCGACTTGACGATGCGGACGACGCGGGGCCCGCCCGGCCCCGCCGGGGCCCCCTCACCGCCGCCGTTCCGCTGCGGAGCCGCCGCCGAGCGCGGCAGCCCTTCGCCCTCCTCGTCCGCCATCTTGGCGAGCAGCGCCCGGGCCGGCCCGTCACGCGACCGCCGCCGCGCCGGCCACCGTAGGGCGCCGCCCACCCCGGCCCTTCCCCCGGGGGACGACGGGAAATGTAGTTCCCGCCCCTCCGCGGGGCGCGGAGGACGCCGGGAAATGCCGTCCGGCGCGGCGGGAGCGAGGCCTTCTGGGAGTTGTAGTGCCGCGCCTCCGCCGTCGCCATGGCAACGGGGTGGGGGGGTGCCGTGACGTCATCGCTGTGGCGTCATAAGGCAACAGGAGGCAGAGAGGCCTCACCACGCGGGAGGCACAGGCTGCCCAGAGAGGCGGTGGAGTCGCCATCCCTGGGGGCGTTCAAACACCGAGCGTGGCCCTTGGGGACGGGGTTTAGGAGGCCTGGGGGGGGGTTGGGGCAGCGGTTGGACCTGATGATCCCAGAGGCCTTTTCCAACCTTAACGAAATGCCACAGGCTCCGGCCCGGAGCCCGGCTCACAGCCCACGACGGCGGGGGGCTGCTGCAAGGCTGCTCTCCGAAGCCCTCGGAGACGCGCTACGGGGATGGCAGAGGTGGAGCAGCTCTGGTTCTGCAGCACAGGACCGCATCGTAACCTGAGCGCGGCCGCCTTCCCCCCGGACGCTGGGGACAGGCTGTGTGGAGCGGGCAGCCGGAGGGGACGGTTAATTCCAACCCAGAAGCAGCCAGCTGAGCCCACGGCACTCACCACCGCAGGAGTCAGGGCTGAAGGTGTTGGACACAGCATGGGCTCGCTCCCATGGAGCGCAGGAGGGGAGCGGGATGTTTGGCAGAGTTGGACACATCAGCAAGAAAAAGAAAAAAGAAAGAAAACATGCACACAGCGACCTCGAAACACCGAATCCACGCCCCATCCCAGTACATTTCCACTGTTCACATCTATTCAATCAACCACAGTCGGAGGGGATTAAGGCACGTGTATTTTTGTATTAACATGGTCCGTACAAATGCCAACGCCTTTCCTCTAGACGTACCCAAGCTTCTTTCCTGAGCGCGGGCACACACAAGACAGGTAGCAACTGGCAAGCCCAGAGGAAGCTGGTTGGTATTTTCCAGTTCAAACATGGGACAGGCAGTCCTCAACTGTGCTCCCATGGAGGTGGACAGCAGCAATCATGCCTGTCACCACATCATTGGAAGACACCAATAATTTATTGAAATAAATACAGGTAACAAACCAAACAGCCTCTGGCTTTAAACACTACACCTACGTCAGGTACAATTTCTCTACGCTCTTGGGAAAAGCATGGTGATACACTGATTTTTGGCCACACGAGCCTTTGCCAAGTCCGGAGCAGCCAGATATGTGCTGGAGATCGGAGGTGGAGGCTCCCAACTTGTCACGCATTGGGCTTTGTTGTAGGAAGGAGTCCGGTTTCAGGAGGATTTCTTTCTTCTTTGTAAGAGTGAATTTTTTTCTTTTTTTTTTTTTTTTAAACCAAAAAAGGCTAAACCCCAAGTCCATGTTGGCAAGCTGCAAGCTGAAGGGGAGGCTCTGTTCAGATGAGGCCCTCCAGAAGCAAAGGCTGCTCTCGCAGAGCAACCCCGGCAAACCCAGGACTGACCAGGGAAAGCGAGCCTGGCTCTCCAGCCAGAGAACCACCGTGTCCACGCCGGGGCCGGCTGGTCCCAGCCTCCAAACTGGCATCCGTGTGTCCTCGGGACGCCGTGGGGACAGCAGTGTGGATGCTTCGCAAACCTCCTTCCTCTGCCAGGACCGCCCTGGCTACGTCTGTCCTCGGCTGCCACAGCTCTCCAGGGCACAGCCCTCCGCCCACAGCTCCGGGGAGACTCCGGGAGCACAGAGGCCAGAGGATGGCAGTCAAGCAGGGAAATCCAGTGAACGATAACAAGGGGAGAGTCTTCAGCTCGGACCGGCCCTCAAAACTCATGTTTCCACTACTCGAATGAGAGGCAGCGGCTTGGGGCCCGTTAGCCTTTTGCTGCAAGAGAGAAAGGATTTGTTCATACAGACGAACTGGATGGGGTTTGATGGGAAAACCTGTGCAGGAGGTCCTGCCCCAGCCCTGGTCAGTGATGGCTCCCCCCAAAATCACCCATAGGAGGGACCTCTGCTCCCCTGTACTCCTCTGAAGGAGGGATGCACGAACTGAGACCTCTCTGCCAACAGACACAAAAAAAAAATACAGTGCGCTTCCAGAAGAGCATCCCTGCGCCCAGCCTCACGTCCCAGACTGCAGCTCCTGCTGCCCCAGATACAAGGTGGACCTGAAGATGAAGCCGCTGAGCAGCCAGGCAGGGTACCCCCCATTGCCGGAGGGCAGGTGCTCCCCACGTACCTGCTCACGTACTCCGACTTCGAGCGCACTCTGGAGCTGTGGCCGCCCCGACTGACTTGCTTCTCGATCAAATGCTCTATGCGGTCGTGCATCTCCAGGTTCTGCAAGAGAAGGAGCTGTGGTTAGCGATGGGCAGCTGGGGACAGGCTGGCTGCGGGCACACAGATCGCTTCTCCAGGAATGCTCCAATATCATCTCTTGCGGTGGGGCAGCTTTTTCTTGAGGGAAATGAAACCCAGCCCTACGTAGGGACGGCTCGTTGAAGGTTTGTAAGACCTGCCGAACACCTGACACAGAAACCTACCAGCACACAACCTCTCTCACTGAATGCTTTCCTCCTGGGTTCATGGCGGGCTCTGTTCACACACACCATCCCGATGCAGAAATTAGCAAAATAAGTCACCGAGGAGGGGAGAAAACACTGGAAGTGCCACTGCAGGCTCAGTTTTTATCCAAAAAAGGAGAGGGGTTTGACACTTGTTACAATCCTAGAGGCTGGAATGCAATTTTCATTTCTGACATGCAGGCACTCAGCTGCAGCTTTGTAAGCAAGAAGGGTTTTGCTGCCAGAGAAATGTGCTTGATGAGATTATTTTGGACTCGGCTTGAGTTCACAGCTGCTCCAGCAACACCGGCTGCATTGGAAACCATCACACCAGCTCAGAGAACCATCGCAGCCCTCAGGGCTGCGGAGGGCACATTTTCCTACGCGAAGCAGGTGTCAGTGCCAGGGAAAGGCTTTGCTGCCGGCCGCTCTGCCCAGAGCAAAGCTCATCGCCACGAGGGAGCCCAGCCATGACCCGCAGGCGTGCAAAGCCGGTCACACCGGGAGGTTTCAATGAGAGGGTCTGAGCTCGGAGCAGACCCCGTGCACCCTCCGAAACGGCCTCACTAAGACGCACCTCAGCCTCCAAGTAAGCGACTCTCTCCTTGAGCTCCTGGATCACGGCATCTTTGGCCTGAATCACTGTTTTGGAGTTCTGGAGCTGTAAGAGAAAAGTTCACAGTGGCTGAAAATCCCTCTCATGTATGGCTGGGCTGGAGAAACGTCTAGGAAGGAGGGCAGCTTGGCCAGCCGCCCTTCTGCCTGTTGACACGCACAACATTAACTCCAAGGTCTGCATAAAAACCAATCAAAAAAAGCCTCAAATTAAGTATGAGAATTAAGCCCCGGGTGAAGGAGCCTCCGCTCACACAGTTTCAGATTTAACTCTTTCAGCAGGCCAAGCTGGGTGCGCAGCACTCCTTTTACACTCCTTTTATTACCTTCCCCGGCCCAGGGCAGCTCGCACCGCAGCGCCTCGGGCTGTCACCCCGGGGTCAGTCCCCGCTGCAGGACAGGGCTCTGGGCTGCCTTTGAACTTATGTCCCTTTAGTTTGCAAAGGGACTCAGCCCCACAAACCAGCGATTCTTTGCTTCCAAGCAACTTAAGAGACCTTTTTTCCCCCTCCTTTCTCTTTTTTTAAGTCCCCTCTGAGCCCTCCCAGGCTGTCCCCCATCCGTCCTCCCACCCCAGCCCTGCTCCTCTCACCTGCTCGATCATCTGGCGGACTTTGCGTTGCTGGCTTTTCAGCATGTCGTCCAGATGGTGTATTTTCTCCCGCAGCATGGCCACCTCCTTCTCCAGCTGGGTTGACCTGGGAAAAGGAGAGGACAAGAGTCCGGGAGCCATCGGATGGCTTCCCAGAAAGGGAGCACCCACCCGGCTATGCCCAGAGCAGCTTTTATCAGCCAGGTCTCCTCTACAGCCACACAGGTCTTGAAATATTTTGACTAGACGAGGTAAGGAGAGGCAGAGACAAAACCTATTCAAGCAGGAGCCACAAAGACTAGCAACCACAGACTGCGGGGACACAGGAACATCAGGAAGAGTCAGGCCACAAACAAGGCCTTCCAGAAACAAGCCATTGCCAATTAGCCCCTGGAGCACAAGGATACCGGCTGGGTGGAACGAATCCAACATTACGGGGAGAATCGGCTGCTCCGGAGGCTCCCAAAGCAGGGCAGGACCTGCCCCAAGCTCGCAGCCCGCAGCGGGACCGCTAGAGGTCTCCGGGCAGCCCAGCTCCGGATCTCTCGGAGCAGGGCAAAACTGCAGGAGGTATTTGGAGATTAGTCAGCTCTTGGGAGTAGGGTGCTGTTTTGCAAGCCAGAGAGCAAGCACGCCCTTCGCAGGAATGTGCAGTCATGCCCCAGCGAGCTGACACCCCGACCCAGCGGCGTGGGCTTGCTCTGGAGTTGGCAGCCGAGCCGGAGGCCAAGCCTCACCGGTCTTGTTCGGCGAGCTTGTCACCTTCCACGCTTCTCAGCCTCGCCAGCTCTGCTTCGCCTTCTTTCATCTTCAGCAGCAAACTCCTGTGCTCCTGCGGCAAAGCGAGAGGCCGAGTTACGCGCACGGAAACAAGTCGCAACACATGCTCCTTGGCCTCCGCTGCACAGCAGCAAACTACAAACACCCAGGGAGCTAGGCAGGCTCAGCGCATCCTCCCCGCTCAATCTGCGGGTTGTTTTCACGAGCATTAAATTTACATGCGAGAGACAGACAGACAAGAGCAGCCACAGAGATGACCGACAGCAGACGTCCCACTCCTTTACCCCTAGGTTACAGGCAAGGCACCAACCCATCTCCTTCCCTGCTGTCGGGCCGGGGAAGGCAATCCCAGATCACTTCATGCTCATACTGCACTGTTAGATTTATGACTTTAATGTTATTACGAGCAGACCACAGCTGGGGAAAAAAAAAAATAATGAAGGCTGGAGGTTGTGTTAATGCCCCCATGAGAAGAAGAACCGGGTGGCTGTCTAGACTGTGCACTCATTTCCAGGATATCTGGAAGATTTTGCACAGACCGACCAGATCTTCTAGACCTGAGAAATGCAAGTCTAAATCGGCAACAGTTGATTTTCAGCCGTACCCAGCAGCTGGCTTTGCCCGATGCTTTTGGGATAAAGCTGGAAGTCAAAACCCCTGTAGCGTGGATACCCTGCAGCCAGTCCAAGACCTGCTGCCGGGTCTGCGCTGAGCACTGCCAAACTCATCACCACCAGGCTTTCCCATTCCCCCACCCCAGCAGAGTGGGACCAGGCAGCTCCGCTAATCCCGTCAGCCCCACCACGGCTTCGGGGCCAGTACCTTCTCCATCCCTGCCAGGAGTCTCTGCAGCTCATCCACCTGCACCTCCTTCTCCACCACGCTCTTCTCCGCTCTCCGCAAGGCAGAGCTCGTCTGCTCCGCTTCCTCCTGGTACTGCGAGATCGTCCTCTGCAAACAAGATGGAGACACCTTTATCCCCTTTATCCCTCGCACGCCCGGATACCTGAGCCGCCGGAGCCCGGACACCCGAGCAATGTTTTGAAGCCGCACCGGTGCTCGAAGCCTTGGCAGGCAGATTTTGCTGAAGGCAGCTGGGCGCCTCAGCAAACAACCTGACATGCTTCAGAGAGAAGAGGTTCTTCAGAAAGCTCCCCGGCTTCAAAGCACTTCAAAGGAGCGAGCGCCTAAATGCTGTAGCAATAAAGGCTCCTCAAACGCAAGAGACATGTTCGTTCTCAGCCACATGCGCTCTGGGGCTGTCTGCAGGCTCCTCTCAGGCCACCTGCCCAAGGAACCGACCTTGGCAGCCAGCCCCACGCCTGCATCAACGGCTCGGGAGCTGAGAGGGGACAAGGGCATCCCCGTGGGTCCCCGTGACAGCTGGAGAGCAGGCTTAGACAACGAGCCACATGAAGAACATCTGGACGGTGCTGCCAAAACACCCATCCCTGGGATCTCCAGCTGGGCTCAGAGCCTGCAGTCAGCATCACAGCTGACCAGCGACCCCAAAATGCCACCAAACCGCACGACTTCCTATGCGCAAGGACAGACGTCCTCGGGGCACATGCCACCGCTGCGGGCAGGCGGACGTCCCCATGCCGGAGGAAGCGGTCACTGCTTAAACGCACTTCCCCCGCGGACGCTGTCCCCCGTCCGGCTGCGGGGAACCCCCCAGGGCTCCCAGGACCAGTTTGGTCTGCGGGACAGGATGTGAGCCGGGACGTCACCGCTGCCACCAGCGCTCAGAGCTGCGGGGTGACGCGGTCAGGCCCAGCCCATCCGGGACATGAGCAGTCACTAGAAAACACACCAAAGGGGACCATTAATCACCAGAGCTGACGACGGGAGGAAAGCGAATGTGGCAGCTTCGTCAGCACCACTCGGCAGGTGCGAAGACCTGCGCGATGGGTCAGGGTGCCTCTGGTCAGCTCACCTTTCTCTACAGCAAACAGCCCCCCAGATGAAGAGGCTGACCTCCAAGAGAGGCCACAACAGCCGCAGCGGCCTGCGCTCGACCCGTGGGGACACCCCGGCGGTCCCCGCTCCCCACAAAACACCCCTCTCACGCACCGAAGCCTGGCTACGGTCGGAAAGGCTTGGCAGAGTCTGGGGGGACCGCCTTCCAACCCGGCTGCCGCTTTTATTTTGTGTGATTTTTAACTGGGAAAGCATTTATGTCTTCAGACTCGTCTGGGCAACCGGGGAGGCAGCTTGCTGGGGTTTGGCCAGGTCTGGACTCCCTGGTGTATTTTAACAGTGCACACCAAGCCTGCTGCTCTGCAAAGAGAAGCCAGACACCTCCGGCAGCCCAAACTCACGTGCTCGTGCAGCTCCTCAGACTTCCAAACAGAAAAAAAAATTCCAAAATAAAATAAAAATCACACTTTCCCAGCGCGCAGTGTAGTCACCTCAAAGGCTTTCTTTTCCAACTGATGGCGCTTTTCAGCCTCCTGCAGCTTCGTGAACAGCCTCTTTGCCGTCTGTCGGATCTTCTCCACGTCTTCACCTGAGCAGTCGTCCTCCTGCGGAGACGGGAACAGGAGGGGATGAGCAGTTGGGAGTTATCAAAGGAGCCCTCCGCCCCAATGTGGGCAGCGCCGCTGGTGACAAAGCCTGGTAACATCACTTCTCAGCTTGAAAAAAAACACGAAAGGCACTCCTGTCCTCACCTCCCACACTTGAGCAACAGCTTCCAGCCCTCAAGATAACGCGCACAGTATCCTTTGGTTGCCTTCCAAGCCCTGTTTGCAGGATGCCATCCTGATCCGCGCTTGGGCAACCTGAAACCCCGCAACGTGAACCAGGTCCACAGCAACCCAGCCCGAAACGCCAGCCAGGGAAAAGAAAGAGCTGGAGAAATATTTACCAGCTTAAGGTTTCTGTTATCCCTTCTGCTAAAAAACTCTCATGTGCAGAGCTTTAAAAACCCATTACGCACATTTTTACTGCTCTAATAGAGCTGCACTCTGTTGCTGATCTGACCCTGATAAAAAGACCAGCGTCTGCTGCAGGAGCACCTGATCATGTGCTGAACAGGTTCAAAGTTACCTGCTGGGAGGAAGATACTGAACTAAAACTGATATATTTCTTTCCATAGCGCTGAAATCCCCCTCTTTAGCTCCGTACCTGGTCCTCCCAGGAATCGGCACGCAGCCTCTCGGGGTCCAGCCAGCTCCCGTTCTGGTTTTCCAGCATGACCTGCGCGAGCAAAGGACAGACGGACAGGGATGTAACGCCGGCCAGCACAGCCGCTCGCGCGAGAGCGCAGTCGCATGCAGACAGCTAGCTCTGGGGCACTGCAGCAACTCGTGACCGAGGGTTTTTTCTGCAAACGAACATGCAATAGTGCATTTGGCCAGCCAATGCGTTCTGCTTACTGACTCCTCGTTACGTGCTTGTGTGGGTTTCGAATTTTGCCTGTAAACGGTGCCAACGTGGCTTTCATTCGCCACAAACGCCTTGATCTTTAAGACCCCTTCTATCATTTTCCGGACCCGAAGATGACATCTTTTTTAATAAGTCAATGTCATTTAACGCCCGAGAAATGCTCCCGTTACCTGTGCATGCTGTTTATCTCCTTGTCTGTTCTCAAGTTTACTACTTAAGTCTTCCCGCAGCTTCTTCAAAGAACTTCTAGCCTGGCAAAGGCAAGTCAATTTAGCTTGATCTGCATGGACAGTGTCACTCAGCCTAACAGAAATCAAACGAAGGCGCGGCGGCTGCTACGATGCCCTGCGCTGATACGCAATCGATGGCTTCCCTGCCAGCCTGACCCTCTGGTTTTACTACAGCCCTGCCTGCAAGCAGCACCGTCTCTGGCAGATACGATCCTTGCGAGGCAGCTGTCCCACACGATCATGGGAAGAAAAAAAAAAAATAAAAATTAAAAAGAAAAATAGCAACAGTCTGGGGACGCTACTGATTTTTCATGCATTAGTCGTCGACTTCACCTTTGAAGGGCTGAGAAGACCCTTGCTGTTCCCCAGCTCCCTCTCTGCCACGCTGCAGGACGCCGACAAGTACAGTCTTGACTTGCAGCTACTCGAATTAGTCAGAGCAACCGAGCCAGAGGAATGATTTACAGGCTTTTACAGCAAACGCTGCCCCAACGCTTTTCAAAGAAAAGCTTTCTCAAAGCATTAACAGCGTGGCTTCATCCCTACCCCTTGTTTTTAGATGCCCAAGGCGCTGGGGCGAAGCAGTTTGCCGGAGACCGGGCAGCGGCAGGACAAGGGACAAGGCGGGAGCACGACGTGCGACTCTTGGGTCAGCAATCGAGCCCTTAACCCGGGGACAGCGATCCGTGACTTTGATCCAGCTGGATCAAGACATCCCCAGGGTTTTTACACCACGACCCAGCGCAGGGCACTTCTCTTGGGTGCGGACAGACTGGTACCACCACCATGACTTACTGGTTTAGCTTATTCTCTGGTTTTTACATGCAGGATTAAGTCGCACTGCATGGTTATGCTGCTTCAGCTATTCTGATAGGGCTTACGTACAGCCTCTGCGGCCAGACAAGGTCTAAATCCCGCTCAACTATTGCTAAGAGGCCCTTTTAAAACCTCACTCCTGTTTCCATCCGAGCTGTGGGGAGCTACGGGAGAGCTCAGATCAGAAGAGCTGAAGTCGAAGCCCCAGGAGCGGGCAGGATCACGCACAAAAACCGCGGCATCCAGGTGGCTGCGAGATAAGGTCTGGGTGAGCAACACCCCCGCGAGCGCTGCAGCCCCGGGCAGGCGGGAGCCAGGCAGGTCTGGGTTGCAGGCAGGACGCAGCGGGAACAGGCTGTTTTCTTTCGGGGGGAAAAACATGCGTTTTGGCAGAGGAGTCAGAAGGATGACGTGAAAGATCTGGAGGCCGCCCTACCAGATCTGCCCCTCGCTGCTCCCTGGCGCCAGCACCCAGCACAGAAACTCACCCATGAGAGCAAACCCAAATTTAATTTTGTTCTTTTTTTTTTTTCCTTTTTCTCCCTTTTTTTTTTATTTTAGGCCAAGCTGCCCAGACCAGAACATGCACACAACCGCTTCCGTGCCTTGCAACCAGCACTCCAGAAATAACATCCCCACAAGGAGCAGAGGAAAGGGTTAATCTTCCGAGAGCCTCATCATCCAGTTTACTTTGGGAGATGAGACATACCAAAGAAACTGCCTTTTAACAAGAGGCTCCGGTTGTGCCGCACCCAGGCATGCAGGGGACAGCCTTGGGGGAAAGTCATCACGCAATTCTCTTCAAATTCAGTCCATATAGCAGAGCAATTAGTCAGGCTGAATTAATTTATGGCGCTTGATTAGACTACTGCCCTGTACAGGCAAGTCAACCAACTGCGAGTTCAGCTCCGCTGCCAGTTTGCTGGAGCGGCTGGGGCTCAGCCAAGGCTCAAGTGCCACAGCCGGCGTGGGCATCGCCGCCCGCTCGCATGAAACCCCGCGGGACGTCCCCGGGGGAAGCAGAGCGCCCCGGACCCTCGCCGCAAGCCCCCGCGGGTTCAGGCAGCGGCGTGCAAGCCAGAGCCCCCCGCAGACATTAACTACCTCTTGAATGTAACGAACTTCACTTTTCAGCTGGTTGACGTGCTCCTCGTGGTTCATGCCGCCCTCGGACCGTGCCTTGAGATAAACCTGCCCAGGAGAGACGGTGGCAGCCGGTCAGACCGTCCCGACTCCCGCCAGCCCAGTAATGCCAGCAGCAAGCCCAGCTCCGCAGGGATGGGGACACCGGATCTCACCGCTTCCAGAGACACACTGTCCGCAGGTTTCCCCTTTGCGGTTAACCTTCCCTGGCGTTTTTTGAAGCTGCTCCTCCTCCTGTGTGACACCCACCCCGCAGACCCACCGCAGCTGCCCCAGGTTCACGCTGCATCCCCCCAACGCCGGGGACGCCCACCGAGCTGGTGCTGCCAGCACCGCCCAAGCCTCCTGCCCGCCCGATCAGCAGCTACACCAGGGAGATTTCTGCTGGTGTAGCTTTAGACAAAACCTTTTTTCCAGCCCCAATTATTAAACAAGATTGCTTTGCAACAAAGCTGGGGAGCCAGGGACCGTACCTTGATGATCTCCTCATCGCCATCGTTGGATTTGATGCATTCGGAGGCCAAGGAGTGACCGTTGCTGGATCTGTTGGCCACCATGGCGAAGGCTTTTCCCACCGGCTGCAAGAGACAGCAGCAGCAGGGCTTTCAGAGAGGCGAGACTGGCTGGAACAGTTCGCCCGGCTCCAGTCAAATGAGCATCATGAACTTTCGCAGGGGAACGCGGTGCTAAGCATGGCCTCGGGAACCGGCACCGAAACGTTTAACAGACCAGAGGCGAGTTTTCCAGTTCACGAAGCATAAAGCGACTGATCCTCCACCCAACCGTCCGTTCCCCCCTCCCTAAGTTAACTCACAAACCTGTATTTTCAACTCCAAACCAAGCCACGGGGGATACCTACCTTCTGCTTTGCCTGCTCGCGCCTGTCGCCCGGGAGGTCATTCGGCAGAGTCAGCCGCAGCACCTTCACGCTCTCCTAAAACAAGAGGCGGGTTTTAGTTTTATAACTCCCTGAAAGTCTTTCTACATCCAGCTCCGGTATGAGCCGAGAGCCGGGTCAGCATCCCTGCAGATGGGCAGACAGGCTGCCTTCCCCCTCGGTTTGAGCTGCAGCCTGTGAAGTAACGCTGGGATTAAAATGAGTAATGGCAAGCACACGACAACTACATTTATCAAACCCATCAGGGCTTGGAGGAGCCGTGGCCCAGCCAAGGCTGAGGTAACGCAGACGGGCTGGAGAAGCGATTGCCAGGCTCATTTTCATGCATGCCCTCCTCTGCCAGGAGTCACGGCCCTCATCGGCTACGACGGCGGGGCTGACGCACGGCATTTGGTAGCAGCCCTGGAGCAGGGTGAAAGCGGCCGTTCCCAGCTCACGCGCCGAGACCTTGCCAGATCCACCCTTCTCTCTGCCCTAACCGCGATGGCCACGTGCACCCACGGCTCTGCC
Organism: Morus bassanus; assembly: GCA_031468815.1. Lineage (NCBI taxonomy): Eukaryota > Metazoa > Chordata > Aves > Suliformes > Sulidae > Morus > Morus bassanus. Next base: position 4,507,776 of record CM062595.1, on the reverse strand, counting down.
CGTCCTCTGCTGGCACAGCCCCGGCCGAGCGGAGCCCATTTTGGCAGCAGCCAGCGAGACCGGCGGTGAGGCACTCCCCGGCTCATGGCCACGAGCATCCACAGAGGCTCCAGCCAGGACCTGGTTTGCCTTCACCGCTTAACTCCTCACCCAAAGCCTTCCTACCACTGCCACCCGCTGAAGAGGCATTTCAGCCACCTCCATCACCGTGTGAAGCTCAGCAAGCTTTTGAGGAGACACCCGGACTGTATAAAGAGCCCTACAGCAGCGCACAGACACCCGAAACGCTCCACGGCGCTGCCCACTCTCCGTCCGCAGCTCGACACCGGCACCGCGCACCCACGGCACAGCACAACCCCCTTGTCCCGGACACACCTCGCTGGCACCCAGGCAGCCGTCGCTCATGGTACTTATTTAAAAGCGACCCCGAAAGCGGGAGCTGCTCCGCGTGCGACGGCCACGGCAGCGGGCTCTCGGGCGGCAGCACCGCGGAGCCGGGGTAGGTGCCCGCGCAGCGCCGGGCGCCCGCCCCTCGCCACACCTCAGCCACGTCAGCCTCCTGCTCTCCAAAAACAACGTCAAGGTATTTCTGCCTCCCCGTTTCCAAGCGCTCTCCTCGCCATCCAAGTCTCGACAAGCCATCTGTTTGTTTCCAAAATATTTTGTGTACGCTGCTCGCACAAACTCCGGCTCCCTGGGAAATGAGGAGCCCTCCTACGGATCTCAAACACGTGGCCAGACCCCTTCGTTCCCCCACTAAGACAATTATCCAAGAGAACTTCACTTGGGCTCTGCTAGCACTCAGCAGCACTGATCATTTAACCAGATACTTGTCTGCAACTTTCACTCCAGGGAAAGTTTTCCTCAGGAAGACCCAAGAAGCTGGAAACTTTGGTCAGAAAAACAAAAGAGCAGCCGGACGCAGCGTGCGCCGTGGTTTTGGGAAGATGCAAGAAGCACTCAGGGTTTTACAGCAGGGAAAATCGCTCACGGCAGCGCCTGCGTGCAAAGCATTGCCCATCATCTTCGTGCTGCCTAAAGCAAACAGGATGCAGGGAAAGGCCGGGGGTAAGAGCACGGAGCAGCTGGCGACAGCAGCGCAGCAGCCTCGGCACGGCGCGAGCCCGGCAGAGCCGCCGGCAGCACGTCAGTCCCTTCACGCGGCCTTACTCGCAGCTTTGTTTACAAGCGTCAGGATCTCGCGTTCGCCATCCCCGTCGCGTCAAGCCCGCGCGAGGGTGGGACGCTGCCAAGGAAATCGCTCACCTGGGGAAGACTCGCTGTGATAAGAAACAAGCACCGGCCCATTTCCATCCCCGCAGCCAAAACTACCGAGAGTTGGCCTGTGGGCGCTTTCTGTCCCAGCAGACCCCAAAAAACCCTGCTCCTGGATAAACCCGCCATCGAGCTGGTGCAAACCGACTGCGGCAGGAAGCGAAGCGCAGCCGGTGCCTTCCCAACCCGCACCAGCGCTACCAAACCTCGGGTCAAACAACCAGGAAACGACCCATGCAAATGCCGGCGGGGGAAGGCTCCGCCGCCTCCGTCCTCCTCCACGCCGGGAAGCACGGAGGAGACAGAGGGATGGCGAGACACAAGATGGACGTTTGAGCAAGGCTCTCTGGACCACCGGGGGAGAAAACCAGCTTTGTCGGTGCGGCGAACCCTTTTAAGGAGGCCGAGGCCGGTGCAGGAGGCAGAAGGCGCAGCCGGCTTAAAGCAAACCCCTCCCTGCCCAGCTTGTTTCTCTGCAGCAGCCTCGGCTGCGGTGAGCTGCGCCTGGCCGGGGCCGGGCGGACGGAGGAGAGGAGAAGAGGCGCTGAGCTGGGCTCTCATCTCACGCGCCGCCGGCATGCCAGTCCCCGGCGATGCTGCCGCACGGTTATTTTTGGGCTTTGCTCTTACCGTCCTGCAGCCAAAGTTTCATCGGCTCCTTGCCGGTGCCAGGGCAATTTCCAGGAGAAGCAGCTCCTCCAACGTAAAGCTGGAGCAACCCCGAGGGATGCTGCAGCTGGCACATGGCAACCTGCCCCTCCGAGGTGCCGAATTCGGCTGGAGCAGCAGGAACGGAGCCGTGGGGACTCCCCTACCCCCGTCCTTTACCTCCTGGCTGGCATTAAATCCACTCTGCCTCCTGTTTACAGCCCCGGAGCGGAGGGGGCAGCAGGTTTCAGGCCCCTTCCGTTATTTCCTGGGGAAGGCTGGAGGGCTTTGCAATGTGGCCAGCGCTGGGAAGACAATGGAGTGCCTCGCGCTCATCTCCTGCTTGGAAAAAAACCACCTCGTACAGAAAATACTTCCTTAACTCCCCACGCGTGCATCCCGAGGGTTAGCCCAGCCTGGCACCGCGTGTTTACAGCTTTTACTACCAGCCTCAGGAATTAACCGCGATCGGGAGAGCTTGGCCAGGTTTGGGTCACGGCTGCAGCAAAGAACCAGCAGTTGGAAGCTTTTCGGCAGGACGTCCGTGCTCCCGTCCAGCACCCTTCCAGGGGGCACTCCCAAAATCCCAGCGACCCTTTGGGCCCCCTGGAAATGAGGCGGAGCAGTGCTGGCCAGGATGACTAGGGACGGGCTTTCAGGGACGCTAAAGCCGATTTTAAACCTTTTGGTCTGTTTTTCATCATCCAGCCCAAAAAACCCCCCTTGGAGGAAGCTTGGCTGGAGGGAGAGGCACCGGCTCTGCTCCTGGGGAAGAGGGAACCACGCAAATCCCAGCCACATCCCGGGCGGAGGAGAGGCGGCACCGTCCGAGGACCCGCAGCCAGCGATCCCGACGCCGGCGTTTTGCAACCACGGGGAAGACGCTCCGTCTGTCCGTCTGTCCCGACTGTTAAATAAGAACAGGCCTGACCTGACCCAGAGGGTATCACCAAGGATCAGCAGCAAACAGCTCCGGTGTTTGGAGATTGCCGACGTTACAGAGGCGCTTATCACCGTAATAACCCATTAGCCAAACGAGCCCAACTCTGCAATCGTTCCTTATAAGGCCGGGAAAGCTGTGGGGAATTAGGACTCTCCTAAGGAGACTCAGAGCTGAGTCACCCGGCAGGGCTCGGGCCGGGGAGCCGGGCGGCTGCCGGCACAGGGGAAGGCGGCCGAGCACTGGCCTGGTTCTTCTGCCGCCACCGGCGCCTTTGGGGGATCCCTCCGTTTGCCAAAACCGGAGCAAAAAAGCCAAATCACCGAGCGCCGCCGCCAGCTTCGCCCCCTTCGCGGGGAAATCGGGGCGCCGCGCTGGCGCAGGGCCGGCTTTGGGGTGCTGCCAGCCCCACCCAGAGCCTGTCCTCGCGGCGATGGCCCGGCTGCTGATGGCGATGGGCAAAACCCAACGATAAGGAAAGGGAAAAACGCGAGGCCCGGCTCTAACCGAGGCAGGCCAGCACCAAAACAGACTCGCTGCCGGCCGCCGCCACCACCGCGGCCCCGGAGCCGCTCGAGGGGTGCGATACCCAAAAAAATCACAGTGCTCGGGGCGGCTCGATGACCGCGCGGGACCGTGTGCCGGCCGGGATTCCCGGCAGCCCCCCGTAAGCGCGACGGGGGCCGGAGGGACCCCAACGCCGACACCGGGGCGTCCCTCGCCGGGGTCCGCCGTCCTCGCCCGCCCCGGCGGGGTTCATCCGAGTCCCTGTGGATGAGCCCGAGGCCGGGACACGGGGACCCCCGAGCCCGGGAGGGGTCGCAGGGCCCCCGCAGACCCCCGAACCTCCCCACGGCTGCCGGGGGCCCCCGAGCACAGCGCGACAGGTTGGGACAGCGATCCCGGGCGACGGGTGGGCGCAGCCGCGCTCGTCCCACGGCGCGTCCCGGGGACCCCCCCCCCTCCCGCCCGCCCCACCGGGGCACCGGCCGCCCCCAAACCACCGGGAGGAGGAAGGAGGGTCCCCGCGGGCCGGGGGCGGCGGGAGGCCCCGGGGGCGGCGGCTCACCGGGCTCTCGCCGTGGGGCCGCACGTCCAGCACCGCGCACCAGCCCTTCAGCCCGTTCATGGCCCCGCCGCGACTGCCGGGAGCCGCCGCCGCCGCCGCCGCTTCTATACGGCCACGCCCCCGCCGCGGCCACGCCCCCGCCGCTTGGCCACGCCCGCCGCTTGGCCACGCCCCACCGCCACGCCCACCTCCGCTTTAACCACGCCCACGCGTGCCAAAGCCGTGCCGAAGCCGTGCCAAGCCCCGCCCAGCCGCGCCCGCGCCTTGCCAAACCCGCGCCGAGCCCGGCCAAACCTAAGCCAGGGCCCGCCCAGCAGCGCCCAGCGGCGCGATGGCATGCCGAGCCGTGCCAACCCGTGCCGTGGTGTCCCAAACCCGTGCCGTGGTGTCCCAAACCCGTGCCGTGGTGTCCCAAACCCGTGCCAGGGCTGGTCCCCCCACGCCTGGGGGGATGTTTGGCCCCCGGGGTGCCGGCGCAGCCCGGTGGGAGGTGCTGGGGGCGCCCCCGCCCAGAGCTGCGGGGTCACCAGCCGCACACCGCGGTCAAGCCTGGTGGGTGCCACCGGTGCTGGGGTGTTGGGGGACCGGGGCACCGTCGGGGTGGGCGTCCCTGTGCCACGCCGGGCGGCCTGGGCGTGCCGGCTGCCTCCTCTCTGCCGGGCACTAATTGCCACATACCAGCGTGATGAGCTCAGCTGGCCTCAGGTTCACCACCGGCCCCGGCCCTGCCAGCCGGCGACACGCTCCAGCCCCATGCGGTCACCGGGGCTCAGCCGGGGACACCCCGTGCCGGTTTGGGGCAGCGGGATTTTCTGCAGGCTGGAAAACGTGGCTCCCTTGGGGCTGGCTGCGGATGGCAAAGCCGGGGACCGGCGAACCGGGGTCACGCTCGGCTGTGGGAGCCGGCGCCTCCTCCCCCAGGCACCCACGGCTCCCGAGCCCCCCACCAACCGCTGCGGTGCCCAAGGGGGAAATCGAGGCAGAGGGTGGGGACGGTGGTTAACCTCGGCTCCGACATGCGTGTCCGGGAGGAGCTGAGGGTAGAACCGGTTGTGCCGGCCCAGTTTAGCCGCAGCAGGGACGCTGTGGGTGCGGGGCTGGGTGCCGGGCACGCTGAGCCTGGCACAGCCCTGGGCGGTGGTGACGCAGAGGCTGGGCCAGCACTGACCGGAGAGGGGACAGAGGTGTCCCTGGTGTCGTCACCGTGTCCAGCCCTGCTCGCTCCGGCGCGGTTGAACGTCGCCGGGGCACGGGAGGGGAAACTGAGGCAGCAGGGACGGGGCTGGCCGGGTCCCTGGGCACCGTCCCAGCCCCGCGCTGGCTCGGGGATGGAGCCAGCTCGTCCCCGCTCGAGGCCACAGAGGGGAACTGCGGTAACCACCTGCCAATCAACGCAATGGTGCTAATTAGCAGTTGGCAAGACTCCCATCCTCGTTAATTAGCGATAACAAGGCTTTATCTCTAGGCCAGATCCAGCGGAGCGGGGAAGGAGCTGTGTTCCCTGAGCTGGGCAGGAGCCTAGTGCCACACAACCCGACGTGCCGGAGCTTGTACCAGCCCTCCGGCCCTGGATGGACGATGAGCTGCAGGCATTAAAATGCTTGATTTTATTCAAAATAGCACTTGAAGAGGGAAAAGGGCAGTGGGGGGACCAAGGGTGGTTGTATATAAAAATAAACCAGGGCGGCCGGAGCCGCGGATGCCCCCAGCCCCTCCAGCCCCGCGCTCTGGCTGCCCCCATGGGAGCCGGATCCCTCGGGGCCGTGTCTTGGACCCCAGGGCCATGGTGGCCTGGAGGGACCTGGTCACCAAGGGGGACACTGGCCGTGGTGAGCGGCTCCCCCCGGCAAAAAGCCACAGTGCAAACGCACCCTGAGACCCGTATGAAGACAAAGAGGCGAGCTAGCGTCCGGGGGGGTTCCCCATCCCACCGCAATTTTGAGCGGCGCCTTCCTTCATGTCGGTGATAGCAGAAGAGTTTTTGCATCGAGCAGCTGCATCCGTGGCCAGTCCCTCGCCCGGCTCTTGGGACGCGGCTCCGCTCGGGGATGGAGCGGCCGTGGCGGCGCAGGCGGCCGTCAGCAGGAGCTGGTCTGGAGGTTGGCCTCGTTGAGCAGCGAGGCGATGGAGGAGGGCCCATAGGCGCTGTCGAACTCCTCGTCCGAGCTGAGCTGGTCGTCTTGCAGGGAGGAATTGGCGGCCGAGCGGGTGGCTTTGCGCCTGGGGATGGAGGAGAGGGGTCAGCCCTTGGGCGGGGACGGGGCTGGGACCCACCTCCAGCCCGGCACGTCCTACCAAGCCTCCTTTTCCAGTGCCTTGATGCGGTTCTGCAGCTGCTCGTTGAGCTCGTGCTGCTCCTCCAGCTCCCGCTGCGCCTTCTTGCGGGCACCCTCCAGCCGCTCGATCTCCTCCTCTGCCTCGTCCACTTGACGCTTCAGGGCCTTCACCCGCAGACTCAGCTGCAGGGAGACAGGGAAATTCCCATGGGATTAGGAGGGCCGGTGTGGGGCAAGCACCCATGGGTGCCTTAGGCGGGCCCCAAAGCCACTCGGCATCTATGAAGGTTCCCGTCAACCACCCACCTGGTCCTTCTGGTCGCTGACGTGCTGCCGCTCGTCATCGATCTGGATGGTCAGCTCCTTCACCTTCCTCTCCAGCTTGCGGTTGGAGGACAGCAGGATGCTCTTCTCCCTACGGCAAAGCAACAGGTCGCGGGCAAGAAGCCGGGCTGGCACCCGACGAGGGCGAAGGCACCCCCGAGGCAGGGGGCTCCACGGTACCTCTCCTCCGCCTGCAGCTTTTCCTGCAGCTCCTCCACCCGCGCCTCCAGCTGTGAGACGTTGGTGCTGGGTTTCTGCAGCCCCTCCGAGCTGGCCAGGCGGCTCTTCAGCTCCTTGTTCTACAGGGAGCAAAAAAAACCCAAAGCCATCCCCGTCACTCCCTGCAGGGCTCCCAGCCTGGGTGGGAAAGGCTCAGAGCCTCGCTTATGTAAATCCCGACGGTGAGTCAGGGCCCAGAAACCCTTTCCCAAGGAGGAGACGTAACGAGCCAGGTTATATAACGGCAATTAGCTGTGTTGGCACCAGCCGGGCCACGAGGTGAGACCGGAGGGGACAGCGATGTACTGGGCACCATTGGGTACAAGAACCCCCGCCAGCTCCGTGATGCTTGTCCCCCCTCGGGTCCCCAACTTCTGCTCTTAATCCTCAGTGGCCAAAAAAAAAATCCCCCAAAGCACCACAAACACCAGCTCCTCTCCCGATCCCGCACGGCGGCATCGCCCCAGCCTCATCAACCAGGCTGCGGTAACGATGGCGGCTGCCGCCGGGCCCCGCGGCGTCAGCAGCAGGAGCCCCGTGTTTTTCTTGGCAGCGGCAAATCCGCACCTGGAACAAGAACAGCTCAGGGAGCTTAGTTCCCATCGATCCGCCTCGTTAAGAGCCAGCTCGGGGTTAGGTAACGAAGCGTTTGGAGTGCAAGCCTGGGCAAGCTGGTGGGGAGCCACGAGGAAAGGGGGGATCCCACGGGAATGTCACCCGGGGAGATGGCAGACAGCTCCAAGGATGCTCCGGCCAGGGACGGGACATGGGGAGGACAGGATGGGCTGTATCCAGAGCAAGGAGGAGGAGGAGGGGGAACAGCAGGAAAAGCTCCTTGGGAACACGGTCCCTCTCCCAGGGATGCTCCAGAGAGGAGCAGGGCCGCATAGAGACCCTGCCCTGCATCCCTCACGGGACAAGGGGTCCAGCTGCCCTCCGGCTGTCGCCGCGGCTGTGGGCTGGATACGGCCCCTCCACGGCTCAGCCTTACCTGCCTCTCCAGCGAGACCTTGTCACACTCCAGGTCCTGCCGGCTGGAGCGTTCCTGCAGCAGCTCTGCCCGCAGCTGGTCGATCTGGGGACGAGGACATGGCACGGGTTGGTTTTGCTGCGTCCTTCGCCGCTGTGTTCACTCGGTGAGAGACCGGGGCCACCACAATTCCTTCCCATGACACCGGTGCCGCAGAGCATGGGCGGGCTCGGTGCACCCAAAAGCCTCACGGTGGCCATCCCACGGCACACAGCCGGTATCGGCGACACCAAAAGCCCCCGACAAGAGGATTTTGGTTCCTTTCTAAATTAGTTACCACCGTTCTGGCAAGCGGCCCAGAGACAAGGGCTGCAATTCCACTTGGAGGGTTTAAACTGGTTGGACTGGGATTTGGGGACCCGGCTGCGCTCCCAGCTCTGCCCGGCACCGCGGGGCACGGCGGCGCAGCCGTGCCGGTGTTTTCCCGAAAGCGGGTTTGTGTGGAATATCGCCGGGGGCAGGAATAGGTTTGATCCACCAGTGGAGCAAAACCAGAATCTCCCCAGGGGCCTCTTTCAGGTTGACCAAGGCGGAATACGCAGCTTTCTGTGTTATTTGAAAGCAAAGGAAATTGGAGTTTATATAAAAAAATTGCTTGAGTTTTCTTCAAGCAGCCCCAAAAGCCATAGGGCCACTTCTGAGCCGAGCCCAGCTGTGGTTTCATGCACATCCCTGCTCCGCAGCTCCTGTGCTTCAGGCATGTCCAGGATTCACAGGAAAAGTCTCCCCTGGGATGTGCCCATTTCCCAGATGGAAAAATGGGAAAACCACCTATTTTACTGGCTCGCTGTAGCCTGGGGGGTGGGAATCCCCTTTCCAAGCCCCAGGCTGGTTCCCAGTGGGGCAGGAGGGAAATGGGCTATAAGAGGAGGAGCTGCCGATCCCAGTAAAACCCAGCGCTGCCGGATCCCGGGAGGCTCAGCAGGCTGCTCCCGCCCGCTTGCAGAGCTCAAACATCGGCTCCGGCTTTGAAGGTAATAAGCAGGTGGGTTAAGAGGGAGGGGAGAGCCTGGAGACCGGTGTAATTTATGCCCCAACTTCCTGCACAAACACAAACCTCACCCTGTAATTTCAGGGGATTTCTTTTCTTTTTTTTTTTTTTTTTTTTTTGCGCCAAGCTCATATAATTTCCGTTCGTGCCCAAACCAGCTTTTCAAACACCGTCATCTCGATTGTATTTAGAGTGAGGGAGGGCTCTGGGCTGCTCGCTAACTAATGGGTTTTTAACTCTGGTGACCAGTTGTACCGGAGGACCCCACTTATCCAGCGCTATTTTGCCGGAGCTGGGGGGGCTCTGCCGCGGCACCAGCCGGGTTCGGGGCGGCACCGCCTCTCCTACCTGGTCTCTGCTCCGGTTGACCCTCTCCATCAGCAGCTCCACTGTGCTCCTCTCCTCCTCCAGCTCCACCTCCAGGTGCTTGGACTTTTCCTGCAAGGAGACAGGGCCAGAAGGGTCAGCACGGGCCTTGGGGTCCCTGTGGGTGGGGGACAGGCAGCAGGAGGGGCTCAGGCCAGCCGGGGCCAGCGAGCTGGGACACTGGACGAAGGGGGTTTGCTCCAACGCTTCCAGCCCAGCACAACCCAACTGGCCCGGGAGGCTCCGTCGCAGCCCGGGAGGCAGGAGAAGGGAGATGCTCAGATATAAGACATGACAGCTTGATGCTGTGCAGACCCCTGTGCACCCACCACCCCATCGGGGGAGAATAACCCGCAGAGCAACAGCCTGCAGCAAGCCGAGCCGTGGGGCAAGGCCAGACAGAGCTGAAACAAAGCCGGCTGCGCTGGCAATTAAAAAATATTAATATTAGCAATAGCACACCCCCCGCAGCGCTGCCAGGCTGCGTAACTCCTCTTTCGCAGCGGCTGCGGGCTGGAGGATGGCTGGGCGAGCTCTGCCCCTTGCTGTTAGCACACAGCACTGCAGGAACGGGGCGAGCGGTTTTGGGGTGCCGCCCAGCGCTCCCCACCTCCAGCGCCTTGACGTGCCGCGAGCGATCGTCCTGGGAGCGATTCTTAGTCTCCATCTCCCGCTCGAGGTTGTGCAGGCGCTGGAGCAGCACCTCCTTGTCCAGCAGCACGCTCTCCCGCTCCGCCTGGCTGTCCTGCAGTGCTTGCTTCAGCCGGGAGACCTGCAGCACCGAGGGAAAAGGTGTCCCCACGTGAGATGCGTCCCCAGGCTCCCCATGGAGGGACAGAGAGGACGGCGTGGGGACCCACAACCCGCCAGCCCTCATCATACCTCGTCCTGCAGCTGTCCCAGGCTGAACTGCATCTTTTCCACCTCAGCACCCCGATCTTTGGCTTGTTTTTGGGAGTCCGTGATCTCCTTCCGCGACTTCTCCTTGAACTCCTCCAGCTGTGCCTTCAGCGTGGCCAGCGACTTGTGCGACTCCTCCGTCATCTGCTCCAGCTGTGGCAGAGCGGGGACAGCTCAGGAGCTGGGGACCAGCCTCTGCACCCTGTCCTGAGCTGATGGGACTCGAGGTGGGAGGAGATACCCGTGGGCACGGGCTGGGGGGGACATTTCTGCCCCGTGGGCTCAGAAGCATCGCAGCGAGGGGTGCAAGCCCTGCCAGAGCAGCCTGGATGGCCCCAGACTCCGAGCAGGCACTGGGCTCCTGCAGGAGCTGCTTGGGGAAGGGTAGGGGACAACATGGCCCTGGGACACCAGGGGATGCTGATCCCTGGGGACGGCGTGGTTTTATGGAGTCTCCCAGGACATCGGGGAAGGATTGGTCCCAACTGGCTCCACAGGGAAACCAGATCCGTGCGCAAAGTCCCAGATCCCTCCCCTAACCCAGCGAGGGGAGATCTCCATCCCATGGCACAGAGACCACATGTCGCGGCACACGATGCCTCACGGGATGGGGGCTCTGGGGGTGCAAGGGGCCCCGGAGGCACCCGGGCACCCCAACCTCTTTGTTCAGCTTCTCCGTGGTGCGATCGAGCAAGCGCTTCTGGTCCTCCAGCTCGCTCTTGGCGCGCTTGAGCTGCTCCTTCTGCCGCTGCTCGTCCTGGTAGGACGCGTTCAGCTCCTGGTGCTCCTGCGTCAGCCGGGCCAGGCTCCGCTGCGCCTCCTCCAGGCGGGTCTCCAGCGACCGCCTGGCCATCAGCAGCTCCTGCTCCCTCTCCGTGGCTTCGCCCAGCGACTCCTCCAGCTGCCTGCGCTCTGCCTGCAAGGAGGGAGCTCTTCAAACTCCTTCCCATGGCAGGGGAACAGCTATGGGCAGCTCAGGAAGAGCCGCAGCCCCAGTACCTCCAGTTTGGTGACCTTCTCCTTGAGCCGTGCCTGGGAGCCCTCCCAGTTCTCGCCCATTCGCTCGTACTCCTTCAGCTGCGTCTCCATCCCAAGGACCTTCCTCCTCAGGTCATCATTCTGCTCCTGCAGCTCCTGCAGGCTGGACTCCACCATCTTCCTCGCCTGCTCCGATGCCTCCCGCGCGCTCTCCAGGGATGCCTTTGCCTGCAACACAGCCACAGCACGGGGTGGACCCGGGGCCAGCCGCTGAGACGGGGGGGGTCTCGGGGGGCAACTTGGGCTTGCATCCATTGGGAGGAGCCCACCGCAGGTGGACCTGGGGCTGCGGGTTTGCCGCATCACCCCATGGCTGCAAAATCTGGGGCTCGCGGGAAGGCGCGAGGGCAGCCCACAGCGGGGATCGCTCCTCGGCTCGTGGCTGGCTGGGAGCAAAGCCCTTTCTCCAGTGCTCACCTTGGTGGCCTCATCCCGCTCCTCCTGGAGCTGCTGCAGGTCTCTGCGGTACCGCTCCAGCTCCCCGTCGCGGCTGGACGCCTCCTCCCGCATGGTGCCCTTCAGCGCTGCCAGCTCCCGCTCCCGCTGCCGCAGCAGCTCCTCCCGGCTCTGCTTCTCTGCCGCCAGCTCCCTCTGTGCCTCCCGCGCCTGCCGCAGCTCCTGGAATGGAGGGAACAGTGGCTGGGGACCCTTGGGGCTGGATGTGGTCCCCGGCGCTGCGTGCGCCTCCTCCCTCGTCACCCACCTTCCTGAGTGCCTCCAGCTCGCCGGGGTCCAGCGCGCTGCTCCGTGCCTGGTCCGCCTCCTCCCGGGCGGCTGCGAAGCGCTCCCGCAGCTCCCGCAGCTCCTCCTCAAATTCCTCCCGCTCCAGCTTCACCTGCAGCAGCCTGGAGTGGGGCAGGATGAGGCCACCCAAACCCATCCCCATGTCCTCATGTCCCACGCCCCTGTTCCCAGGTCCCAGCGTGCCCAAAGAGCGGCACCCAGCTCAGCCATCACCTTCCTCCCTGCGTCAGCAGGGGAGGAGGAGGAGAACAAGCCCCATCCCAGCTCCTGACCCATTTTAACTGGCTTTGGAGTAAAGATGCTGGATGGTTGCGAGTGGCTGGACCTCCCCAAAAGCTGCTCGCGCCTCCGGCTCAGCTGCAGCCCCAGCACTTACTCCTGCTTGGTGTTGCGGAGCTCGTCCTTGTTCTTCTGGAACATGTCCCGCCAGTGCCCGGTCTCCTCCGTGCTCTCTTCCAGCTCCCGCTGCAGGTTCCTCACCACAGCATTGATCTTCTGCTTCTCCGACTCCAGGTTGGCCTGATCCTGGATCGAAGCGTTGAGCGCTCGCCTGCATCCTCACGGGATGCTCCAACGACGCTGAGGCCCTGCCCCGGTGAATGCCCCCCAAGCCACCCCAGAGAACCCATGCAGGGGCCTGGGGAGCCCCCACACCTCCACAAACCATCTCCGCTCATCCCCCGGCATCTCTGCCCACGCTCCAATGGGTCGAGTCTGGGGCAGGACACAAACCCCATTTCCAGCACAGGACCATTTAAAGGGGGGAATTCAAGGACACCAATTCCAAGCAAAGACCCCCCCCAGCCACAGCCAGCAAGACCCAGTCCCTCCCCAGCAGCCCTCCCCATGGCCGGACCTGCGAGATGTCCTCCATGCTGCGCCGCAGCTGGTCCATGTCGCTCTGGTACTGCTGCCGGATGCGGTCGAGCTCCTTGTCGTGGCTGGCCACCTCCTCCTTGAGGGCTCCCTTCAGCGCCGTCAGCTCCCGCTCCCGCAGCCGCAGCTGCTCCTCCTGCCGCTGTTTGGAGCTCAGGGCCTCCTCCAGCTCCTCCCGGGTCTCCAGCAGCTCCTGGGCGAAGGGGATAGCCGGGCTCGGTGGCAGTGAAGCGGCATGGGGGGGATGCTCACGTCCCGGTGCAACCGTCACCATACCTTGTACAAGGCTTCGCCGTCCGGGGATGCGCCGGAGCCCTTGCGCAGGCGGTCGAGCTCTCGGTGCATCGCCAGCAGCTGCTCCTCGCAGTCGCCCAGCCGGGTCTCCGCCTGCTCCTTGGCCGTTTTCACCTCGCTCAGCCTGGAGGGCAGCGCGGGGCCCTTCACAGCCTGGCAGGGACCCGCTGTCCCTCGAGACCCTGGCCACATCTGCACTCCGAAGGGCCGGGCCTGCAGCACCCACCCACGAGCATCTACACTGGTGAGTGGCTCGTCCTGGCACAGCAAAGGGGACAGGGACAGCAGGGGCGACAGCCACCCACCCTGCGCTCCCCCAGCCCTCTTTGCATCTCCAAGCGCCTCCGCCACCCTCCATCAGCATCCCCACAGCGGGGACAGACGAACGTCCCCAGCCCTGGCGCGTTGGGCAGGGCGGCCGCAGCCCCCAGGGACAGCTCTTACTCTTGCAAACTTCTCTGCAGCTCCTGGGTTTTCTTCTCCAGGGCCCCCCGCAGACGCTGGCTCTCCCCTTCGGCCTCCCGCAGCTGGACCTCCAGGGCCCGAGCGGAGCCGCTCCTCCCTGGCTCCCTGGTCAGCTCCAGCTTCTGGCGGAGCTGCAGGAGAGGGGACACCAGTTACGTCCCCTCCTGGGGGCAGAGTGGCCAGCGAGTGCAGCGATGCTCCCTGTCCCCCTCCCCAGCATCCCCCCTGGCTCCAGCGGGGACGGGAAGGCTGTCTGCCCCCCCAGCATCCCTGAGACCCTCCAGCAGTGTGTAAAACAGACCAGGGGAAAATTTGGTCTTGCCTGGGCACCCATGGGTCAGAGCAGGGACCCACTACACTTCCCCCCTCCAGGGATATCAACAGCGACCCCACGTCCGCCCCAAACCCCCTAACCTTCTGCCTGGCTTCACCTTGGTCTCCTCGTCGAGCTTCTCCTGCAGCTCTTCCACCTTCCTGGCCAGCTCTCTGTGCTGGGGCTGGGAACACGGCGTGTCCTTGGCAGGCACCTGGAGAGACCCCCCGGGGCCACGGCTCAGTCCCCAGCTACTGCCTGTCTGCTGGGGTCCTCGGGGGGGGTTTGGGGACTGGTCTCTGCTCCAAGCAGGGAGCAGCACTGGGACAGCCCCAACTCACTGCCAGCTCCTGCATCTTCTCAAGCAGCCGGGCAGTTTTCCTCTTCAGGGAGATTTCACTCTCGCTGCTCCTGAGGGTGTCAGAGTAGGGGGAAGCATTTGGGGATGGGGGGAACAGAGAGGGGGGACGGCCGAGCCCAGGGTGCGGGAACACCCCCAGCGCTTTGCCGCTTGCTCCCCCAAAATCCTGAGCACCAGCTGGCTACAGGGGCATCCCTGCTCCCAAACCAGCCCGCAGCATCCCAGCCGCAGCCACCAGCGCTTCGGGAAAGGGGCAGGGAGCGATGGGGTTACTGGGGGGGGCTTTGCAGGGCTCACCCCTCCTTCAGGATGCCGTAGATGAGCTCCTTGGGGTGCTCGCTGCTGCCGGGCTGGGCAACCTCCCGCTGGTCCCGCAGCAGGTCCGGGGTGGATTTGAGCTGCCACGAGGGATGAAAAAGCTCAGCTCCGGCAAGGACATGAGTCCCCACCATGGCACCCCAGACCCTGCCACGCCAGGGGACGCCGGTGCTCGCCTTGGTGCCGGTGCCCCCCTCAGTTAGGGAGCTTGTGACCCTTGTGATCCCGGCAAGATCCGGCCCCCCGGTACCTGCAGCTCTGCCCGGGCTTTGCTCTGCAGCCGCTCAGTCGCGGGCTCCTCCACACCCCGGTTTGCCCGCTGGCTCCTCGTCCCCCCGTCCTCCATCCCTCCGGCTCTGCTCGGGCGGCTCAGGCTGCCGGTGGGCACCGAGGGCTGGGGACGAACGCCGCCGGCCTGGCGCTGGGCACCGCTCAGCTCCCTGGCGTCCAGCACGTCATGGCGGGAGACGCGGCCGTCCAGGCTCTGCGAGCGTTTCCTCTCCTCCGAGGGGATCCGGCCCCTCCTGGCTGCCCGGCCTCGCTGCTGCACCTTCCCATCAAATTTGCTGATGAGCGAATCCACCGAGGAGAGGGGTTTGGTGTCCACGTCGCTGCCGCTGCCGCCGTCCACCGCGGCCTCTGTGTCCGAGCAGGGGTCCCTGGCCGTGGCCCTTGAGCCAGAGGCTTTGCTCCGCTCCGGTGCAATATTCAACATGCTGCTGCTTTTGCTGCTGGCCAGAGCCCGGTGCTGCCGGCTGCCGCTGGCCCGGGGAGCGCTGGCGGCAAAGCGCTCATCCATGGTGGCACCGAGCAGATCCCCGTGGGACTGCGTCCTCCGCAGCTCCTCCCCGAGCGGCCGCTTGCCCGGCGGAGGTTTGGGCTCATGCCGGGAGGTCGCTGAGACCCCGCTCGCCTCCTCGTCCGAGGTGCTGTGGGACGAGCCGTGCCGGCGCTGCCGCCCGGCGTAAGGGTTTTCCGGCAGGTCCGAGTCGGAGCTGATGGAGCCAGAGGGCTGGGGGCCGGCGGGAGGGTTCGGGTAGGAGCCCTCGCTCTTGATCTGCACCCCGAAGGAGTCGCTGCCCTTCTCACCGCTGTTGAGGACGACGAAGGGCTGCCCGGCGATGCCCTGCACCCGCACCGCCACGCCGTAGGAGCCCGGCTTGCCCCGCGCCTTGGGGGGTCGCCGGGGCTCCTGCAGGTCGTTGATGAAGCGGATCTGGACACCGTAGTCCACGGGGTTCTGCTTCTCCGCCATCGCCGTGCTCGCCGGCCACTCCATCCCCAGGGCTCAGCACTGCGGTCCTGGGAGGGGGGAGAGAGGGGGCAGAGTCATCCTCAGATCAGAGACGGCGCTCGGCGAGGGTCCGGCAGCACCTTCCTGCGAGGACGGGTGCCAGAGGACACCCGGTGCCAGCGCTGCAGCGTCCCCAGGACAGGACGGGGACAAGGCTCGCTGTGCCGGCACCGGCATCGCCCGGCTGCTCCCGGGGGGATGCTGGAGAGGGCAGGGAGAGCAGACCCCCCCCACCCTGCGCGGCATCGGCAGCCGGACCCTCACCACGTCTCCTGCCGCTCGCCTTTGGCAGCGGGACCCCGGGGATGTGGAGAGAAGGCAGAGCTCTCAGCCGGGCTCCGCAGCCGGGCTCTGCTCCCGCTGCCTCCCAGATGCCTGCGGAACGCCGCAGCCTCGCTGCAGCCGGAGCTCCGGCGTCCCTCAGCATCCCTGCGGCCAGGGCAGCCGCCCGGGTCCCGTGGGGAGGGGACAGATATGAGCAGTGACATATTGGGAACAGCGTGATGTAACCCTCCCCCTCGGTCCCGGCGGCATCCAGGGCGATGCTGGCCGGCGGGGGACCAGCAGGAGCGGAGGACACGGGGGGGCTGGGCTGAGCTCCCTGATAGGCACCGGGTGGGGTTTAAGTGATGGAAAAGCCCCACGTCAGCCCCTGAGCCCCGCTGCATCGTGTTTTCACCCCCCCAAGAGCACCGGGAGCAGCAGCAGCTCCTTTCTCTGCTGTAAATAAACTGAATGCCGGGAGCGATGTGAGGTGTCAAGCGCTCAGCTTGCACCCACGTCCCCGGGAGGGTGTCCCAGGGGACCCCTGGGACGCAAGGGGACCCCTGGGACGCAAGGGGACCCCAATCCAGGCAGGAGGATGCTTGAACACATCCTGTGCGTGGAGAAAAAACAAAAAAGCCAACCCAAAACCCCATGCTTTCAGCTCAGGTCTGGACATCGCCCCCAAAGCTGCCCCAGCCCGGAGCGGGGCGCAGGCAGGGATGGAGCATGGAGGCAGATGGAGCAGCGGGATGCCCAGCACAGCTGGGCTCTCCCACGTCCTCATGTCAACCCTGAGCCCGCATCTCCTCCTGTGCCCACCCCGGGGAAGAAGCTGGAGCCGGAGCCCCGCTGCCGTGGGACCCAGCTTTCTGCAGAGAGACGGAAGGCACCGGAGCTGCCGGGCCCGGAGCAGCAGCGTGGGCTGGAGGCAGCAGCGGAGGCCACGCAGACCCTGCCGGGCAGCGCCAGGAAGGATGAGCCTTTGCTTCCCCTGGCCCTGCCAGCTCCCCACCGCCACCGTCTGCTCCCGTCCCCCGGCCAAACTCGGCAGGGGCGGCTCCTGCAGCTCCTCCGTTTTGCCGGAGTCACAACGAGCCCTTCTGGTCTCCTGCATCCCTCCCCAGACCCAGCAGCGAGGGCAGCAACCAGGAGCTGCAGGCAGCAGCAGGCAAGGGACCGGCTATTTCACAGGTGAAGGAGCCCAGGAGCTGGCGCAGGGGATGGGAGAAGAGCCCCTGTCTCTTGAGCTTGTTATCCCTGCACGGCATACAGCTAACAAGATCAGCAACAGACACCAGCCTCTATAAATACACCCTGAGCCCAGCGCCCGCAGCGAGAGCCCCTGAACTAAATCCCATCAGTCCCGTCCCTCCGGGTGCCGCAGCATCCCCTCCGAGCCGCAGGGACGGGGCGGTCTGGGAGGAGCAGGACGGCCACCAACCCGCAACGGCAAACCAAGGAGAGGGAACCAGCTTCAGCAGCAAAATCCAGAGTTTTCCACAGCTGCCAGCGTCCAAAGTGCGGCCGGTGACGAGGCCCAGCCCGGTCGGGGAGACGGCTCAGCCCCGACTGCTATTGCTGTGGGAACCACAAGTCCTGGGCACAGCACCCACCTTGGGAAGACCTTTGGATGGGTGGCAAGGGGCGGTGCGGCACCGCGGCATCACGGCGGCACAGCATCCTCCCGTGGCGCTGCCAGCGGGGCAGGGGCTCGCCGAGCAAAGCACCGGCTGTGCCGGCATCACCGCCACCGGCAAAGGACGCAGCTCTGCCCCGCCGCCCGCCCCCGCCCTGGCACAAGCGGGAACCAGGTGGTGGATAACCGCAGGGCTTGGATGCGGTCGGGGATGTCACTGGGCTCAAACCCAGCTGGCGCAGGGCCGGACCGGGGAGAGGAGGATTTGCTTTTTCCAAGGGTGCATCGGCTCGAGATGCACGGCTTCGCTCCCGGCTTTGGGGGGCTCCGGCGGCACGAGCCGGGCATTCAGGGAGCCGGGGGCAAGCAGGTGAGCCAGGCCCGACCAGTAACCGCCCAGGAATGCCTCCCTCCTCCTGGAAGGGCTCCAGCTCGCAGATAAAGGGCTGGAGCCAGATTGCATTCCTGTGTGGGAGAGCAACACCCAGCCCCGGGCTGGAAACACAGCCCCCGGGAGAGGATTTCACTGGAAACCACAGGGAAGGAGCCTGAAAGCAGGAGGGATGGACAATCAGGGCTAAAAATAGGCTGGTTATTGTCCCCGGGGTGCGCGTCATACTCCAACACACCTTAGCCCTGCCCCGGGTGGCTGGCAGCGACAGCGGCACCGAGCAGTGGGGGTCCCGCGCCCGGCCAAGGCGAGAGCGGGGCTGGCAGGGGCGGGCAGGCAGCGGAGCGGCAGGAGAGGCGGTCACGCACCTCTGGCATCACGCTGCCGGCCGGCAGCGCCGGGGATGGCGGGCGGCCAGCTCCGCTCGCCCGGATCGGCGGCACAATAAGCCCTTTGTGCCGACAACGTTAACCCAGAAAGTTGTTTTGCAATTTGCAGGCGGTGCTGGAAAAGGCTCCTACGCTGAGTGGGGCCCTGTGCTGCCGCGGCTCACCCTGGCTCCCGCTCCCTTCCAGCATCAAAAACACCCAGGTGGGAAAGGTGACGGCTGCCAGGTCGGGCTGATCCTCCTCCGTCAAGGTCAGCCGGGTAACTCGACCGCAGGCAGCCACACGCCAGAACACCGGCGAGGAGCCGGCGCCGTTCTGCGGCGAAGCCGGAACCCGTCTCCAAACCACCTCGGTCCGAACCGAGCGGGTCGGGTCGTGCGGCTGCTGCACCCCCCCGAGCGCGGCGAGCAAAAGCTGTCGGATTACCCCAAAGCCCTTCGTGTTCAGACCGCCATCGCGGGGAAGGGGGTAGCAGAGATGCACAAACCTGGCGTGTCTCCCCCGCCGCCTGTTTTTTGGCTCCCGGCACAGTTTAGGCTATTTCCACCGAGGGTTTCCCCAAAGCTTTGCTCACCTGCAAGGCTGCTTGCTCAACCGTGTTTGTACACAGCCCTGGTTTTGCTTGGGGCCAAAGTCCGGGCCTGATTTCAGGTGCAGGCAGCACACACTGTGCCCTGCCCGTCACCGGGCCAGCCCGCACCGACACCAGCAGAGACCGGCTATTCCTGCTCTCCCGCAAACTCCGGGGCCTGAAACCCCGATAAATCCTCGGCCGAGCACGTGAACCGTGCGCTGCCGGCCGGGTCAGAGGAACCCGAAACCAGGGCACCTGCGGCTTCGTCACACGCTGGGGACGGGCTCTCATGACGCTGGCCGGCATCGCGCCGGGGGCCGTGGGGGATAAGGGTCACCCGCAGGCGACGTCCCCTGGGGCTCCCACGGGAGCTGATAAGAACCGAATTCCTTCGAATCCCAACCCAGCCGCAGGCAGAGCCCTCAGGTTAATCATCAGCCCAGATACTGGAAAATCCCGTTCCCTGACTCTCGCAGGGCCCTGTTTCGGAAACCGAAAGCCCCGTCCCCTCCTGCGGGACCCCGCACCCCACGGCCGTGGGGTCAGACCCATAACCAAACCGCGCTCTCCATCGTCATGCCGAGGGCAGCGCTCCACCGCGGCGCCCTGAGACCACCGGCACGGCACAAGCCACACCGTAAGGTGTTTACCGCGGCACCGATCAGATCGGTTTACTGGTTTCCAAGCAAGTCGTGCCTTTGAAACCAGAATTATTTTGATCCGCATGCTCGTGGGGATAAATATTTCCCGGGGGACACGGGCAGGGAGCGAGGAATAGCCGCCGCGGGGGCATAACGTGGATCCGCACAAGCCAAGAGGTCTCCGGGGGGTTCGGACGCTCCGGTTTCACCCCAAACCGGGGACCCCCGTCCCCCCCTCATCGTTGCGATCCCCAGGGCGGGTCGGGCAGCACGAACGCGAGCCCCAGCGTGCAAACACACAGACATCACGCTAAACCCCTGGCTACGGCGCCACCTCCGTCCCCGGGGCAGCGCCCTCGGAGGCGACGCTGCAGCTCTCACCCCCAAAAAAGAAGATGCCGAGGGGGGATGCTGCGAGTGGCGCAGCCACGACGCAGCGGGCGATGGGCTCTGTCGGCAAAGGGCACCTTATCTACGGGGATGGAGATGGAAACCCAGCCCGACTGCAAACCAGCTCGACTGGTCGGGGTGGTGGGAGAGGAAAGCCAGCCCGGAGCAAGCCGCAAACACCCTCCAAAACAAAAGCTTGCAAGAGGATGGGGACGGGGTTAGCGAGACCCGCACATCGGGGACCTCGAGACGCAGAGAAGTCTCGAGGCAGCAGATAAGTCAGATGGCAGCAAGGACGACACCCAAGCCCTAGATTTTTCTTTCTTATTTAAACAGGCTGCTAAAAATACCACCCCGGGCGCCCGGCGAAGTAGGGCAGCTCCGCGCATGGACGCGTCAGGAGGCTCCGGAGGGGCCCCGGCCCGCAGCAGCCGCGTCGCTTCCGCGCCCCCGCGAAACATCCCCCGAACCCGCCCGGTCCCAAAGGCTTCTCCCGGCTCCGGGATGTGACTGGCAGCTCACGGCTCTGGGTGCGACGAGGCGGGGGTTGATGATCTCAAGACTAACGAGGAGAAGCGGCGACGGCTCCTGCCGCCCTTATAGAGGGCCCTATGGAGGGATGCTATAGGGACCCCTCCTCAAAGGGCAAGAGCACCTGCAGGTACAGCTTCCATAGGGGAATGCTGATCCCCGATGGAATAAGGGGGCAGGTAAAGGCAGTTCCCGTAGGGGCTATAGGGGACAGCAGATCCCCGATGGAGGAGAGCCAAGCCGGTACAACAGGGACAACCCAGGCCCCTCACCTGTGGGGGCCCTATAGGATCTTCTATAGGGCAGGTCACACCCTGGGGAGAAGAACTCGTATGGGGACTGCTGTAGGGTGGAGCAGACGCCAAGGACAAGGGTCCCTATAGCATCTTCTACAGGGCAAGATTCACTCCATAAAGGAAAGCCCCTACAGACCCAGCCTCTATAGGTTCTACCATGGGGCAGGGCATGCCCCAGGAAGGACAGCCCCTGTGGCCCCAGCTCCTATAGGCTCTGCCATGGGGCTGGGCACACTCCGGAAAGGACAGCACCTACAGACCCAATCCCTATAGCCTTTGCCACGGGGCAGGGCACACCCCAGGAAGGACAACATCTACAGCACCTGCCCCTATAGGCTCTGCCATAGGCAGGGCACACGCCAAGAAGGGCACCACCTACAGACCCAGCCACTATAGACTCTGCCACAGGGCGGGACCCCTCCTGGGACAGCAGCCCCTACAGTCCCAGCCCCTATAGGCAGTGCCCCATAGGGCAGGGCACCCTCCCGGGACAGCAGCCCCCATCGCCCCGGCCCCTATGGGCGCCGCCATGGGGCAGGGTGCCCTCCCGGGACAGCAGCCCCCATCGCCCCGGCCCCTATGGGCGCCGCCATGGGGCAGGGCGCCCTCCCGGGACAGCAGCCCCTATGGCCCCGGCCCCTATGGGCGCCGCCATGGGGCAGGGCGCCCTCCCGGGACAGCAGCCCCCATGGCCCCGGCCCCTATGGGCGCCGCCATAGGGCAGGGCACCCTCCCGGGACAGCAGCCCCCATGGCCCCGGCCCCTATGGGCGCCGCCATGGGGCAGGGCGCCCTCCCGGGACAGCAGCCCCCATGGCCCCGGCCCCTATGGGCGCCGCCATGGGGCAGGGCAACCCTCCCGGGACAGCAGCCCCTATGGCCCCGGCCCCTATGGGCGCCGCCATGGGGCAGGGCAACCCTCCCGGGACAGCAGCCCCTATGGCCCCGGCCCCTATGGGCGCTGCTATGGGGCAGGGCGCCCTCCCGGGACAGCAGCCCCCATGGCCCCGGCCCCTATGGGCGCCGCTATGGGGCAGGGCGCCCTCCCGGGACAGCAGCCCCTATGGCCCCGGCCCCTATGGGCGCCGCCATGGGGCAGGGCACCCTCCCGGGACAGCAGCCCCTATGGCCCCGGCCCCTATGGGCGCCGCTATGGGGCAGGGCACCCTCCCGGGACAGCAGCCCCCATGGCCCCGGCCCCTATGGGCGCCGCCATGGGGCAGGGCAACCCTCCCGGGACAGCAGCCCCCATGGCCCCGGCCCCTATGGGCGCCGCCATGGGGCAGGGCAACCCTCCCAGGACAGCAGCCCCTATGGCCCCGGCCCCTATGGGCGCCGCCATGGGGCAGGGCACCCTCCCGGGACAGCAGCCCCTATGGCCCCGGCCCCTATGGGCGCCGCTATGGGGCAGGGCACCCTCCCGGGACAGCAGCCCCCATGGCCCCAGCCCCTATGGGCGCCGCCATGGGGCAGGGCGCCCTCCCGGGACAGCAGCCCCCATCGCCCCGGCCCCTATGGGCGACGCCATGGGGCAGGGCAACCCTCCCGGGACAGCAGCCCCCATCGCCCCGGCCCCTATGGGCGACGCCATGGGGCAGGGCAACCCTCCCGGGACAGCAGCCCCTATGGCCCCGGCCCGTATAGGCACTGCCATAGGGCAGGGCACCCTCCCGGGACAGCAGCCCCCATGGCCCCGGCCCCTATGGGCGCTGCTATGGGGCAGGGCGCCCTGCCGGGACAGCAGCCCCCATGGCCCCGGCCCCTATGGGCGCCGCTATGGGGCAGGGCGCCCTCCCGGGACAGCAGCCCCCATGGTCCCGGCCCTATGGGCGCCGCTATGGGGCAGGGCACCCTCCCGGGACAGCAGCCCCCATGGCCCCAGCCCCTATGGGCGCCGCTATGGGGCAGGGCACCCTCCCGGGACAGCAGCCCCCATGGCCCCAGCCCCTATGGGCGCTGCTATGGGGCAGGGCACCCTCCCGGGACAGCAGCCCCCATGGTCCCGGCCCTATGGGCGCCGCTATGGGGCAGGGCGCCCTCCCGGGACAGCAGCCCCTATGGCCCCGCTCACCGCCCGCCGCCGGCTCCGCTCCCGCCGCTGCCCACCGCAACCTGTTACCTTCGCCCAGGCCCCGCCCCCTGGGACCGCCCATTGGACCGCGCCGCGCCCGGCCCCGCCCCGGGGCGGGGACAGACCCAGTTTTACCACGCCCATAACCACGCCCCTCCGGCTGACAGTCCGCCCCGCGCGGGCGGTCACGTGAGGCAGGTGGTGCCGTCAGCAGGGCGCCGCCATCTTGGGGAGGGAACGGCGGCGGCGGAGCGGAACCTCCCGAGCCGCCTCACCCGTCCCTGCCTTCCCCCCCCGCCTCCGGGCACAGCGCGAGGGTCTCCCTTTCCACCGAGGGGCCTCTGCGGCTCCCGGTCCTTCAGGGACAGCTGGGGAGGCCCCCGGGCCTGCAGCGGGGCGCGGGGTCGAGGTCCCCGGCACCGAGGCGGCGATTCGCGGCTTACACAGGAGAGTTCCGCCACACACAAGATGGCGCCCGTCTGGCTTTGGCCACACCCAATGTGGCGCCGCGCCGCCTCGCCTCGGCCTACGGCGGCCGGGAGCGGCCGCGCTTCCGTCGCGCCTGCGCAGGGCGGGCCGCACCGTGACTAAGATGGAGGTCGGGGGAGCGCGGGCGCCGCCGCCGTTCTGGGCCGGGGGCCCGGCCCCGGGGCAGACGTACATTCCCGGTGGGCCCGGCCCCGCCGTCGGCCCCCTGCCCTTCACCCGGACGCTGTGAGTGCGGGAGGGGATGGGGGGCTGAGGCGGGGTCTGGGGAGGCGGGGAGCTGGGAGGGAGCAGAGGGGCTGGGGATGCAGGGGAGGGGTCCTGGGGACTGGGATGGGGGGACTGGGGGGACTGGGGAAACTGGGAGGGAGCAGAGGGGCTGGGGATGTAGGGGAGGTGTCCTGGGGACTGGGATGGGGGGACTGGGGGGACTGGGGAAACTGGGAGGGAGCAGAGGGGCTGGGGATGCAGGGGAGGGGTCCTGGGGACTGGGATGGGGGGGCTGGGGGGACTGGGGAAACTGGGAGGGAGCAGAGGGGCTGGGGATGCAGGGGAGGGGTCCTGGGGACTGGGATGGGGGGACTGGGGAAACTGGGAGGGAGCAGAGGGGCTGGGGATGCAGGGGAGGGGTCCTGGGGACTGGGATGGGGGGACTGGGGAAACTGGGAGGGAGCAGAGGGGCTGGGTATGCAGGGGAGGGGTCCTGGGGACTGGGATGGGGGGACTGGGGGGACTGGGAGGGAGCAGAGGGGCTGGGGATGCAGGGGAGGGGTCCTGGGGACTGGGATGGGGGGACTGGGGAAACTGTGAGGGAGCAGAGGGGCTGGGGATGCAGGGGAGGGTTCCTGGGGACTGGGATGGGAGGACTGGGGGGACTGGGGAAACTGGGGAGCTGAGAGGGAGCAGAGGGGCTGTGGATGCAGGGAGGTCCTGGGGACTGGGATGGGAGGACTGGGGTGACAGGAGGACAGGGGTGACTGGAGAAACTGGGGAGCTGGGAGGTGCTGGGTGTGGGAGATGGGGCTGGGGGAGCTGGGCGAGGGCTGGGATGGAAGAAATGGGGCTGGGGAGGGCCGGGGCCAGGGGTGTTTGAGGACTGCGGACCTTGGGGAGCCCGGGGCCTCGCTGGTGCCGGGGCAGCACTGACGTGTCGGTCTTCAGGACCCCGATGGTGACGGGCACCTCGGTGCTGGGAGCGAAGTTTGACGGCGGGGTGATCATCGCTGCAGACATGATGGGCTCCTACGGCTCCCTCGCCCGCTTCCGTGGCATCTCCAGGCTCCTGAAGGTGAACGACACCACCATGCTGGGGGCGTCCGGTGACTACGCCGACTTCCAGTACCTCAAGCAGATCATTGACCAGATGGTGTAAGTTCTCCTGTCCCGGGCTGCCGCGGCTGCGTTCCTTGTGGCTCTGGCTCGGGCCGGGCACACCCTGAGTGTGCTGTGCTGCTCTCTTTTTCCTGGTCCTCCAAGGACTGAAACGTAATTAAATGCACTCACTGAGCAGGGTCAAAACTGAGCTGAAATCCCCCTTGTCCTTTGCCAATCCCTTTGGTACAAATGTCTTTTCCAAATTCTCTGCTGAGCACTGTGGGGAAATGGTTTCAGTTATTCTTTGTGGCCTTTGGCTGATTCACCTCTTGTAAGGTCTTGTTTCAAAACAGCCCGTGGGGAGTTTGCGGGAGGGTTCTCCGTCCTGCTGGTGGTGGGCTGCTGCTCTCTTACTGGGTGGTTTCCAGCTTTGCCTAGTTGGGTGAAATTTCTACCTAAATTAGGATCGACGAGGAGCTGTTGGGAGATGGTCACAGTTACAGCCCAAAAGCCATCCATTCCTGGCTGACAAGAGTCATGTACAACCGAAGGTCCAAGATAAATCCGCTCTGGAACACCGTTGTCATCGGAGGCTACTACAATGGCGAGAGGTGAGTGAGGATGAGCGACGTGGAGTGTGTGACGGTTACTGCGTGTCCCTCCCTGGGGCTGCTTCGCATGGCATGGGAGGCAGAGAGGTCTCTGGCTGGGTGTAGCCGCTCAAAAGCCAAGTCCCTCCCTGCCGCAGCCCTGCCTGCGCAGCCGCCGCGCTCACGGATCGGTCCCTTCAGCTTCCTAGGTTACGTGGACATGCTCGGCGTGGCCTACGAAGCCCCTACGCTTGCTACGGGTTATGGAGCATACCTAGCTCAGGTAGAGTATGCTCTTGCTCAGCTGCTAAAGCGACCCCAGCCCTGGGTGACGGAGCTGCTGAGCTATTGGATTTTATTTTTTTCCCCCCAGCCATTGATGAGAGAAGCCTTGGAGAAGAAACCCAGCCTGACAAAGGAGGAGGCCCGTGACTTGATTGAGCGTTGCATGAAAATTTTGTATTACAGAGATGCTCGATCATTCAACAGGGTGAGTGCCCAGCTTTGGCGTGCCTTGACCAGAGAGCTGCTGTGCGCCTCCGGCTGATGTTCGAGGCTTCGCCCCAGGCCGTCTTCTGTCTCTGATCTCAGGAAACCTTGCAGTAACTCCGGAGTTGGCAGAGGTGGGGCGTACGGAGAGATCCTGTTAGCAAGCTGTCCTCCAGAGCCAGTCTCCCTTGTGTCTTGCAGCCTCAGAAGAGCTGTTTGAGCTGGAGGGATGCTCATCTCCGGTGTTTTCTTAAATCTGGTGATACTTCTGCCATCGCTGCAGTTGTAGCATTCAGAGGCCGCAATCTTTTAGCTTTGGAAGTGTTTCTGTTTACTACCGCTGTCTCAGCTTGCCCACCAAGGCGAAAATAAAAACATTACTGAGTGCAAAGCCACGTTAAAACAAAACAAACTTGTTCAAAGGATGGGTGTTGGGACTGACTCTTGCTGATCTGAGCTTTCACAGGGCCCATCTTAAATCCAGGTATGGCAGTCAGGCCTCACTGAGAGCTGTCAATGTTTTCTCTCCTCAGTATGAAGTAGCTATTGCGACGGAGAAGGGCGTGGAGGTGGAAGGACCCCTGACCCTGGAAGCCAACTGGGACATAGCACACCTCATCAGGTAATGCCCACGGAAGACGCGTGCTTTGAGCCCTTAGTCTGCCAGTCGGCTGTCCGGCAAAGCCCGAAGGCACAAAATGAAGTGGTTAATAAAGGCCGGGTGATGTTGCAGGATGACATCCCCGCCACATGCTTCAGTAGGAGTCCCCCTCATCCCCTGCTGCATCCAAATCCTTGAATTTGGGGGAGCGTGGCCAGCAGGAGGACGCACCGGCTCCCCGTGCTGCGGGAGGCAGCTCTGGGCTCCGCTCTCTGCCTGGCTGCTCTCTCCTTTACAGCCGAGGCCTGAAGGCGTTAGTGCGAGTCCCTTCAGGAACGGGAAAGCTTTTCGTTGACGTGTGTCTGCTTTGCTGCCTTTGCGCTTCCTCAGAGCAGGTGTCGCTGGCAGGCAGCGCCCGATAAAAGCGAGAACGGTGATTTTTGTTAGCGCAGATGTTGACCGCATCCAGGTTGTGTGGTGTCCTGACCTTATCCAAATATCTTCTTGCAGTGGCTTTGAGTGATCCCCGAAGAGCTGCTCCAGGCTGCTGTGTCCACTTTATCACCCTTTGTACGTGCTGTAAATCGTTTTTCCTTTTGAAGCTCTGAGCTGACGTTTTTTTGGAAACAAAATAAACCTGTTACGACAAGCCTGTGTGTTTGTGCTAGGGCTGGGATTGAGCTTGTGGGATGCTCCGGGCTTGAGGAAACCTCCTGGTTTCACGCGGTGAAGGTTACCATCAGCTGCAAGCCCTTATTTTTGCTTTGTTGTTTTTGTGACTGGGGCTGTGGTAGGCACCGCACCGCATTAAACACGTAAATACACCGTCCTCCTCCCGTATCCGACTCCCAGTCCCTTTGTCGGACGGGGATCGAGCGCGTGTGTGTGAACCGGGTCGAGGCACGCTCTCTCGCTAGCAGCCATGCTCTCTCTGCTGGGGACGACCGTGACAATCCGTGCTTTCTCCGCGTCTCCATTTTAGCGAAGGTTTCGGAGCTGCAGGCTTGTGTTGCTGCGTAGGATGACCCCAGAGCAGAGCTGGAGCGGTCACCTGCGGGACTCTGCGCTTAGCACTGGTCTTGTTTTGCTAAATCTTAAATATGCAAGTCACTTTAAGATGTGCCCTAATGAAAGAAAAATCTACTGAACCGTGACATCTGTAACTGGGAGCAGACTGTAATCACGGGGGGGCTTTTGGCAGCCTAGATTTACGTGTGGCACGTACCGTGCTTCTCCTGCAAGCGCTTGGTAATCCAGACAACCAAGAACTCTGATTGGAACAGGTAAAAAGCCTCAGTCAACCTTTAAGAGCCACCTGTGGACAGAAGGAAAACACATCTTTAAGATGTTTTCTGTTTAAAAAAAAAAAAAAGCGTATTTGCGAATAACACCCTGCTTAACGGAAAAATCAGCTGGGTCCTGCAGCCTCGGCCGAGAGCGCGAGGGGACTCGGGCGTCAGGAACGGCACCACCGCGGTGCTGCCTCGGCCTGTCAGACGCGCGAGCACGGACGCGGGGCTGGAGCCTGCGCGGCACGGCTCTGCCGGCAGCGCGGTGGGCTGGACGAGGAGGCGAAACCAGGAGCGTGAAGCAGCGTTTCCTGACCGAGATTGCAGATTGACCCAGCCGCTGCGCGCCAGGTCGTTCTAGTAACGTATTCTCACCAACATCTGTGTCCTGGTTATCCTGCAGCTCTCGGCACCTATTAAATGCTCCAGCCGAAAGCACTGAGGGGAAAACAGAAGGGAGGGTTCGATTTCAGTTTCCTTCGCTTTCTCTCATCACCAAGATCGGAAGGATCAAGATCTCCCTATTTAAATTCCTGTTGCTCTGCCTGCTGACAGCAGATAGCCTGGGATACAAGGGCTCTAAACATCAAAGACGATCAGCCCACAGCTCCCTGCAAGCAGGGAGAGAGGCTGCAGCTCCATCGCAGCCCCGGCCGGCTCCAGGAGGATGGTAACGGAACCGTGTTACGTGCACTTCCGAGAGGGCCGAAGGGGGTATTTCTAACCTTGTTGGGAATAAATACATCAGTAGGAGTGGTATTTGCTACTACCCGCGATAAACAACAGTAAAAATATTTATTCAGGAGAGTATTTTATTAATGATTTTTCAGACTTTTATTTAAAAAAAAAAAAGGTCTCACGGGGGAGAGTAGGTTGTTCCACTGAACCTACGGCATAGTTCAAGGGCAGGGAGGGGGTGCAGAAGTGTAAATCGGACAGCACTCTGCCTCAAGTGTTAATGACATGTAAACACACTTAATTACTATCCCATCGCTGGGTTTCTTCAGGACATGCTAAACGACTCTGGGTACAGAGAGGGAAGCCAGGCTGCAACCTGGGCACGGCGCCGGGCTCCGAGCCACGGCTCGCGGCAGGCTCGCTCTCGCACGCTGCGGAGGAGCTCCTGCTGCACTTTATATTAAGCATTACGATCTCACAAGAGTTAAATAGTTCTTCATAATAAAAACACATGTTTATAAATCCATTTCCCTGGTTTTATTAAATGTTCCACTTATGTACATTTTAAAGATGAACCATTTACAGGTCTGCACATGCTGCCTCCTGCTTTCCTTCGGTAATAGGGAAGGTTCACAAAACCTCTATGGAAACAGAAAGGTGCAGGTGCTTCTGAATTCTGTATGTCAAAATGCTTTCCGTTTATACCATAATACATACGATTAAAAAACCCTCAAACATGCAAATTGTAGAAAAATTTAAGCTGGCAGTGAAAAATAAAAACAAACGTCTTCTTTTTGTGCACATCACAGTTTGTTTCATTAAATCAGATTTCTAATTCTAAGGAACGTAGTGTCTGATGCCACCGTTAAAGCAGGTTTATCAACTACTAGTAGTTAAAAGGTCAACATTTAATGGTCCGTACAGTCTTAACTCCCACCTACTGTACAGGAAGGTCAAGGCAGACTTGACTTTCCTCTTTCACCATGTACCCTCTGTCAGTAATTCTTTGGAGCAAGGTGGGTGCCGGGTGGTTTCCCAGGTGGAGGAGAGGAACCACGGCACCGGGTCAGAAAGCCAAGGGGAAAGCGAGAGGTTCGGGTCAGCACTGCCCCTAACTCCCTGACTGTGGAGCTCAGTTCAACCCCAGGTCAAAGTGTCGTGGCTCCCAAGAAGCGTTGCTGGCATTGAACAGGCAAAATGCTTTCGCTTGTGTTTTTACCCCGCGTCCAAATTCACAAGCAAAATAATTACTCTTCTGTAAAAAAAAACAAACAAAAAGAACAAAACAAAAAACCAAACCCAAATCTTAATGGCCAATTATAGAAGGTTCACACATTAAAGCAGTAACTCATATCTAAATTTTCCACAGAAACCTAAATCTCTGGGTCAAGTGTTAAAAAAAAAGAAAAAAAAAATCTGTTAAGACAACCAAAAAGATTTATATACTGGTTCATTAGCTACATATTTTTTTCCTTTCTTTAGAAATGGTCACATTGACAATGTATAATTCAAAACATTTCTGCACAATAAAAACAGAAAACTATGATACAGTGAGGTAAAGAAAACGCAAAAATATTCACCCACAATATATTTTCAGAAAATACCAACACAGTGATTTTTCTTTTAAAAAAGCACAAAACTTATAAATGAACAGCATAAATGGCTATTTATCTGAGTGATCGCCTACGAATTTCCTAAACCCACAAATCCACAGGGAAGTGTAATGGTCTCATCCAACATTTATTTAAAAAATAACCCTTTCCGGATCACGATTCGCAGATGAGTGCTCAGATTTCCATCAGATCCAAGTCAGCATCTTCAAAGCCATAAAAGGATTCAGTCTCACTCTCCCCTTCGAAGAGCTGATGGAGGATTTCCGGGTCTGCGGATTCCTCGGCCTGGGTCCGATCCTGGACCTCAGCCGCCGCCGCCTCCTGCTGCTCATCGTTCAGCTTCAGCTGCTCCTCCAGCGAGGCAATCAGCTCCTCCTGCATGTCGGCGTTGCGCGTGGGCGAGTTGGCCGTGCCGTCCGGACCGGGCAGCACGCTGGCCACCAGGAAGGACTGCTGCACAAGTTCAGGAGAGTCACTAATGACCTCCAGGACCTCTGCCAGCCAGCATAAAACCAGCTGGAGAAGGATGTCCGAGTCGCATGTGGAGTCCGCCATTTCCTTGGCTTGCTCTTTCCACTTTTTATGCAAGAAATTTTTCACAGTCCTTTTTATACAAACATCTAGAGGTTGGATTTTGGAGCTGCAGCCAGCAGGGACAACAGCCGGCAGAGTGCTGGACGCACTCAGCAAGGAAAGTACTTCTTCCGATAGGTGCGTTCGGTGACAATCCAGCACGAGCATGCCCTTGCTGTTCTGACACTCCGTGTGCTTCTGCCACACTCTGGACGACCACAACTCCATGACTTCATCGTCGCTGTATCCGTTCTCCTTTGCTTCCAACATGATCGATTCCGGCACGTTGGCGGGCTGCTGTACATGACCCCTGTAGAAGACCAGCGTTGGGAGAACGCTGCCGTCGGCGAGGATCGTGAGGACAACGTCGCACCAGGGCTCCCCAGTTCCCACCGTCTGCAAAGCGTTCTCCTTCCTGTCATCGCTGCTCAGCACCTCCACGTCGAGGAAGAGAGAGATTTCGTCGATGGCCGCGATCATGGAGAGCGGCAGGTCTTGAGTGTGGATTTGCCGCTGCACAAACTCGATGAAGCAACTGGCATTGTCCTCTACGTCTTTGGGGAGAGGGTGAGCCACTGCCCTTCGAGTATGCGTGCTGAGGTTGTGCCGTAGCATGAACCTCACCGCCCACTCATAGGAGATCTTGAAGCCACCTTCGAGGGATCGGCCAATCTTGGTGGCTTTCTGGAAGAGAGTCTCCTCGTTCACAGGCAGCTGCTGCTCTCTCTGCGTGAGGACCCACTCCGCTAGTTTCTCTTCAGCCTCTAAGCTGAGGTACTTGCCCTCTGACAGGGACGCCAAGTTCTCTTCTTGGAAAGCTTGAAACCTTCGTAGCCAGCGCTTGATCCGCCTCTGAGGATTTCGGAAGTGCTCTGCAGCCTGTTCAGTGTTGCAGCACAAAGCAAACAGTACAACTCGCAGCTTTTTTACTGACAGCTGCTCCTTTTTGCTTGCAGGCTCGGGCTCCTTTGTTGGCTGCTCATCGTCTTCAGCGTCAATATTCAAGCACTCTTCTTCCTGGCAGACCAGAGGTCTGTTGTAGGCTGCTGGCGCCAGGTCAGGCTCCAGGTCATCTTTCGCAGGTAACATAGACTTTGTTTTCACAGTAGCAGCTTTACTTGGGGAATAGGTAGGGCATGTATTCTTCATGCTTTTGTCCTGGGGCTGAATGTGCCTTGAAGGGAGAGAACACAGGACCTTCTTAAAACCGAGAAAATAAAGCTGTTGAGGGAAAACAAAAAAAAGCCAAAAACCAAAAGCCAACCCCAGAAACTGAAACAGATGATGGCAGATAAGAGTTTACAAACAGTTTACCTGGAATGTGATATCCAAGTAGGCCCTGGTAAGAAAAACAAAACAACAAAAACATTTGTAGCTTAGCAAACAAACACTAAGTCAACTAAACAAACAAGTTCTCTCACAGGGAGGAGGATCAGTGTCCCCCTGTTGTCCGTTACTCTGAAGCATCCCAATACGCTGTAGGAACACAGCTAATACTCATCCGTCCCTTCAAACCCCGACCTCCTCCCACACCCAAGCGCGGCCGCATCCAAACCGGTAAGTGAAGACTGCTCATCAGCAACCGTTAGAGACAGAGACCAAAAACCCCACGTCCACTTGAAATAACAAAAGGAGTCTGGTTAGGAAAGCTCAGCTATCGCCAGATCCCTGCAGGCAATGTCCCTAAGTTTTGCAAGTTGTGGTAATTCACAGCAAATGGCTGGGACGCCACTTTTGGGCTCTATTCAAATCCCAGCATCGGCAGCTGCTTGAGGCCTCCTGGTGTCATGGAGGTACAATGATGTCTCAGAGGAACAGAGGAACTCGCTGAAGCCCTCGGCATTGTCTCTCCCTGGGAAGATCTCATGAGAACGCGTTACCAGTGACACAGCTGAGCTCTGAGCCTCACTCGAAGCTTAACTCTCCAATCTCCATAACAATGACGACTCATTCAGGCAGTTCCAGAAGGTCCCTAACACCACATTTTGTTAGAACTCGGGACTCGGTAAGTGCTCAGCCCAATACTAAACAAAGATGTATTTGACCTGGAGCCTATGAACGCATGTATTATGTCCTGCATTAATTTTTTGCAACTTTTCCGCTCCTTTTCAAAACTCTTACCTCGGAAAATAATGTTGCTAAACTCGTGCGATGGATTGAAGACCAGATGTTTGGCCATTGCATCACCCTCAGATGTTACAAAGAGACAAGAGGAACAGGACAGCTTTACACCACTGGAAGGGAAAAAAACAAAAAAAAGAGAGAAGCGAGCTTAGTATCAGATATGAAAATATGTACATCCCCTCACCAACAATTAAAAACAACAAACCCCGTCACCCTCCAGTGCATACAGGCAGCGTCCCCGCCCCAAAACATTAACTCCCGCTGGGAGGCAATGGCAGTCTCAACACACTGCCCTTAATTCAACATATTTTCCTGTGCAGCAAAGAAACAAACAGAGCTTCTTCGGAAGCAGATCATGAAAGAAAAGAACTGGAAGATCAGAAAGTGAGTGCACATTAGATTCCCAGGTGATTAAAATAAGATGACAAGTTTTCCATTACCAGGCAGTATAGTTTTTAAACAAAGCCAAGTATTTTGGACTCTTCCGAGGAACGTGGTTGCTGTAAGACAAAAGAGTTTATTAAATGTCAGAATTATTCCGGGTATTTAAAGAGCTCCAAAACCATGCAAAATACAGCACAGAGACAGACCCAATCCTGGGTTTAATAATATTTTATCTGCCAGTCTTGTATTCAAGGAAATGAAGACTCTGTGGCTAAATAAAAAAAGTCCGTCCAACAGCATTTGAAAATGCCCAGATTTTGGAGTAACTGTTCCGCCATCCTGTTCTGTGGTTTACCCATGCTCCCGTACAGACCACAGGCTTGCAGAAGCATGGCATCTTTTTTTTTTTCTTTCCTTTTTAATATTTTTAAAATTATTAAATCTGAGAATTTTGCAAGAAAACCTAGGAGCCCTGAAGAACGTCAGTTTTTTGCAGCAGCATGCAGTACACACGTCATTAGCTGCAATACTGACAGTTCAGAATGAATCTCGGCTCTTGCGCTCAGTTTTCTCATCTCATTTGCGAGCCACCACCCATGCCTGTGCCGATACAGAATACAGGTGCGGTGTCCTACAAACCGCTGCAGCGAACTGGAACTGCCCGCTAGCCCTTTCGTACAGCGCAGGCAGGCAGACAGACACGGAGGCGCTCCTGCATCCAGGCAGGAGGAATCTCTACCGCAGCGTTCACAGAATCACACGTACTTGATCATGTGGTTGGCGTAAGCTCTGGAGCAGCAAGTGCTGTAGCGACATAGCGAACAGTGCACATAGGTGGGAAAGTGGTTTGGGAAGTCGGGGATTTCGAAGCTGCACTCCAGACAAGTCTGCCGCCCCAGGACACTCCTGAAGAGAAGAGGGATATTTTCATTAGTGCCTGAACAGGTATCTTTGGAGTTATACCAATCATCAGGACAGAGGAGAGTTAATGACGTATAAACTTTTAGAGGTCTGTGAACTAGTCTCATCGTGCACCCTAGCTTCCTAGGGTGCCTCAGGGCCAGGCTAAATGTTTCCCACTTGCTGTAGTCAGGAGTACACATTCTGAGAGTGGATATTAAAAAAAAAAAATTAAAAAAAAAAAATTGAAGACAAGGCAGCAGGACACCGGATGGGCAGAAAGCCCTCATACTGATGCAATTCCGTTGTTTCTATGAAAGCGCCTAGCTAATTCTGTATTTCGCGGTTTCACCTTAAGGGCTTTCAGTAACGTGACTTAATCCTAGTTTTGTGGAAGCTGACATAAAGTTTCCTTGGCAATCGGTGAGACAGAGCTGTCCAGTGCCGAGGACCGTATTACCCATCACTGTGGCATTAAACAGCTAACTACATTTCCTTTAAAAATCTTTTTTTAATTTGAAATTTAGCAAAACGTTCTGACATTTTTTTGACCGCTCTCTTCTGGACGTTCCTCTGGACAGGCGGGTACAGGAAGATGGGCTGGGGATCGGTAGAAGATGACAGCGGAGTGGTTTCCTGTCCAGTGCCCTGCGGCATGTCATTTGAAGATATTGGCACTGTCCGTGGCTGTCCTCTAGATGCCCTGATTGTAACCTGCAGAAAACAGATACACCCATACCTCCTAAAACACAAGGGCAGAAGTGATCTATCCAAATTCAGACTCCTCTGTTTGGAGCAGTCTTTCAGACTCTCAGCAGAGAAGAAAGAGGTGCTCCCAGGACATGAGTTGTCCCACCCAGGGCAGCAGCAGCCTAAAAGGGGACACACGACTTGAGCCCCAGAAGCGCCTGTTTGTCCCTAACGACTACAGAGGGCGTCCAGACACCTTCACTTGCAGATACCTTAGTTAGGCGAGTTTAACCTCAGGTGTTCACCTCCTCTCTCTCTCACTTGTTGTTTCTATGAAGTATCTGATTAGCTAAACACACCCAACAGGGACAGAACAGTTTTTCAGGAAGTGTTTTTCTGTCCCAGTGAGTGTGGTTTAAGTGATGCAGGTGAAGCAAACATCAGTTTTGCAGCACTTAATAAATACACGCCAATACAGACGCTACGGGTGTTTCCTGAGGAAACAGAGGACAGGCCTGCTGTAACTTGGATTTCTTACCTTGGTTCCAGGTTTCAATCCTTCTAATTGTTTGGGCTTTCGGAAAGTTTTGTGGTGCTGCAGCTTGTGTTCAATTTTATCCTTGGCAAATAGGAACTGGAGTCTACACTTGTTGCAATGATAAACACTCTTCTTCTAAAGCAAATGCAAATGAAATATATTTCATTTTAGAGAAACCAAAGTCACAACACAGCAGGTTTTTTTTGTTTAAAAAAAGAAAAAGCAGAAGAAAAATCCCCACTTTTCCCCTCTTTGAAACCAAAGGCAGCCCCAGTTTTCTTTAGCATCTCTAAGTCCCTCCCCTGCCAAGCCCCATATCTTGGGTGTTTTCATTTTAAATTTTTTGCTTGTTTTGGTTTTTTAATTAAAATCATCAGGCTCTGCAGAGACACCAGACCTGGAAGTGCCATGGAACAAGTCTTACCCAGCTTGTTTAAGCCAAAGCAAGGCATGCCAGCAGAGCAGCATGTGGGGCAACATTCCTTCAAAAGCTGCCTTGCCTCTGCCTCTTACGGGAGTCAGCAAAGGGCTTCAGGGGCAAATCGATTCAGGCACTTGGTAAGAGCACTACATTTCTATATTCTGAAAGTACACTTCAGCTACACCCACGTAAAATATGTTGTCAATACAGGCGCCGTATATGGAAACAGACCACTGAACTACAAAAACTACATTCATCTGTGTGCATACAGTATTATTTACTTATTTATTACCTGAAGATAAAAAAATTTAAAACCCAAATGAACATAGAGCCCACTGTTGGTTAATCATCACATGCAGCAAACACAGTCCAGCAAAACATGCTTTTTTTCTGCTAAGTAACAACAATCTGCACTACTCCCAAAAGAGCAATGCCTCTTCTCTTCAGCACAATCCCTGTGAAAGGTCTGGAATGACTGCATGCAAATTGCATTTGTTATGGAGTGAACACAGCACCTACTAAAACCCCTCCTTCAGCCAAGTTTTCTTTCTTTCTGTTTTTATACCAAGCAAACACTCAACTAATCGCACGCTTACTAACTACTGAATCTCTGTGGAGAGGGAGCCACCTTAAACAAAGAGAGACTACAGCCCTGACATAGTACCTGATGCCTCATGAAGTGCTGTTGGAAAGCATTGCCATTCTTAAAGACTTTGAGACAGTAAGGACAGAGCAAGTGCCGCGTGTCTTCGTGGATCATTCGGAAATGGCTGTCCACTTCAGAATAGAGTGATGAACGATACTGACAGACCTAGGAAGGGATGGAGACAATTAGCAGTGAAGTAACATAGGAATCTATCTCACATCCACCACGGCAACATGGAGATCTTAACAGCAATGCCCAGATCCCCAAAGATACTTATCAGTGGAGTTTAGGAACCAGGTCCTAAAGAACCTGCTAGCTTATTCCAACTCTAAGATACTAAATCAGGCAGTGTATATTCAGAGTAGTTTGGAGTCACAGATTTGAATTACTTGTATAAAAAGAAAGTAGTGACAATTCAAGCTCCAGATCCAAGGAAAAAAAGGAAAAAAAGGGAGAGACAGTCAAGGCAAAGCAGTTGGAATATAGAGAAGAGCAGTTTCTTCAGGGTCTATGTAAAATGCAGAATTTGGAACATAATCTGTTTTAACATAACATATTTTAGAAGGTTCTTCTCTGTTTTTTCTTTTTGGAGGGACAGTGTTAGGACCTCTGGGTGGAGATGACACGTTCAGAACCGATGCAAGCACAAATCTCATGGCAACAGAGTGTCAAGAAAAGGTATCACACAAGCAACATAATCTCATCTGCTCCAGAGTGACAACTTCTCTTTATGGCACAGCCATTTGCCTGCAGGCCCTGGGAGGAAAGAAAAAATTAGGCTCTGAATGCCACTGGGACTAAACAAACGTCTTTCAAGCTGATCCAGCTTCAGAGTGCTGGGAACTGGTGGCAAACTGCCCTAACAGCCATTGGACTTCTGAGTCTACACCTGGAAAAAAACCGCAATGGGCTCCACAGCGCTGCTCCACGGCCCAGGTCTGTTTTGGACCCCAACAAGCCACACATACTGAGAAGTGCCAGATTTCCTCTTATGCACTAGTATGCATTTATGAAGTCCAGCCCCTAAACCACTTTTAATACCTGACAAACATAGGGCATCTCCCCAGGCTTGTGAGTGTCCTTCATGTGCTGTAGGAACATTGGCTCACTCTCAAATGCCCATTCACAAATTTTGCACTTTGCTGCAAAAGAAAGGAAAAGCACGTAACAGCTGGGGGACAAAAAAAGCCCTGTTAAAACAGACCAAAGAAACTTGTAACTAGTAGTGTAGCAACTTAAAACAAAAGACAACCAACCAATCAACAACTCCCCGCCCCCAAAAAACTAGCTCTCAGCTCTCTGAATTGGGTAGACAACAGAATATGTTCTGAGCGGTTTCCAAAATGCAGCAAAAAAATCTCTTAAACAAAATGGTGGGTACCACAAGTAGGAAGATGTCCTAACAAGGAAACTCTAAGTGATTTTTTAAATCAGATGTCAGCCTACTGGTAAAAATCAAATTCCACCGTGACATTATTATTGATCTTCAAAATACTCCTGACAGTAAGTTTGCAGAAATGTAATTTAGATGGATTTTTCTACTAGCCTACAAAACCAATGCACCAAAGGGCAAGGCGGAACAGACCCTCCTTTCTCAACAGATTCACAGTTAATACAAGACACAAACCCTCTTAAACCTAAACAAACGACAACAGCAAAATCAACTTACTTGTTGACTCATAGGGACTGTGGACATTCTCTAAGTGACACTGTAGCTGAAACGGAGTGGAGAACTGCCGGTAACAATGCTGACAGATGGTGTGGACATCTACCTCTCCATTCTGCTGATCCAGTTCAACGTGGTGCTTCATGTGATTCATAAACCTTATGGAGGTGAAGAGAAAGTGTGTGAATAGAAGTCCAAACATTTTGCACCTGTAACCCTGAAAGCGTTATGAACGCTACACCAAAAGTTTTGGTTTTAACAGCATTAAGATGTTTCCTTCTTGCTCTTCCCACCAAAAGCAAACAAAATCTCCTTCTATCCAGCAACCTCCTCCTCCCCTAAGCCTAGGGGAAGTGAGAGAACAGATTTTGCAGTACAGAGGCTGTACTACTTGCTTCTGAGCACTTCTGACCCCAGCCAGACACTCCACTGATGATAACAAAACACTTCAACTTATCGTAATAGAACAAACGTGGTGGCTGGCTCAGACAAATACACTACTTCACAAAAATATTTTCTCCCTCTGTTGAAAAAGCATTGAAATAAAGATGAGAAGAGCAGTTCTTCAAGAATTATTTCCTATTATCTAGTAAGACTAGTGATGAGCAAATGAGACCTCTCTACTGAAGAATATAAAGGCAATTATTCTAACTTTTGCCTTGACTGAACTGTGTGACAACGCGCAAACCTCTCCCATTTGTGCTTCAGTTCTGGTCTTAAGCTACAATATAGGAAAGCCGCTGGGCCTGAGAGACTGGTGCTTACAACTCATTTTCACTTCTGCGCATCAGAGGTGTTCAGAATACTCCAGACTGTTTTTGTGGCACATCGCATTCTTCTTACCTTATATTGTTCTTTAGCCTCTTGGTGCAGTGTGGACACCTGAAGGATGTTGGAACCTTGGGGAAGTTCAGCAGCTGGCTCACTTTGCCACCATCTCTGCCATAGTAGAAATCATCTACTAACATAATGAGCTTACTTTGGGATGAGTCAACTACATTTTCACTTGGCTCTGGAGCTTTAGCAGGCGGGGACAGGGCAGGGATAGGAGTAGAAGAGGGTGGTGAAGCAACAGCTGTAGTTTTTTCTGGAGATGGAGGCTTTGCAGACTGAATATTTGGTTCAGATTCTAGAGATTTTCTTTTCTTGAGGAATTCAACCATTTCAGGGCAGCAGTACTAAAAGGAAAAAAAAAAAACAACCCACACATTAAACTGTATCTAGGAAGAACCGTACATACTATTAAACAGACAAAGACTAACCTATACCAAGAAAAGACAGAGGAACTCTAGGAAACTCCTGAGGAAAGGAGTAATGCAGAGTCAATATCCGATTCTGTTTTGATTGTTTACTGATATGTAAGATTAGAAAATAAATGCATCTCCTGGCACCAACAGGACATAAAACTGAGGTCCTGCCTACTTCCAGTGAAGGATGCTGTGGAAGGTCTTCCAAAGGACTCTCCTTTGCCTCTCACTTTTTTCTAGTCATATTCTTCCTTTTCACAGAAGTCGCTGATCTAGGGAGAAGAACTATTCTTTGCATGCCACAGTCACAAGCAATTATCCATTAACTGCTCATCTTAGAGTGGTTACTTACACACATATGTCCTCTTAAAGCTTCAGTGACTCGAAACTGAGCATCACATCTCGGGCAGACCTTCCTGCCACCATCTTGCAAATCAAATGTGGGAATAGGAGATGAACTGACTGTAACAGGAAAAACACAAAACAAAACAAGAACAATAGAATCCTTACACCTCATCTTAAATCTAGGCAATCTCTTTGGCATACTGAAATACTTTAGTTTCAAGAGCTGTACTTTTAACTACAACTAGAATGGAAGAGGCATGAAAAAGGCAAAACCATGCAAACTTCTGACAATCTGTATGAGAAAGCAAACCCCCCAGTAGCTTGAATAAGAATAGGAATGTCCCAAAATTAGATTTAATAAATTAAAAAAAAAAAAAGAAAAAAGAAAAAAGATCAGCTCAACTCATCTCCCCTTTTTCTTCAATCATTTGCTTAGTTTCTTTAATCATTTGTTTGCTTTGGTTTTCCATCAGACTGAAATGCCTCATCTTCACCTCCAGCAAGAAACTCAGAATACAGATGACACGAAACGTACCTTAAATCAACATCTGGACTCCCAAACACCTTAGGAAGGTGCTTTTTTGGAAGATGAGAAGCAAAGATTTTATCCTTTTGCCTCCTTGTGTAGATTACTTCAGGTGTGCGTATTCTCAAGATGGCAGCATGCACACCAATAATTTTGAATGCAAAATAATGTATGCAAGCAAATATCCACAAACAAAATATAATTACTGGATAAAAGTGTACAGATAAAGATGAAGAAATTAATAGCAGAACTTTTCAAGTGTTCATCCCTATTATGAAACCTCAGTAGTTACAGGTCAGCATTTTTTTACTCCAGAAAATAAACTGAATTCTCAGCAGAATCAACTGAGTTAAGATAGCTGCTACAGACCATACCTTTTAATGATGACGACGATGACGACGACTCCGAAACACTAGATCTCTGGGAACCATGCACAGGGCTGCTGTTGGAAACCACCAGCGGGCCAGGGCTCTGTCCCAACGAAGGAATGGTGTTCAGGGTATTCACGAGCTTAGCAACCTCATTGCTGTTCTCACCAGTCACTCCGGGTCTCTTTACAGTCACAAAGCTTGCAATACTCACTGCCAAGGGAACAGATAATACAAGAGCACTAAGAAGGAATCAGTAAGGTCTGATCCACTGTGCGAATCCCACCCCCATCTAGTATGCCTTGTCTCTCGCTCCTCTACCTTGAGTCTTCACCAAAGATGACTGAGCCATCAAATATCCTGTCCAGTAATGCTAAGGCTGGCAAGACCGGGAGAGTAAGTTTCCCTAACCCTCCAGATCACACTCCAAGATATGAGCCAAGTCCCACGATGAACTAAACAGGATACTGATGGTCACAAAAATTATTTGTATTTCTTTTCTAAATGCAGCTGGATATGATTATGGCCACTTAAAGCTAAAAATAACCTCACTACTTGCTGTGTGAAGAAATATTTTTTTTAAATTGTTTGTCACTATTCTTGAGCAATCATTTCACTGATGAATTCAGCCGACATTCGGGGGGGGGGAAAGAAAAGCAACACGGTTAGCTTCTGCTTCTGTTCGTCATCTATTTAACTTCACCTTTCAAAAAATACAAGTGATTAACAAATAGTATTTTTCACTTTTGGGGACTTCTAATCGATGGTCTCAGAACATTCTACAAAACAAAATTTAACTAGTCCTCAAACCAAACTGGACAGGATGGCAGGATTATCCTCATTTTCCAGGTTGGTAACAGAGCTGAAGCGTGAGTCAGTGACAGAGGCAAAAATAGAACCCAGGAGCTGTGACTCAACTTCTGTCTTTTAGCTGCTACGCCGTATGTTTGAAGATCAAATTATAGACAGCGTTATACACTCGAGTCCCCTCGCTTTTCCATGGCAAGTCTTACCTAATTTGGGGTTAGTAGCTTGACTGGACTGCCCTGGCTGCTGCACAGTTAACTGTCCAAGTGTTGTTGGCTGCGTTGCAGTAGGAGTTGTG
This sequence comes from Morus bassanus, assembly GCA_031468815.1. Taxonomy (NCBI): domain Eukaryota; kingdom Metazoa; phylum Chordata; class Aves; order Suliformes; family Sulidae; genus Morus; species Morus bassanus. The sequence goes on along the minus strand of CM062595.1, from coordinate 4,466,257 downwards.
GAGGTGCTGGGAGTGGACTTACTTTGCTGTTGTGCCTGGGACTGTGGTACAGTGCTCCTGATGGTAAGCGTGGCCGGAATGACCGTAGTGAAAGTGTTGGTGGTGGGTCGCACCGGCATGGTTGTACCTGGTCTCACCTGGGCCATTTGAGAGAACACCTGAGGAACTCCAACTGTTGGTTTAACAAACTGGGTACCTGGGGCTTCAAAAACAAATGAACAAACAAGGTAGATCAAGCAATCGAATCCCATTCCTTGCACAGTGATAACTGAATGTGACCTATTTTCAAACACCGCTGAGCTCCCAAAATTCCCAGCAATTTCAGGGGAAGTTTTAAGAGTCCAGCACCTTAAATTTCACTTCCCAAGCAGACTAAAACTGAACATGGATGCAGAGTGAAGATTGTATTTACAACTTCAGGTGGAGTTTTCCAAAAGGCCCAAGTAGCTTACGAGCATAAATCCTGCCGACTTTCATGGGGCTCACAGTCCTAGTCGCTAGGCCCAAGAGAAACTCATGGAAGGCTTCTTAGGGCAGGACAAGGGTGATTCTACAGTTGCAAATTAGTTTGCAATATGAGGCTTTGGAGACTGAAAGGTGACTCATCACTAGCATGGTTGCTTTGTTACAAGGTAGGTGTCCGGTGACACACGAGTTCTTAGTCCTTCTGATGGTGCACGACAGGATCCGGATCCAGTAGCAGAAATTAGCATCAGAAAAACCATCCTCAGGGTGAGGCTTGGTTTGCAAGCAGCTTCCCAGCACTAGCATGGCAGGGGGCGATTTTGAAAGGAAGGAAGAGGGGTGGTCATGGGTTGGGACTTTGGAATGAAGTTAACTGAGGAAGCTTTTTGAAGAGGCTAGATTATATGGAGCTCTGAGAGGCAGGCACTCCTTCCAGCTGGAAGTCCCTTACTCTGCGAAGTGGTTTGTTACTACAATCAAAGGGCCTACTCTCTGCTGCAAAACGACTAGTGGAATTACAGCCACAAATACGGACAAATCTCTCCTACTACAGAACTGGGCCCCCCCGCTTTAGAGCTACTGGATATGCAGGTGTGTCCTGGCTTCGGCTGGGATTGGGTTAGTTTTCCTCCCAGTAGGTGATGCAGTGCTGCGTTTGGACTTAGAACGAGAATAATGTTGATAACACGCTGATGTTTAAGTTGCTGCTGAGCAGTGCTTACACTAAGTCAAGGACTTTTCAGCTTCTCACAGTGCCCCACCAGCGAGCAGGCTGGGGGTGCACAAGAAGCTGGGAGGGGACATGGCCGGGACAGCTGACCCCAACTGACCCAAGGGATGTCCCACACCATATGACGTCATGCTGAACAAAAAACTGGGGGAGTTGGCTGGGGGGGCAGCCGCTGCTCGGGAACTGGCTGGGCATCAGTCAGCGGGTCATGAGCAACTGCATTGCGTGTCCCTTGTTTTCTATATTCTTTTATCATTATTATTATTTTCCCTTCCTTTTCTGCCCTATTAAATTGTCTTTATCTCAACCCACAAGTTTTACCTTTTTCTCGATTCTCTCCCCCATCCCACTGCAGGGGAGCGAGCGAGCAAACAGCTGTGTGGTGTTTAGCTGCCTGCCGGCTTAAACCACGACAAGATGAAACGCAGATTTCAAATATGTATTTTTTTTTTTAAGCCTCGGTACTCTAAAAAGGAACACGATAGTGGCTTTGGCTTGTTTCAGTCCTTACCTGGGACAAGGGTGATGGGTCTAACTGTTTGACCTTGCTGTACATTCAGAACAATTCCAACCTGGTTCATTGTGTTTTGTACAGGCCGCACATTCCTCACGGGAAATCCCTGCAGTCAAACAGCACCATTACCATACTGAGCATATGTGAAGTACTTTCAATATAAGCTTTCTACCCTAAAAATCAAATAAACAAGTAAAAAACCCACCCCACTGTACTACCATCTATAGATTCATTGAACTAGGAGGCCATACTGTTCTCGGCCAGCACCTTACCCAACAGTAGGGCCACCTTCCCTATACTCTACAACATTCTGATACACAGCCTCCACTCTCAGTCTCTCCTTCCCTAAGCACCTACAGAAATCTTCTCCCAGGACTTAGCAAATGCTCAAAGAAGCCAGTGGACATTTAGAAAAATCTACCTGCACGTTTCCCAGGAAAATAAAACAAAGTACTTGAATACTCAGCAAGGTCAAATGCACGCAGAGTGGACAGACCCACCTGCATCAGGGAGTCAGGCCCTACTGGTAAGGCTACAAGTGAGAGCCGGCGTGAAGTCCCGCCAGACCTGTGCTGGCTCCGCAGGACCTGCTGACGTGTGGAACGTGGCCAGTTTTCTCAAGTGAGATTCAACTGCAAAATGACTAGGAACACAAGCTATTTCCAAACAAAGCTACTTCTAAATCTACATAAATTAAAACCCTCAAACCCAACAGATTTCAGCTCAAGCGTAACATCCACTAACGTGCACAAGAAAAACTGAAACTCCCATGGATGAGTGCACCAGATCTTCGGCCTCAGCCTCCCTGGCTGGAAGGGCGCTCACCTGGGTTGTTATGAAGATGGGCTGGCTGGTCACTGGAGAATTTGTGACATGATTGGCATTCTGCATGATCTGTACAGGTCGTAATACTGGCTGAGTTACCATCGTGCCCAGACCCGCGGTCGGGTTCTGGGTAAGGATTAGCGGCTGTCCACTTTGCTGAACAAGAGGATTGCCAGCTGGAAGAAAAACAGAAACACAGCAAAAGTCACATTTGTCAGGTGAAAAGCCTGCTGCTTCTCACACACACTCAGCTGGCAATTTTCAATTCAACTGGAATTTCAAATTCACTTCAGAATTTGAATGAGTTTTCCAGAGCATGCTTTAAAAGTAAACTTGTTAAACAATGCAACTCTTTTATGTTTTAATATTTGTATTTTGACTAGGATTTTCCAAGCTGCCTAGGAACTAGGTGTTCAAATCCCTTAGCCTTGAGCAACCTCAGAGAGTGATTATTCTGGCTCCTACATGCCCTTTGAACACAGTCACAGCAGCTAAAGAAAATATTTTTTCTAGTCTCATTAACTAGTAAGTAAAAATTCACCTGCTGGCAGATACTGGGAAAACTTACGCTGAACCACTTCAAGCCCGGCACAGAACGTGTACCAGAGGCAGAGCTACACTGGAAGTTTCTGAACAGCATTGACAATCACAGGCCGTCGGGGACATCGGAGTCTGCCGAGGGCTTCAATTAACCAGGACCAGGAGGTCACAAGAATTCTGAAGTAACCTAAAGTTATCTTCAGTATCCTCGGATAGAAAGAGGACTATAGGACTGACCCTTCACGAAGTGGCAGACAAACTTCAACGAAAGGAGGAAAAAAAAAAAAGAGATTGGAAACATCTGGATCACACTGAAGTCATGATGTGATGCAGTCTGTGTCATAAGAATATCTTACAATGATTTAAAGTGCTTATTCTCTTGATTCAAGAGTGAAACATCCTGCTTGAAAAAAAGTTAAGATGGGGAAGAGGCAGTAGTTTCATCTGCTAAACTCAACATCCTTAATATCACACAATACATGAAATATTTCACACAAGTTCTTTGGTATGAGAGTAAGTTCATATAATTAAAAACCACCAGGTTACTGCAGCTGAGCGAGATACCATGTGTCAGCTGAGACCCATGGCCTGCGCACGTGCTCCCAGCCGGCTTCACTTGGAAGTAAAACCACTCAGCTTAAAACACCTTCATGGTGTTTTATACTAATGGGTTTTATTTAGCATTTGCTTGTTTGACGATAACTTGCACTTTACACTAAGCAGCAGTAACTGGATTCCTTGCAATTGTGCCGACGTACCTGTCGGGGAGCCCTAACACTGGTGTTACCCACCATCGCGCCCAGGGGGGTTTCCCTGATGGGTTTTCGCTGTATAGGTCTGTCTACTACAGCCTTGCTGCTTATAGGTACAGCTGCCTAATAACTCCACCATGAGGTTCTGTCCTCAAATGCACACCATCTTGTGAAGTTTTGACTGCTCACATCCCATGACCACTGTTAAGAGTTACCTAATGCTTTCCATTACCTGCAGATGAAAAAGGTATCCTACTGCTTTGTGAACCGCTAACTGTGCGGATCAACGTTTCTACGATGGAGGTCTGCCTCAATGATTTTTATTTTTTTTTTTTGGCAGTAGGCTGCAACAAGTAGAACCGTTCAGTCATTAAAGAAAAAGCAAACTTTGCTTCTTCTGGTGCCTTTTTTTTTCTTGTAACATTTTCCTCTGCACAGTTGCCCGAGCACCGTCCATGATGTCTGACTACCCCCAGGAAAATCCACAGGGGTAGGTAACATGAATCAGCTTCTGGTCATCTCAGCTTGCACCAGCCCAGCAGACGCTTCCTAGCAGTTGGCTGTGTCCTTCAGTCAAGATCCCATTTGTCCCACGTGTGCTCTCAGTTCCACAAGCTCTTACTTGCCAGCCAGAACAGACTTGCAATATTTGCACAGAATGAGGGAATTCAAACCCAGGAATATTGCCCAATTGCTTCTGGCAACTTGGGGGCCAATGTCGCACCAAAACAAAGATCAGAAGAGTCTCCCATCTACTGCCAATGTTTGCTGGCAGCTGAGAGATGAGGAAGGAATTAAAAGGAAGAGAAGGGAGGATGAGGGAAGAGGCTGTGAAGAAACATGCTAGTGAAAGATGGGATGAAATGGTCTACAACCACCAAGGTGCTGGTTCAAAGAATACAGAACAAGCCTTTGCTACCAACAAACACTAACAACGCTCAGCAGAACGCTTCTGACATCGTCCCCCTTCAGCGGCCAGTCGACCGGAGGATGGACACAATTCTCTGCTCCCACACACTGTGTTAGCTCAAGCCCTCGCTGCGGATCAAGCTAAGAAGCAACCGTAAAGGTCAGCTACTGCAGTTTTCATACACCTTCTGACAACACCCACTTTAACTCATGGCCAGCCATTGTCTTTTCCCCAGAAATCCGCCTCACTTTGCCCAGAGTGTGGGTAACGGTCAGGGAACAAATCAAAGCTATGCAGGAAATGAGGCGATGTCTGCACACGCCCGACTTCTGCACTGTAAATGATGGAAATGTGATGGTAGCAAGGGACCATCGCAGAGAGGGGTGCTTTGGTCCCTAAGGCTGTTGACTATCGTCTGGAAAAAAACCACATCTTATCCCATTAAGCAGTTTAGCACAAAATTTACTTTTTACTCTGGTGATCACTACATCTTCATCTCCCAAATGCCTGTTGCAGGTGACATGCGGCCAGGTCTAAAGACAGCAAGGAGCTTACAACAGCAAGTGATCTGCACATATGAAATGCATCACCGTTTCTAAGTATCATGGGGGAGAGGAAAACATTAAAAAAAAACCTCAGGCCACAAATATTTTAAACCCAGCTCCAGAGGATGAGCAGAATACTTACTTGGGCTTCAGTTCCTTCTTCCTCTAGACCATTCTTCCTCACAAAGTTAGGCTCATTCATGCGCTTGTGTTTAGGCACAACTCAATCCCGCTATTACTATAATCCATGTCTTGCGAAGGCCTTTGTCCTCAATCGGCAGGGGGAGGCGTGATTCAGGAAGCCCCACAGGAATCTTCCCACCGTAGATTTGCAGCACAATATGACCCGAGACTGACAGAATATCCAGGCTGCTTCAGGGCTACAGAATGGTCCAACATTACTGAAACTGCTGATGTTAGAGGAAAGGGTTGCTGTACCCGAACAGCAAATGTTTCCTGTGTAAATCCAGGAAAAGACCTGCTGCATGCCAAAATGTTCTGACCCACAGCCAAAACAGCTTCTTTTAATGGAAGATGCTTTACACTGACAGTCTGGATGCTGCCTGGCTGGCAATCCTCAGGGTATACGATCCAAATGTTTTCATGAAGATTATACTAGGCAGAAACAGCAGGGTAACGGAAGACTACACCAGAAGGTTCAGATCCAAGCCACACAACTGCCTGGCCCACACTGCATCTTGCTTCACTTCCAGAGCATGGGGGGGCGGGGGGAACCCAAACCAAGAAAAACCCACATCAATCAGCAAACAACCTCAAACCGAGGCAGAGGATGGAGATGCTGAGATGTCACAAAGGCTAGCAGCCCATCTTTGACCATTTTCTTCTTTAGGATCAAAAACAATGAGCACGAACCTGCTACTGTCTGAACTCTGTGCATGCTGTCTCCAATCCCAAATGAAAAAGAGGACATGCTTCTAGCCTTTGCTGTTTTATAAAGCAAGATCTCTGAAGAGGCATAGGAAAAAGACAGAAGGAGTGAACAAAAACTAGAGACAGACAGACTGGATTTGCAATCTTTAAAAAAAATTCAGAGAGGTAATTCCTTCACAATACTCCTGAAAACAAGGTGATTATGAAAGAGAAGAGACAGAGCAGCTGAAGGGGGGGGGGGGGGGGCGGGAGAGGGGGGAAGAAAAAGAACCATCTTTGGATAGCTCTATCAGGTTCTGAACGTTTACACCCCACCTAGTATCTGATGAAGGCCCAAATCCAGAGCATCAGCAGATCATTTTCTACTCCTCAGCATCTCGAGGATCTCACTTGGCTGACAGTCATCCCCAAATCTTTCAAGGAGTGGAGACCTTGCCAAACGCTGAAAGTCCGTGACCACAAGTGAGAGGTATTACGTCGCCACTGGAACTTCCATGAGAAATCCCGAAGACTGAAGCTATGATGACCTCATGGTTAGTACACAGGCTGCTGCGCTACCTCAAGCAGAGTGTGACAGTCAGGTCTCCAACCCCGTCTGGCACTCCTTTGGAGTTCACAAATAATCTGGGAAGGCTTGTACTGGTTTAACAAACAAAAGATTACTTCGGGTTTAAGTCCATTTTAAAGCAGAGACCAGCTGACAAAGATCTTCTAGTCAAATCAGTCCAATGATTTTGACTCTTTTCTCTCAGTGCGGACTTGGCAGGTCCCTGCCACTTTGCTCTCTCCTGAAATGCTATCATTACTCAACAAAACAATAGCAGAAGTGTATATAAACATCTAATTCCTGACCAGAAACTGCAGGTTCTTTTCAATGTGGCCAGGATCGACACAGTTGTATGTCCAATTCCCTCCCCCCCTCCCCCCAGGCTTTGGTAGACTTTCATAAGAATGACAAGCCTTCTGCAGCAGCATGTCCAAGAGCGTGCAGTACTTCTCTTAGATTGATTCCAAGAAGGTTTGTAAGGCTTCCACAGGTCCTGGAGCACCGGCCTCACCGGCCAAGACAGATGTGCATAGATTCACTACTTAGATTCACTACTTCATCTAGGGAGAATGAGGAGACCATGGCAGAAATCAGCTGCTGGGAAAGAACAAATTACGTTCTTCTCTCTTCTCCTCCTGCCTCTCAAGTGTATGGTTTTCCAAGTAGCTCGCTGGAAATGGCTTAATTGGCTTCTTGGAGGAGGACAATTTAGACCTAAATGCCAGCTGATGAAGCAAGCCTCCTGAACAGCCCACTTAGTCCAGTGATCCCTGGGAATCCTAGGCCGCCTCCTACACTTCTTGAACTCCTCCTTGACCTCCAGTATGCTACCAGGAAGGCAGAACGTAGACATGTAGAAGAGGAGTTTCTTTATCCTCTCTCTCAGCTAAGCACAGCAGAGATGTTCTCCTCTAAAGGAGAAGCCACTCTTGTCAGACATGCCCTGCGTGTTCACAGGAGAGGCTGGACTGACAAAGCCTCTTTAATCTGATACTCCAGAAACCCCATACGGATGATCTGCACTTCACAACAGCGTGACCTTCCTCAAGAACAACACTAGTGCTGAGCCCATCAATAAGTTACTCCACACTGTGAACAACCAAATGTACCTCAAAGGTAGAGCACACCACACCACTGCTAAGGAGGCCGTCAGTGCCAAGGCTGCTACCACGGACACCATCCACATCAAAATTGGTGATAAATGGTCAGGACTGGTGTCAGCACATCATGATTTAGAAGTTACCATATGCAGAGGCTTTGAATTCAACACTTGGGCATCAGTAACGGTCCTCTCAGGCTTACGAAGGGTAGACTAATAAGCCTAGGATGACTCAGTTCCTTGACGACTTTGGTCTCTGATGAACAGCCCTCGGCAGCCAGCACCGAGAGCTGAGGGGCGAAATGGAGCAAGGTAGGGACACACCATTAAGGCTTCATTGGCAGGTGATTTGGGCATCAAGTGGAGTCAGCTCACCAGGGCACTCCCTGAGACATAAGGGATTACTGGGGCCTGGGGACAGACACCCGTAGGTATCTGAGGGGCTTCCCATCATTCTTAGGGGAAGCGACTTCAGGTGGCTCCTGTGCTCTCTGAATCCATTTCCAGAAAGCATGGCAGGTCAAGCGCTGCTCCAAGACACATCCTTCGAGGCACAGGAAGCACAGGGAGCAAAGCTAAGAAAGCTTCTGCCATAACACCACTCCCTAGAGGACCAGCTAGCTGAGCTTGATGTAAACAAACCCATAGTTTTTGTCAACAAGACTAAGAGAGAAAAATTATCCTAAAAGCTACATACGGTTTAGGGGAGAGAGGGGTCACAGGGCAGTACACAGAGCAAGTGTGCACTGCAAGCGTCCTCTCACACTGATGCAGGCAGTAATTTAAACTAGACTAAGTTTTCTCACTTCCCACCCTAACCTGACTTAACCATACACTGTTATGCGTTTGCTGCGTATTAAATATAAGTGCAGTATTTTCTTCTGTAGTTTCTATATTTTCAGGACAAAAAGCACTTTGCGATTCTTGTGGTGAAAAGAATTAGAGGAATGTTAAGTTATATTTTTATCTGATGGTGGAATTATTAAAAAGGAGTCAAGCTGTCAGGCTGATGTGCCGCATGGCGCTCATCTCACGTCCTTGTCAACAACAACAGTGCTTTTTTGGATACGAGCCCCCTCTGGAAACGGACAGTCGTATATGCTATACCAGCTAGCTATGCAGCATATGTCAGATAAGAAAGAACTGGTTTGAGTGGGATACAGGTATAGCAATCAAAGGAAATTAAAGAAAGAAAAAATTAGGCCGAGCGTCACTTCAAATATATTTAGCTTTCAAGAATTTTTCCTTTTATGTCCCAGTAATTTGAGGCATTTTAAGACTAATCTGCAGGGAAAAATTTGGATCCAGCAGAAAGATGGAAAAAGATAAGCTAAAAGATATTTCCATCTTTAGTTTGGAAATCCTGTTTCTTGATTTTTGGACATGGGGTTATTTCTATCCGGTCCAGCACGCATTTCTGCTCTGTTCATCCAAAGGAGAACTCGTGGTTTGTGTACATCAATGCTAAGAAGTACAATACACGTCACAAGAAATTCAAGCACGTTTGTTAACGTATGATCTTGAAAGTTAGCTATCACCAACATGGATGCTGTTATTTAAGAAAAAGATAAAATTTTAGGTCTCCAGGCTTGCTCACAAGTGAGTTACATCCTAGAGTGGAAAAAAACCCAAGACAAAACCCCAACAAAACCTTACACTGGGAGAACGGATAGATTTAATGGGTTTTTTTCAGCCCTAGCTTGTAAGTCTTTTTAATTAATGTAAAACAAAATGCAAGACGACAGCCATGAGCGTAAAAAACAGATTGCTGAAAGCTGGGATGACTCCAGACATGGCTCATTTCGTGCGCGTTCCACATAGTCACAACTTCAACTGGGATGTGACCCTCAGTTACTGGGCCAGCAGAGACTGCAGGGACTGAAGAGGTGACAGATGTCCCTGTGGCACTTTGCCACTCAAAATCTTCACTGGCATCAGGCCAAAAAGGATTCCCCTGCAAGTCAAAGTCATGTCACACGAGCTGGTAGCGACTCGACCAATACAATACTCAGGAAAGAAAAGGCCATGCCATAAGGCTGAAGAATGTGGTTTGTACTGGTCCTGAAGTTAACGGGCCAAGCTATCCTCTGCTGCTGCATCAATGCAATCAAGAGAATGTACTCCACCAAAAAAACCCAAAGCGCACCAGAGATATGCTTGGGATTGCATGTTTCTGTATTTTTTCACCTAACAGCATCCATCCCAAAGTATTCAGAAGTCTACCACTCAGCGAAGGAGAAAGGCCACGTGACAGTGACCAGGAACACACAGCACTACCAACAGCATGTTCCTCACGCCCATGCAGAGTTTATTTCCGTCCCAGCCGATCAGAAAAACACAAATGTAACTCACACCCCATCAAGCTTACCCTGAAACACGCAGCCCTAACTGTGATGTCGAATACTTTGATGTTGAATACTTTGTTTTGACAATGCTAACAGAGCTGACCAAGCTCCCAAGTCATAAATTCTGCCGATTTGGAAAGTAACTGTCTTGTGGCTGTTAAGATTGTTTCCCTCCCTCCCTCCTCTTTTCTGAAGCAGACCAACGCACACCTCTGGGACTTTCAGATTTTTTTTCAGCAGTCTAAGAACAGTTCTCTGATTAAACATTACTTAAGAAATCCTACAAACCCTACTCAGCATGCAGACTTGCAGTGCGGGGCAGAAGGAGATCCCAACATGCAATTCCACAGCATGGGGAGAGGGCAAATGCAACGCGGTTCCTGCAGCGGAACAAGATGCCAACGGCACATCTGGCAGGGCGATTCCTGCGTGAGCAGGCAGCCCAGCAAACTGCACTCACCGCTCAAGTCACTTCCACTGCGGTAATTTATGATTAGATATTACAAGAGATCCACAAAAGAAAAAGGACTATGGGAAGCGATAGATGGAGTCACGGCAAGTGACATCCCTACCCGACTTCAGTTTTTAATGCACGGAGTAAAGTCTGAAAGTGGTAGTTCCCCAATAGCTACCGCTAGTTCTGTTTGCAAACCAGAATAAAAGAACAAGCATATAAAAGATGACAACCATAGGTAGCTGTGCCCAGGACTTACTTCCTCTACTACAGAGGAGAGTGGCTAATGTCTAGAAATATAATACCGGCTTTTCAGGGAAAGGTTCCTCCAAAGCCTGCAAGGAACTAAGCCATTAGGAAAACCGTTCTATGCGTCTCTGAACTCTACCACACGTACTCAGAAATATTTCTAGGAAGCCTACAGCAGCAGTAGGCCTCCCAAACCTCAAATGCTCTCGCAGCCCAGAGAGGATGCTGGGCATAACCTGACCAGGCAATACAGGACAGAGAGGAAGACAAAACCATCACAACTCGTTTTCTTTTTCAGCCTTCCTCACCACCTTTCCAAGTCAGGTGACGGAGCTCTGGGTTAGTTTCCAGAGCTTACCAGGACCCTTATTTTTGAGACAAACAGACAAACAAATATCAGGAACAAAGAAAGTTTCTCAGACTGTTGTGATTCTGCACAATCCTTTCAAATTTAGGCCTTTGTCACACCTTATCCAAATTAGATTCCTGTACAAATCCCACTGGCTTTATGGGCTCTGGGAATCATTTGGATATCAGATTCTACGGGGGCATATTTGACCTTGTCAGAAGAATATATAAATATTTAACTGATAAATATATTGCTATTAACAGATTTTTTTTCCAGTAGCCATACTTGTTTTTCTTTTTTTTTTACCATTGATCTCATTATAGCACACTGATATCACCAAGCCTTTATTAATTTCTTGTAATTGATTTAGAACATCTGTCTCAAGTTACTTTTATTGGTAAAGCTATGAAATATTCATCACAACTGTATTAGGTAGTGATATCTAATACATTTGGAGTTCAAGATACTTTTAAGACATTCCCAACAAAGATACCCGTTTCAAATAATGTATAGAATCTTCCTCATTACTTGCGTGTCTGATAAAATTTTATTAAAAACAACGCAATGACTTTTAGATGAGTTTGACAAACGTATTTTTATAGCTCCTTGATCCCAAAGAATCCTAAACCCACTCTGTATTTCAGTGTATTGAGTTACGCAAAGAGATTGCTTGCGCTGTCTCTGAAATGAAGCACAACAACCCTCTAATAGCAAAAAACCCCCAGAATTATTCATCTTGGAATTCGGCCAACACACCAGTTTAACACATCTACTCTTGCCTAACACATCATGATGCACCAGGGTGACCCTGAGTACTCAGGACCTTCATTCTGTATCTTACCTGGAGGGTAATACTACCAATGGTAACTTCCACTAAGGTGTGAGGACACTGGATTCCCTCTCGAGTCGAAGAAAAAGCAGCTGCTACTCCCTGTAGTCCCCGCAAGTTTTAGCACAACTCCCATCCAAATTCTGCCCTGACACCTCCCTGTCCAGCGTGTGAAGTCTCACGTGCTCACAGCGCGACTGCGAGCGAGCCTCGTTTCCCCTCTGCACCCCAAACCATTCTGAATCCTGAAGGCATTTCTGCTTACCATTGTTGCTCACAAATATTGTCACTAGCATCTTCTTAGCACTGTCACTATTCTGAGCCCCTCTGCTACTGACTGACGTGGCTGCAGAGAGATTAGCACCTACGGGTGCATGGGCAACAGCTGGCAGAGGGGCAGAAACAGGCTGCAGACTCACTGAAACTGCTAGAAAGGAATGGCATAATTGTATTTAGAAAAAAATATAGAGAAAGCACAGTTTGTTTGTAGAGACACCAACTAGCACACTGCATGGCTGTACTGCCATACTACCACTCTACGTACAATTTTTAGCTGCGTACAATAGTCCACACTCACTTCCAGCTTCTTCAGTTCTGTTTTTTCTATCAAAAGGCACAAGCAAGAGAAATTCAACTTACTCAAGGCCACTCTTAGTTTTACGTCCATTCCAACCCGCCTATGACTGAATCACTTCGTCCTTCCCAACACCCTCCTACCTTGACATCGCTAAATACTATTCAGAGCAAGCTCCTTCTAAACCCTCCCTGGGAGGAAGGCCAGAGGAAGCAGGCGACAGCAGTCAGCAGCAGACGCAGACCCCTCCCTAAGCAGAGACAGCCTCATTCTACTCACCTCCAGTTACCAACAAGCCTTCCAAAGCCCCAAGTGTTGAATACCTCCACAAACACCCTGTCTATAACCACGCGTTGTGTGGAACAGCTACTGCCAAGGAGTTAGCAGCACTGACTACCAAGAATGCTCCTGCAGCACTTCACACCAGGATCGGAGTTTAGGATTGCAGTAGCCAGAAACGCGAGCTGTTGAATCACCACTGTTAGTTATCCCCAGCCTATGACAAGACATAGGCCCATCTCTCTCCCAGATATTAAGCTGATGCTTTGCTTGATCTTGACCAAGAAAGAGGTAATTGAAATGGCTGAACAAAAGCCTAACTTATTAAACACGCCAGTCTACTTCACCCACACACATAACTGGGGCAAGAATTCTTTTTTCCGCGCACCAGACTCAAGAGCGTGGCAAGAACCAAAAGGACAGTGAATACGCGTTTTTTCTTATTACAGTCATGTTTCATTTATTGCCAAATTGTGAAATGCTCATCATCAAGGTTTAATTTGTATAAGACAGGTATATGCACAAGGGCCCAACTCCCTGTGTTGATACCAACAAGAGTCAACAATCAGAAAGTACCATCCCTGAACCTTTACTTAGGCAGGGTTCTGTTACAAACGGAATGATTATATAGCATCTGAAAATCACAAAGCCTCCCAGCTGGCAATTACTGCTTTTTTCTGAGTCCAGATTTCTCATTTGAGACAACCAGTGGATAACAACACACTCTGACCTGCACATTAAATGCAAACTCTAAACAAAGTTATGCATCTTTCCATTTGCAGAAAACAGGAAAAAAACCATAACCTAAAACAAAACTCCCCTGATTATATCAAACCATGGGTTAAATAGGTAATAATAAACTAGTTTTAATCTCACTAGCTTGACTACTTAAGTCAAGTCACAGGAAATACAATTCACCAATCGAATACCTGACTTCCTCACTCATTTCAAAACTGCTAGAAGGATCAAAAGTTACTCGCCACTGAATGTGATACATACTAAAGCGCTTTGTAAAGAAAAAGCATCATCTTCTATGTAACTTATCAATTCTCTGCTTTTAAGAAACTACCCCTTTGACTGTAGAACACAAATAACTTAGCCAAAGTTCCCTTCTCATTTTTTAAACAGGCCACCTTTTCCAACACCTGCAAAAGTCTTACTTCTCTTGCATAGAGGGAAAAAAAAGCTGTTTCCTGCCTCCTAAACTACTCATTCACAGGACACTTGGCCTCGTCCAGCACCACTGTCGTGTCGGCTCTACACAGCACTCAAAAGCTCTGTTCACTAACAGAGAAATTGAAATTGGTTACATGACGCATTAACAGGTTTTTAGCTATCAAATAAGACTGGATAGGATGTAACCAGTCACTGCCATTTCCCTTTAATTTTAACACCAATAACAGGAATAATTCTAGACTAAAATAGTTAATTACCCGTAGCAGTTTTATCAACTGAATTATAATCCTCAACAACAGAATCTTCAATCACATCACTGATTTTCTGCCATGGTTCCAGCTCCTCCTCCTCACATTCCATAAAAAGGTCTGTGTCCGCCATCCTGCAAAGGGAAAAGAAGAGAAACCTTTACTGGAAAACTCTGTTTTGTAGGGCAGCAAAAGTCTCATTATAAGAAAAATTCTAATGCCAGAAATATGAACAACGTTTTTATTTCCTAGTATTCCGAAGAAAAAAAATTGACTCCACATCCTACTTTAATAGGCTGAGTTTACTTTTCAGATAAATCTGTGAAGCTGGTGCTGAAAACCCTTCGTTTTGACTTAGAATTGCAGTGGTTTTGCCTCTCCTGCTTAAGAAAGCCAACCTAACAGCTTTGAAATCAGAAGTCACCGCCCCAAAACCCCAGTACCTGTAAATAAATTAATAACTGTGACTGAAAGAAGGAAGAATTATATTTTTTGTTCTGTTGATGGTTTTGAACATTCTAGGATTACTGCCAACACACATGACAGAGATTGAATATCCAAGCTTAAATGAATAAAAAAACGCATGCACAAACGTGTGAACAGTCCTCGGCTAACCTCAGCCAACCCCTCCAATCAAACCCGCAGGTACCCAAACCCCTGCACGCTCCCCCAGCTCCGGCTCCTCGCCTTCCTCGTAGCGGGGAATATGACAGACAATTATGAACTAGTTCAAAGAAAAAAAAAAGTAAAGGGATTTTCTGCAATTAATCCATAGTTATTGTCTTTCAACTCAAACGAATGTTCTCTTGATCTCTGGAGTGAAGCACCCAATTCACCTTTTCCGCACTACTCGTTACTGGGTATAACCATTACCACATTTTTTTAGAGAAAACACACAACAGACAATTCCAGCCTGTTTCGTCTCTCCTCATGAGTAAATCTTTCTCGTTCCTTCAACCAATCTCTAAAAATTTCTACTTTGGCTACATCTTTGGGAGACAGGGAAGCAGGAACAAAGGCAATTCCATAAGCAGGGGGTGTATCACTGCTAATACAACGACCTTAGAACATCATAATTCACAGGGTTACTTTTTGCTCCGCTATTTACAGATCTTCCCATTTTGTTCGCTTCTCTGAGCGCCACTGCACACTGAACACAAATTTTTATGGATCTGCCTGCAGTGAAAGTCAGATTTTCTCCTGGGACTGCATCTAATCTAGACCTCAGTGATGTATAAATCTGTATGTGTTTAAAGTTGAGTTCAATTAAACATTCAGACCATCAAGCCAGAATTAAAACCAAGGTGATGCACAATTATCAACAGTCTCAAGTGTCCTACAGGAGATCTCTTCTCAGGAGGTGGGAGGGTCGCCACCAAAGGTCTCCAAAAAGCTGATTTTCACAACTATTACCGAGATCTAATCAACAGACACATTTCCAGTCACACTTAGACAACTTACAAGCCATTAAGCCAAGCTGCTGAAAGGAGCTTTCTCCCAGACCTAGTTCTGCATTGTTTCAGGATTTGGCTGTTTCTAAACTTCACTTATAAATGATGCTTATGCAAAATTTTAATTCTCCTTAATAATACATTTAGGAGTCTTTAACCAGTTTTGACTAATTCTAGAAGCTCAATTGCATTTTTAAAGGAAATAAGGATTATTATAGGAAATAAGATCCCACAAAAACTGGATTTCCTAATTTCCCACCTGGGTTATACTAAAAAAAGAATCGATTCTTTCCCTCTGCTGACAACCACTAGAAAGGCTGGCGAGCAGAACAAGTGGCAGTTCTGTACTGTAACTGAATGGGAATCAAGACGTCTAGAAGGGACTTTGCTCTTCCTGATTACATTTTGGTGGCAAAAGAGACTGTTATGATTGCATTTTGTCATCTCTACTACCATTTGACAGCCATAAAAATCTGATGAGAAATATCCTGAGACAAACTGGCCGAAACAAACAGCTTATAATAGGGGACAAGCAAGAAAATAATCCAACTCATGTGCAGACAATCTGGGTTTTCAATAGCCACAGAAAACAGTGATGACCAGAAGGCTTAAACACAGAGTAACATTTATTAGCTCACTGCTGAAGAACTAGAAGAGACGTAGCTTTAAAGTGTAAGCTGGATTAAGTAACCGCAGAGCAATTAAATTATAAATCTTATATATCATTAAGCTATGTCTACCCTTCTTATCCTAACACAGTCATCATTCTGGCCAAACAAACACTCAATCTGCTATAAACTTCGGTTTGTAAATCAGCCCAAAGCTAGGATTTACAGGAGTGGCTGCTAAGGCTGGGGGTGCAGCCATCTCGTGCAAATGCAGCCGTTAATTTTTATTTGTGTTGTGCCACACTAGCTGTAAAATGCAAAAGCATGATCATCAGGAATCTCCTGCAGTTCAACACGAAGCCAAAACAAAATTTATACAAATGCTGGTCTGAAGTAACCGTCTTAGCCAGGTAAGCCTCAGCAAAGAGCCCTAAAAGCTTGTTATTGTTTGCCAGCACTTTTTTTGAAGCAAGAGATATAGCACTTTTTTCCCCTAGATACAGGCAGCCTCTCAGACTCTCATTTTTCTGTGTTGTATTTGTCTAAAAAGCATTCGCAGAGCTCATACTGCTATGCTGTAGTCGCACGGTGGTGTTTTACTCAGTAATACTCAGTTTTATGCTTAGTTATACTAATACACATAATTCCCACTTCCCAATTATGCTTTTGAAGCACAGTAATATTCATTTTAAGAATAACAAAGAATGATATTTAAAGGAAACCCATCGCACCACTCATGTTCGGTAGCTGATCTTCTCGTGTTCCCACTTCCGCCACACTCATACCGATAAAAGTCATTCGTCTTATCCTGCGTACAACTCCGAGCGACTAGTCCTGCCACTACTCCTGCAAGGATGCAAAGCAGCAGCACTTTTAACTAAACTGGTTTATGCCTATTCACACATACTGCCAACTTGAAGTATTTATTTAACATAGCCATCCCCATGCCTCACAATTTTGTGTGTTTACAGCACAGAATCTTTAATAATACAGTAAATGAAAACATTTCTGTATAATTTCACTTTTGATCTCTATGAAATTGGATTTGCCCTTCCTTTATGAAGGCTTTTAAAAGACAAAGAGCCCCCAAGGTCCAACCCAACTCACAAATAACTCACTCCTACCAAGACTACCTCTTTCAGTCTTTTGAGGGGACTTGGGGGGACCTAAATAGATTGCTGAAATCGGGGGTGTTCGTGGGCTCGTTCAGCTATCAGGAAAAACTCTCGGTAGAGAAATACTACCTAGTATTGTGATTTTACAAGGGAAGCGTCAAGAACTCTGTTTCTCTGAACGCAGGTAGAACAAGAGGTAATTTCTTTTCTCACTGTTTCAAGTCCTTCTCAGTCAACTTTTCGCCTGAAAAGTACACTTTCAGGAACTTTAAATGACCTTGCCTCTTCCAGCCGTCCCAAGCGCTCTGCTCTGGTATTCTGCCCAGAGACGCAAGCCCATCTCCACAGCTGTTTTCTCCTCGCTCTTATCACACCTTCCCAGCATGCGTTTGGAGTTGAGCAACAGCTCAGGCTCGCCAAGTCAGCCAGCAGATCCACTAGCAAGTTATCAGCAAGCAAAGGGACATTTAATGATTCCTCATGAACAATGAGCCTGGCTGTGCTTTGCATGCCGTAACACTGCCTGGAGCACAACACAGAGAGACTTAGACCAACTAGAGAGTCCAGAAGAGAGCCAGAAAATGTGGTCTTCAGGAAAAGATGGAACGACCTGGAGCAGTTCCATCTACAGAGGAGATTACTGAAGCACAATCGTCTTCAGGTATGTAAACGGCTTTTGCAAAGTGGAAGGAAGCAGTCTGTTCTCCACATCTGTGATGGAGACAAGAAATTAAGGGCTCAAACTGAAGAACAGAAGATTCCAACTTAGACACCAAAAAACCTTTTAGGAATAAAGACCGAGCACTGCAACAGGCTGCCCAGGGAACTCGTGGAACGCCCAGTTCTGGATGCCCCTGGGAACAGACAGATCCGTAAGAGAAGGTGTATATATACTATAAGGGAGGCAAGGTGTATTAAATGTCTCGCTGGGGACATCTGAGGCTCCCTTTCTCTACAGCATTGTGTAATCCATGAACTAAACACGCATTACCAGATATTTCTGCACTACTACAAAACGGCAAGTATGCTTTAGTTGTTGACAGCGAGGCTTTTGCTATAGGCAGCAATTAAATACTCCTCTAAGAGCTCACTCTTCATCTTTCTGAATACACAAAGCATTACTAATAAACATAGCACATAAACCAGATTACCCCAGCTTAACACATCCGAATTCCTGCTCATAAAGCAGTTGTTCAAATGTGTCCACTAAACTTTTCACAGGAACATATGCCTAAAACTAGTCTTAGTAAAATGTCTTGTAATCAATGAGAAAAAATAGCCAACTGATAAAAAAAAGTCTCTTGTCAAATAAAATTACATTAATGTATTTAAAAAAAAGAAATCGAAGAGTACTGTAATAATCCTAATATACAATTAACCAAGTGTATTACATTAAGCATGAAAGAGCTCACATTCTCCATAGCACCCGTTACCTGCATGCTTCAAAGACATCACTAGCGCCTTCATTTACATAAAGCCTGCCGTGTGTAAAAAATTTTATTAACCTTATCTCAAAGGTGGGAAACGGAGTTCAGTGAAATTAAGCAACTTGCCAAAGCTTCTACCAGCAGCAAGTGGCCTAGTCAGAAATCAAACTCAAGGCACCCAGCCCTTGTTCACATCACTGAACACAAACTCAAACCTCCTCCTGTTCTGTCACAAAAAAAAAAGGAAGACAAAAAGACAATAAAAATAATTTGTGAATGACAATTGGCAAGAAAATAGATTCTAAGAAATGAAGCTCTGAAGTACAGGTTTATGCTAGAGATCTGCTTAGCAGGGGAATGCAAGAATCAAAGAGCCTTAAATATTATTTTCTCTCTGCCTGTTAACATGAACTTTTTTTACAAATACAAGATCTTAGTAAAACCAAGCAAAATCTCACACGAGAGATAACACTAAGATCTCGAATGGATAGCCATTACAACGGATCAATAACTACATATTTATCATTTTCAATATTCATCCTTCACAGAACCATCTAGAAAAAAATCCTCCGTGAAGCTTCTAGGACAAAGCTCCTCTTCGTTGGCAAAACCGGTGACGCTTACAACAGTTACTATTTGTCTGGAATCATATTACTCCACGCCAGACAAGTAACAGTGCCTTAATGCTATAGTGATGGGCAGTCTATAAATAGGCAGGATAAATAACCTGCTCTATTAATTAAAGCATGCCCATATGCCTGCCCAGGAAGGTTACAACTACAGAGGAAGTCTTTGAACACAGTGTAAAAAAAAGACATTATTCAACACCTCATAATTATTCAAAAGATGCGAAGACAAAATGCTAAAGAGACTGTAGGTACAAGCTTCTTTTGACACTAACTTACATTATGCGCATAGTATTTCATCTGTTCAAATCAACTGAACTAAGAAAATGTCTCCTCTCTTCTATAATGTAACAGCTTTGTTTTTCAAAGCTTTGATCTTGAATATTTTTGTATGTAAGACGCCTTTGCTCAATAAAATGATTAATCCCAATGATAAATACTCTACATTTAGCTTTTCAGCACATAGTTGGCAGATGCTTGGTTGAAAAATATGGATGCCAAAAAAATTCACAAAAAAAAAATTACAAGAGTGTTCTAGACACACTGCAAGAAATAAAGCCTTTCAGACTGGAGAGTATTTTCTCTCCCCTTTAGCTGGAAAACGGAAGAAGACCTTCAGGGGAAGAGCCAATATATACATTAGCCTTACACAAATAACTGGCACGACTGCAAGACATAGACCTTTATTTTTTGTCAGCTGATGTGGTTCATACTCATTGTTGCCACACAGGGGAAAAAAGCCAACAGCCCTTAAACTCTTGCATTAAAAGGCCAGCCACCCGATTACATTCTCTGATCGACGTGATCACCATTACCAGGGGAAATCCAACAATAAAGACATTTTTATCTGCATACAACTAGACAGATTACCCTGTCGTGAGAAAAGGAGAAATCCTTTTCTTTTCTCCTATGCCTCGCTGCAAAAAGAATAAAATAAAAAATTCTCCCTCATAATTTCAACTGAAATTTGGAATCTAAGATCCAATTGCATTTATTTATCAATGAATCACTTCCACATAGTCAGAAGGATATCAGATATAATCCCTACAGACTGCCATTATTTTCTCAAGAGAAAATGACTGAACAGGTAGAAAGGACAAAACATTGTACTCTGGTTTAAAAGATCGCTGGCACTTCAGTGTTCAAAACCATCTCAATAAACAAAACACACACTTTGCCCAGTTTCTCCACCCAAAGGAGGTGGCAAACAAAGGGCTCGGCTACCACAATGCAAGTTTTAACTCAGTAAATTCACTGACTTCGAGGGATGCAAGCGGAGAGAATCGGGTCCCAAGTGTTTGCTATTATCTAAAGCACCTGTGGATAGCAGGTTTTACATGACAGCTGCAGAATAAGGCAGCTGTGTCTCATTGAAGTGATCTCTAAAAGATGTGTGGTTATATATTTACGTTTCATTCACAGCTTGATATTATTTGACACAAAGCAAACGAGTTATGACATACATATGCTGTCTATACACACACTTCTTTTAAAAAGGGACTTCAAATTAATGACTCGTTCACAGCGTTCTTCAAAATTCACACGATGGGATGCGCTACCCTTGCTATATAAGCTTCACTTTCTAAGGCTTTTAATTAAAAAAAAAAAAATATAAATAAATCAGTACTTGTCAGGGCACCGCTGGTGGCCCAATTTCTGCCTACTGGGTGAAGTCATCTGCAACACAATCAGTCTTCAGGGCATGCTAGCAGGTCAGAAATAAATACGTACACCCTGATACAGGTGACTTGGTAAAGCAAAACGCTGGATTTTGTTTGCAGACGGAACAAAGAGGAGGGATAGAGACTGTTATCCCAGAGGGAAAGAGACCATTACCCAGAATTTCACAATGTCCTCCCCCCAACTCGATGTTACCTACAGCGGTACGAATACAGCCACATACTTTACTGACGGAGAAGCAAGGAAGAATTCGTCGGCCTTGCAAGGATCAAATGTGGGAAGTTTTGGCAGAGCAGTGGCGGACCCAGGAACCTCCGCTCCTGCTCCCGCTCCCCTTGAGCTGCCTGTATTGCCTTCCCCTGGATAGGAGTGAACTCCAGATGCAACCACGTTTACGCTCTGACCATCACAAAATGGGTAGCAAATGCAGTCATTTTAAATAACAGATATCCTAACCTTAAAAGATATCACCAAGCCTTCACAAACCCTAATTTAAAGCTTTACTCACATTTTCAGAGAACTCACGTGCGTTTACAATGTAAAACACCAAGTGAATACACAGTGAGAATCAATCCACGCATTAGCACATGGCATTAACATACTAGGTTCTTCTTCTTTTTTAAAGGGAAAAGTCCCAACTGACTCCAGCGGGGAACCCACGCTCACAGTCGACTGTTACTGATGAAGGACTGAATGAAAGCCGAGGAAAGAGTTTATGAACTTTAAAGAAGGCCCTTGCAGCTTCCAGAAGTCTATGACTAACAAGTTTTAGCACAAAGGTGACTTCCACAAGTTCTCGCGCAGAGCTTCCGCCTTATTCCCCACTGCTACACCTGGCAGCGCAGCAGTTTGGGACAGAGCTGGCACAAAGAAGCCCCAGAACAAAGAGTAAGCCCCTGCAACGTATCTGCATAGGGATTCTCTGCCCCAGCTCGCAGGCAGGAGACAGTGGGCTGGCGATCAGGCCTATGGGGAAGGAGGAAATACCCCCGGGGCAAACTGCATCCTGCCAACTCCACTGGAAGGAGGGAGCGCGGCTGTTCTACCCTGCAGCGAAAGTCAGAGGTAGGCTGTGCGCAAACTACAGCCCAGAAGAGTACATTTTTAGCACCAACCATATAAACTTCCTTCATCCTTCTTGCCAAAGGTTTGTCAGCTTTTATGCCAGTCTGGATTTGCCACTGAAGATTTAATTGCAGCATGGTTATAACGCTATCGATACCCCGATCCTCTCCCCCAACTATAGAGCAACCTCCTCCCCTCCTGTCAGTCCAGAGAAGAAGATCTAAAATACAAGATTGAGAGTCCGTCTGTAAGAGACCTACAAATAAGCTTGAGGAGATGACTCAATGCATGCTTTAGGATAGAAGTTAATGCATAAATCAACTTCTCTTGTCCAAGTTCTCCTTCTGAATGGCCACATCTTCCCTCCATTGTGTCCTCCCTTGGTGAACACGCAGCCTCAACCCAATCGCTGCCTTGTTACTTATTCTCTCACTCACTTCCGATAACGTGTACTTAACAGCAAGGAATGTATTTTAACTTTTTAAGAACCTACAAACCTGACAAGGTTCTGTTAAATGCAAATGAATCCTACGATAAAGGTTTCTGC
Organism: Morus bassanus; assembly: GCA_031468815.1. Lineage (NCBI taxonomy): Eukaryota > Metazoa > Chordata > Aves > Suliformes > Sulidae > Morus > Morus bassanus. Next base: position 4,443,417 of record CM062595.1, on the reverse strand, counting down.
TGTCAAGACATGCTGCAATCCCTGCCCTGAGAAAAAGATAACGCTCTTCAGTGGCTTTTAATGACTAACTGGCACAGCCTAAAACTGATACAATCTAAGTGATGAAAATCCATATTGGATGGTGCTTTCGTTACTGTTTACATGGCTATTCATCATGAGCAACACCTCGGAAAGAAGAGGGGAGGTGAAAGGCACTGCGCAAGTTGAATGCCAGAGTTCAACAGTTACATCCTTCAGGCCAAGGTAGATTTACTTTCTGTTGACTGATGTGGTTGACTTGACTTTGCTGGGTACTGAAATAATTTCAAAAGGCATATTACATTTCCTATGAATGCTATCATTTAAAGTCCTATGTTTTATTAAAGGCTTTGAAGTGTGCGATGCCTACTAATTAAAATGTATTATTACACACTCAATTATAACGATTGTTATCTACCTTAAAGTTTGAACTGCAGAGTGATGAAAACAAACCGCTTTCTGATTATTTGTCTCTACAGACTGGCTTAACACTTCTGGCGCATTTTGTGGGCACGGGACTACCTTGACGCTTCTAGGGTCCAAGAACGTCTCTGGAGCTAATGATTCTGCAACGGGCTCTTTTGGGAGGAGGCTGTACGGAGCACTCCACTCATGTCAACGTGGATGCAGGTCTACTCGCACGAAGACAGTTGGAGGTTCTCTGACAGTATCTAAGCAGCTGCAGGGATGGTGCACACAAACAACGTAATCGTATATATCCACTAACACAAGACCAACTGTAAGTAACATCTGCAGAACCCTGCGCCCGGACAGAGCTTAAAGCGGCAATGGAGAGCGAGCTCTCTGGGCGGGCAGCCCTGTGGGACAGCCTTACGCACGCTAATAATTTTATGACTGAAAAAAAAAAGATGCGCGTGCAGTAAGCTTGGCTTCACGTTCAAGGATAAAAATTCACAACTGCAGCAACCTGAAGCTATGAGGCAGTACACATGGACAACCAGAGTAGGGAAGATGCATAATTCGTATATCCTTGCAAAGTATTTCCTAAAAGAAGCAACAGACACCCCCCCCCCCGATCCTCTACCCCCACTTCCGATCACTCGCTCCTGCCCCATTTGGTATGTCTTGGTGACAGCTGCAACTGCTGCCAAGTTAATAAAAATAAAGCTGTGTGTGTTGTCATGTGTTGTGTGTTTTCTGCAAGGGTGTTGGGCAGCAGGCTTCATGCCTCCCCTTCATCTCCACACATGCTTTATGTCACATCCCAGCCAAGAGGAAGACGCAGAGAGCGAGGATGCCCTAATGCACGGTGGCCTGGGTTCCCCAGATACTAAGAGGAGCAGAAGAAGGGCCGGGCAAATGTCCTGATGATACCAAACATCTAATTTTTAATGTGTGTAGCCAGAAGAATCAGCCATGGGGTATTCTGCACAAGTGAACCCAGTCCTTCTCCAGAAGAACCCGCTAAACCGAATTCCTGACCCAGCAATGAGGCGGGCGAGCAGGTATGTCAGGAGCACGCTGCTTACCGGGGAGAAAGCTCTGGCCAAGGGCAGCGAGCGATCCAAGATCCCTCGTTAGTGTAAGGGGACGGGGCAGGCGAGGATGCATAGGGAGAGGGCCTGAAAGCTCAGGGAAACAAATAAAAAGAACATTTTTCCCTCTACACCTACTCAGATGTGCTTGGGAAGAGCCCCTTCCACTGGGGCCGTGGGCAGGGAGCCCGGCGCCGAGAGCTCTCTTGTCACCAGAGGATGACACCGAAGGGAGAAGCGAGCGTGGGGCTGGCAGACCCCACCGCCCGAGGAGAGGGGTGGGCTGGCGAGCCCCGCTCCCCTCGGCCTCCGACGAGGCGGCGATGGAGAGGGGGAACCGCTCCGTGGAGGGGGAGAGCAGGCAGGCCAAGGGGGGGCTCACACCCTCCGAAGGGCTGGGCAGAGACTCCCCCCACCGTTAACTTCCCTTAAAAAGGGGCAGAAAGGACGTTTTTCCAGAGAAGCAAAGCAAAACCCACCCTCAGTGTATTGTGGCGGCTAAGAAAGAGAGAGAAAAATAATCCCCGTGCCCAACATGGCCGCCCACCCAGCACCAGCCATGGGAAAAGGAGGAGGGGGAGGCAGGACGGGGGGGACGCGGCCGCCCCCTCCCCGGGGCGGGGATGGCGGCCCCGCGAGTGGCGGGGGGCGGCCCCGCGGTGGGTTTGGGGGGGGTGGGGGGTGCGGAGGGAGCCGCCGGTGCCGCTTCACCGCCGCCCCCCCCCCCCCGCCGCCGGCGGAGGGGGTGTGCGCGGATCCCTCCGCCTCCCCTCAGCGCCGGGCGGGCGGGAGGGCGGCATTCCGCCGCCCAGCGGGAGCCGCCGCGCCGGCTCCTCCCCGTCCCCCGCCTCGGCAGCCCCGAGCCCTCCCTCCCTCCCTCCTCCCGCCGCCGCCGCCGCCGCTTTGTGTACGGCGCGCTCCGGCCTCGGCCGCCACCCCCCCACACCCCCCCCCCCTCCTCCTTCTCCCCCAGACCCGGGCGGTTCGAACCGGTTCCAACGGTCACCAACGCCGCCCGCACACGGCGCCCCCCCCCCCCCCCCTTCACACCCCCTCGCCCCCCCCCCCCCCCGCACCGCCGCCGCCGCCCCCCCACATAACGGGCTCGCCTCACCTTCCTCACCGCCGCCGCGCTCTCCCGCCGCCGCCGCTCGCTCTTAAAGGGCCCGGCGCTGGCGCCCCCCCCGCGCTCCGCCGCTCTCCGGGCGAGGCGACCGGCAGGGGAGGGCAGGTGGCATGGGCCCGCGGGAACCCCGGGCGGGATGCCGAGGAGGAGGAGGAGGAGGAGGAGGAGGAGGAGGAGGAATTATCCCTGTTTCTGCGCTCCCTCCGTACGTTCTCGCGGGGGGCGGCTCCGTGCTTTGCGTGTGTCTCCCCCCCTCCCCGACCCCCCCCTCCCCCCGCGTCAGAAGAGAGGGAGAAAAAAAAAGAGCGCCCGGCGGGCTGATACACGCGCGAGGCGCCCGCAGGCACACATACACCACACACACACACATACACACACACACACACACACAAAAAAGGGGACCTGGCCGGCGGAGGGATACGGTGACGTCATTTCCTCCTGGGCCGCGGGGCGGCGCGGGGATTGGCGCGCGGCGCGGTGACGTCACCGGGAGGCCGGCGCAGCCTCTACGCCGGGGCCTGGCGAAGTTTGTCCGAAGCACGAACGATGCGGGGTGGGTTTGGCGACCCCCCCCCCACCCCCCGCACCGACCCCCCCCCCACCCCAACCCGCACCCCCTGCCCTGCCCCCCCCCCCCCAGCGGCGGCCGCCCGGGGGGCTGCGAGCCCGCGGGGGGGCGGGGGGGGGGGGCTGCGGGGAGGGGGGGGCCTAGGCCGGGCCTCCCCAGGCCCCGCTCGAGGCCTAGTCCTGGCTCAAGGCCCCCCCCGGCGCCTCGGCGCCATCTCCGAGCCGCCCGGCGCCTCGCACTCGCCTCAGCGCGGGGCTGGGGGTGTTGGGGAGGAGCCCGGCCCTCCGCGCGTCGCCGAGCGCGACGGGCCTGGCCTTGGCGCGGGCGGTCTCCAGCCAGAGCCGCTCAGCTGTAGCGGGCGCTGCCTTTGGCTTTGCACTGATCTTCAGAATTTCCCGCCTTTGGCAGCGTTCGTTGTGTCTTGGACCCAGCAGGCGCCGTGAGTTGGCAGTATGGCGAGGAGTCGGTGCTCCGTGGAATCACAGAGTGGTTTGGGTCGGAAGGGACCTTTAGAGCTCATCCAGTCCAACCCCCCTGCACTGAGCAGGGACATCTCCAACTAGATCAGGTTGCTCAGAGCCCCGTCCAGCCTCACCTTGGATGTTTCCAGGGATGGGGCATCGACCACCTCTCTGGGCAACCCATTCCAGCGCTTCACCACCCTCATTGTACAAAATTTTCTCCTTATATCCAGTCTAAATCGACCCTCCTTTAGTTTAAAACCATCACCCGTTGTCCTGTCACAACAGGCCTCGCTAAAGAGATTGTCCCCATCCTTCCTATAGTCCCCCTTTAAGTACTGACGGGCCACAAGAAGGTCTCCCCATAGCCTTCTCCAGGCTGAGCAACCCCATCTCTCTCAGCCTGTCCTCATAGGAGAGGTGCTCCAGCCCTCGGATCAGTTTTGTGGCCTCCTCTGGGCCCACTCCGACAGTTCCAGGTCCTTCTTCCAGCTACAGGTGTAGGGGTAATGAGGTTATCAGTGTTGTAATTACGTCTTCACATCTTAACCACAAGATTATTTTGGTGGCTAGCGGTGCTGTCAAGAGTCAAGCCTGCCACCTTTGCCTAGGAGCCTTTAGTTTTCTTGGGGAAGGTGGGGAGAAGCGCTGCTGTTGTTACGGGACTGAAACTCACCATCCGTAAAAAGTAACACGTTCCATAGCCAGTGCCATTGCTGTGATTCAAACCTATTTTTGGTGGTTGCGCCTCCAAACAAGATGCGTTTAGTGATGGAAGAGACTTCCCGGGCCCAAAAATTAAGGGGCCTTTTTGATGAAACTATTCCTTACCTCTACGTTTTATGTCCCTTCTATGAGACTCGTAATGACATCAGAAGTTGGCGCAGGTTTCATCCCTTGGGGGTAGCTTCAAGGGGGAGAGTAAGGATTAAATTGCCATAAACTTCTCCTCAGCTGCTGTGGAGGTTTCCTGGCAGTCAGGACGGAGGCAGGCGGACAGACCGACGTTGGGAGCTGTCCGCCTAGGTGCGAGGGCTTTGCTTAAGTGGATGCTTAAGCCTATATCGAACTTTATGCGTGTAAACGATCCAAATACAATCAAAGCAACTATATAAATGCTTAAAAAGTGGGCATTTGCTTAAGTACATTTCTGGATCAGTGCCATCTGAGTTTCCTGTGCCGTCAAGCCAGTGACTACATTTCTCCCTAGCATAAATTTAGATGGCTTATATCTTTAATAATGAACTTCTTATTGTGATTATATCTTTAATAATGAACTTCTTATTGTGAATAATTTAGCAATGATGGAACATACAGCTTTTAACTGCGTGGAGTACAGACCGAATACTGAAGATAGTGTGGTTAAAACGGATAATGCATGTTTTTTATTAATAGTTAACGTATTTAACAAAAATAGAGATTTTATAGCTCTGTTAAGATTTATATCTTCAGCATAGTTTGAAAGGTTATTTTATTTATTTATTTATTTTAAAACACTCTTACGAATTTGGGAGGTAGTGTGCTTCCCAAATGGACCCCCTTGCTGTGATACCCCTGTGTTGCTAGAACGTGATTTATTATCCTGCGGTTCATTAAACGAGCACATTGATTTTGTTCTGATGGTCTTCGTGAGTTACCAGTCATTCTTCCTGGTTTACACAATGCACCAGGCTACTTCACCTCATGCTGGAGGGAAGTGTTTTCATTTAACTGTCTATCTGTCACCTATAAATCGTATCCATACGCAGTACAAAGGGCCACATTCTCTTCTGTGGTTATGCCACTGATAATAATAACAAACATCATTATCCCTAGTCCTGCATTTGTATTCCTGATTGCGCTTTGCAGCCTCTGCCTTAGAGGAAGCATTATTTAATTATTTAATATAATAATAGCCATTTTCACTTGCTTTTTCAAAAAAAAAAAAATATAATCTGGAAGCAGAAGCTGTGAATAAAAAGTGGTTTTTTCCTTAAATGAAAGGGAAAACAGCCAGCCGCACTGGCATTGCTAGCGATGGGAAAAATTAAGTTTGTAAATGGAATTCAGATGTCGATAGCAGCGAGGGTTTACCAATGAAGTTTTATATTACTGACTGATGACAAATGATTGTGTTTACCCCTGGAAAAAATAGCATCTGCTAATCCCAAACACGATTTCTTCCTTCTTTGTAAATGCAACGTTTCTTACACCTAATGTAAAAAGCAAAGTGAAAAAAAAAAAAAAAGAAAAAAAATTCAGCAGGGTGGTTTTGTCTTTATCCAGCGTGTGTTCTGCAGATACCAAATCCGAATGAAATTAATGTCGGAGAATGCAGCTGGTTTAAATCACATCACCATTGGGGAGTTATTTCTCATTTTTGCCATGTCCAGCCGGAACAGAAGGAAAGCCCTCTATTTGGGGAGTGCGGTAGGATGAGAAATTTGTAGTTGCAATTGAAATGCATAAATTCACGAGGGTAGCAAGATAGGAGTCTGATGCTCTTGCTCCAAAAAGAAAATTCCTATTGCTTTAGGAATAAAAATGATTGTGAATTATGTACGTTTTAAAACACAACATTCAGGTGGACTTTTGTGTTTCATCTTGTAAACACCAACTCTTTGTGCATGTGGGGCAATCCAGGAGATCTGCTGAACTATGGGCGTTCACACTGACGATCTGTGGCTGAAGGAAGCAGGAAGCTAACAAGTCTTGAAGCGGAAAGAAGGCAAATACCTGCGAAGGCATCAAAGCGCTGCTTTCCTCAGGGCTCCTTCACCCAAGAAAAACACGCCACGTTGAGATCGGCACGCACGAAGCATGGCAGTCAAGCAGGTCCCGCCGTGCATCTCAGCCGAACGAACCCAAAAACATTTTCCTAATCTAATGTAGGTTTTAGTAAAAAATTTGACGTAGGGAAACTCAATTGATAAATTACATGTTCCAAAGAGAGTGAGTTGGAATATTGGATTTTGCTTCCGCAGGTAGCCAGTGCTTTGGACACTTGCCATGTAAGGTTTTTTGCCAGGGGTCTAAGATTGGAACCACCTGCAGCAAAAAGTGAAGAAGTTTCAACATGCGGTTTTTGAATAACTGAAAAATCCTTGGAAGGATGAACTTCAGCTCTGAAAGTGGAACGAGGTGTAGTAGACTTTTTCCAGTTCTTAAGTATATGCAAAAAATAGCGTGGGGCTGGCCAGAAAAACAAACAAAGATTTTGAGGGAGCAGAAAATTCCACTAGAATACATGGGAATGAAATAAGCTTTGAGAACGCCACGAACGGTTTGAAAACAAAATTATATCTATAACTGCCTTTTTTTTCCTGTGGCAGGTTGGCTGAGTCAGGTACTCCAAGGTAGACAGACGCTTATGCAGCAAGGCGTGCTGGCTGCCCCAAGTACCCAAGCTTGCTACAGTTAAGTGACGTTTTCCCTGATTTTTTTTTTCAGTTTCTTTATTATATTCATTTGTCGCTTTAAGTACAGGACATCTCCCTGCTTCCTTTTGATTACAGAACTGTCTCTCCATTTCATATATCCCACTGAATTAATACTTCAGTTCAGTTTATATTGTCTGTGGTAAAGTTAACTGGTATTCTGTAGATCTGAATGTTTAAAACATCCGCATGTTCTGTATTTTAACTGACATAGAAAGTTTTGAACTTTGCTTCTCATTTTTTCAAACCAACATTGAACTGAATGTCTCTAGCTCTTCCTAAAACGCTTTTCCCAGCCTCCTCATGAAGCAGAAGTCAAATGTGTTGTTTTACCTCAAAAGACTGGATTTGGGGAATCCTCCATTAAATGTTTTTCCTTAATGCTTTGCACAAATGGGTCACTGTGATGCCTGAGGATGCTTATTAATTGGTTCCATGCTCAATTTCATTCTCAAATACGTTGTAACTTGTTTACATTTACAAGATGTAACATAGAGCACAAATTTTCATTAGTTCCCTCTCTCCAAAATTCCTCTGTGGTAACTAAATGTGTAGGAAATTTCCTCCCCTGTCCACTGCTGGTTCTGTACAACCTAGTGGATAGTGTAAGGATGGGAACGGGTGACCAGGAGTAACTTAAGCTGTTTTAAACCACACAGCTACCAAATGCATAAGCCTCAGTCACCACTTGTGTCTCTGAGAAGACTACTAAAAATCATTAAAACCCCCTTACATTTCTATTTTTAGGATAAAAATCTGCTGAGTTGTTTTAATATGTTGCAAAGATGTAAGGAGTGCTTTTTTATTTCTTTGTTTGGTCACTGAGGAATCTTTTAAGCCTTTTTTTTTCTTTTTTCTTTTTTTTTGTTTGTTTCCTTTTTTACTTAAATGAGCTATTACGAGATGAGGTCCTAGGGGACTTGATTAACTGTTGGAGGTGTGCGCTTGGAGTTATATTTCTAAAGACACTCCCGCTGAAAAGGAACCGCCCTCTCAGCAAGGATATCCCTAGAACTCATAGGGAAGTTTTGGACCCCTTTGCCCAAGAAGGTATATCACAATTACAAGCTCTTCTTTGAATGCATATTTGTGTAATGAGGGTAAACACTAAGGCAGATCAAACCTAAGCATTTCTTTCTGGAGGACACCAAACATTTGAAGGGGTGGTACTGAAGTGCATTCTGGTCCAGCTCTTCAGCTAATACAGGTCTCTCCTTTATGCCTGAGAGAGCCTAATGAGCAACAAAGGTACAAATAAGGAGCGGGATTCCTTTCCTTAAAAAGCTGCTAAGATGTGGCAGTGTTTTCCTAACAGCTAATAATACTAGTCCTGAAAGAACGACATTATTATCCGCCAAATATGAGCTAATTACTTAGGCAAATAACCTACCACTGCAGAACAAACCTGCTCAAGGGAAGTCTTAATGAAAATAGAGTTAGAGGCCTCTACTCTACAGGACTCTGGGCTTTGGCCCAGGATCATGATATTTCTCTGCAGGAAGCTGTTGTGGCTATAAAAATGCCTGTCTCTTTAATCGTTGGTTTTGTTTGTCTCGTCAAGTCCCAGCTGACATTTCCCTTTGCAGTTTCTCTAAACATCTGGTTGTTGTCATTGCATTATTATCAACCTTGAAGTAAAAGATGGGGCTCTCCAAGATTATGCAATTTCTTTAAACTTTATGAAATTATTAAAAATGACAAATGTATGGGATTTTGTACTGGTTTCAGCTTCAAGCCATGTGCTCTCCGTAAACACGAGGCTTAGCATATTGCCTGTTAAAAGGGAAAACTGTGATTCCTTCAGATAGCACGATTGCAGGATTTAACGGAAATCTCTATTGTAAGATTTGTGATAAGATTTGAAAGTTGTCAAAAGCATCGCTTATTATTTCACGTGTAGATACTTAACTCTGGTTGCCAATGGAATTGCCGTATAGATGTAGTGTTTTATCTAACAACTAAAGAACGATCACGTGGTTTGCAAGTATCATGAAATTCGAAGGCGGCTGTCAACGTCTGTGCTGCAGATGATGACTTTGCCAACTTGCCACCACTTAATGCAGCGAGACCTGCTTCCATGCTGGTTTAAGACAAATTCACACTAATGCTTTTCAGCCTGCCTCTGGTTCCACATAAGGTTGGGAACAAATACCCAGATAAATAAACTGAGAAAGGAATTCTGAAAACTTTGTTTAAAATGCATTAGATGTTCCTAGCTTCTAGGCTAATTCTGAGAACAGTGGTATTATTTCAGGAAAAACACCCCTCCACTTCCACATTTCTCCATCTTCTCATAATCCCTTCCCTTTCACAGTCCCATCTCCCATAGTAGTTGATACTCCTACTTTGCTATTGTTTGTAGGTTTAATGTGCCTCTTCTCTGTTTCACGTGTGGTACGGTACTGAAATTACTGGTTAATACGGATCCATCGTAGACTTCTACAGAGCTACAGTGGAAACATCCTTCCGATTTGCCAGGGAATGATCACATAGCTATTTTTTTGATGCTATAGTTTTGTAGATATTTTTGCACCAAACTTACAGTTGGTTTATATAAGCTGTATGTTTAGTTAGGGGAAAGTTGTGAGGCACAACATCAACCTTCTCACTCTAACCAGGATACATGTTCCCGTCTACATCTCCCCTTTTGGCCGAAGTCTTATCACAGAAGGAAATTGGTGTGCCGTGGTTTGTTCTTGATAACTACAGGCTGGTTCTCCCCCAGTTATTTTAAGGGTTTAACAAATTGTTGAACAATTTTCCAGGCAGCGAAGAAGATGAACGGTGTCTATTTCCCAATTTCTTCTTTCGAAGGTAGGCTGCGATTTACTCGTTTTTATCTTCTGCGACCTAATTTATCCTCTACTAATTCTCAAACCCAATTCTAGTGTCTCCATTGACTCCAGAGGTGTTGTGGATGAGTCGCTTAAGCTACAAATTGGACCAGTAGTTGGGTAGTTTTCAGTTTTGGGTGCTCAGCACAAAACACCCACAGCCAAATTTGCAGGACAAGTGAGCTGCATATGTTGTTATAAATAAGCTAAATGCTTGTGCTTTTTTTAAAGGGGGTATTGAAATTTAGCAATTGGTTTTGGTCAATGGAGTTATAATTCTCCTCTCTCTCAAGTCAGCAATTGTCAAACTAAATGATGCCGCCTAACGTAGTGGGTGTTGCGCAGCTGAATTTAGTAGTGTTTATAGAACACTCGTACGGCAAGGTTCATATGCAGCAATTAAAACTGTTGCATTTTGTGCTTGGTTGGAATGTCTTGGGGGTATTTGATAACCTGGGGGTTATGCACTGAATGTTAATGGTTAAAATGTATTAACTACTCATGAATTGAATTAGGTGTGTATCTTATGAAAAAATAACGGTGAGTTATTTCACAATATGGGATTTACAGTGCACATTTAAAAAGCAATGGGATTTAATTTATATCAGCATAAATGGGGATTGAATTTAATTTATATTGACACCCTTAACTGTAGCTTTCATTAACGAATGCTTGACTTTGCAAACACAATGTCCTCTTAATATTTTTTCCTGATCGTAGTTCTTCACCAGGGCTTATTCTGCCCTCATCTTTGTGGTGTCTGAAGGTTTTTCCAGCTGTCCGTTGGATGATCTGACTCTTGCTTGTCATGTGTGGGTTATTTTCTTTCCTACCCTCTTTAGAGGTGACTGAATCTGTCGCCAGTGGATTGCTCTGTTTTGCTGGGCTTTTTGTTTTGGGGGTTTATTTTTGCGTTGCGTTTGTTTGGATTTCTTTTCTTTTTTCCTTTGCTTTAATACTTTCTGCACTATCAAGAGAAGAAAGAAATAACCTTGCTCATCTAAATGCAATAGTCTTTACTCAAGCAACATTCTCTATGACGTTTTTGCCTGAGGTTTGCAAGATTTTGCCTGTTTTGTAAAGATTCATTCAAATTGACACAATGTTTTCATAAACATTAAAAGGATAAAACCTTGGTATTAAACTGTCTACGAAGCCAAAGGCACAACAGGGAATTTTTCATTGCTGTACTCTTTGACAATGACATTTAGATTTTTGTTCTCATATTCTTGTTTTGGAGAGAGGATTGAGATGTTTGGAGAGGGAGGAGAGATGTTGTTTGTATAATTGTATCACTAGACTGAAAATACGAGTGCAATGTAAAGGTCCTGATCCTACTGCTGAAGAGGTTTTGCACTTTGTGTGATTGTGGGACAAATTATGCAAACAAAACACATAACTTTTGGTTGCCTAATTCTGTAAACACGTTACTGAGTTCAAAAAGTCATCAGTAGTAACGTAGACAGAAAGGTTGACAGATGGCCAGTTTGAAACTTGCCCAGGGCTGTGAAGAAAAGAAAGCATTTCTAACTCAGGCTGTAGCTATTTCATGTTGTTTTATATGAACTTTTTGATATATGCCTGATCCACTTTATAACGGTTAATAATTATAATTCATTCTTTTTACGGTGCTTTTATACAAGGACTCTCAATAAAAGATGAGGGACCCGATATTCCACATACTATGCATATGTAATGTGCAGGACATCGGTTAAACTAGAGAGCTTACACTTTATTTTTCCGTTCTACTTGTGATTGAAAGAATGGGCATAATTGTCGGTAGATCCTCTGTAGAATCTAAAGACTGAAAAATAAAGACTTTTCACATTATATCCACCTTGGAAGAATCTGAATCAAACATCTGGAAAACAGTACATCAAGACATGAGGACACGCACCATGCTGTATGAGCTGAGAATGAACTACACAAAATCTCACACAGAAGAATAAAAGTAAGAGCATTTGAAATCCTGGCCTTAATACCTGGGGTCATTCCATATTGCTCATGAAACGTAATGAAAAATTAATGAAAAGTCAGGATGGGACGGGTATTGGGTAGTCCTGTCTTTCCAGGCTTGCTTTGAGAAGAAAACTGAGTTCTCTGCCCCATGCAGCACTTAGTGAACGGCACGCAGGATAGGGGAGTGAGGCTTTTGGGGAATCTCTGGTATGTGAAGCAACAGACTAGGTAAACCATCTAGTCAGATTGTTTTGAGCCCAGTCAGAATTTACCTCCAGCATAATTTGGAGCTCGGATACCGTTAAAAGGTACGGGCCTGAAACAAGTGTGTCTGCCGCAACCTACGCATTCTTGTTGCGCTGCTATAAATATACTGACATATTACAACCGTCTCTCCAGACAAGGCATGCCGATGTGTTGATAAAAGTATGCTACTTTGATAAAGTATGTTTCCGAATCTCAACGATGACACTTCAGTGAGATTAATTTCCAGGTGCAGGATACAGAAATCAGGCCTGACTTACCAGAAGCGTTGCAGGAGTCTGAGCTGCAACGCGGGGTGTCACGGTAGTAAGAGCTGTGTAGAAACCAGAGAAAGGTGGTGCGGTGTGCGTTAGCCTGTGGAGAACTAGATAAAAGTGCTTGTGGCTGCTAGCGTGGGTTTGTTTTTAACACAGTCCTATTTCACTCAATGGGTTTTATCTCACGGGCTGTTTGTACCATTTTCACCAGGCTGTTCCCGACCGCCCCCTTTGGCACGCACTTCTTTTAATCTCTGGCATCTCTTCTGCAACTTCCCTGCTTCAGGCTGCCTCTGAGGCTGTTCCAAAGCCTCTGGGTGTGTACAAACTCATCTTGGCCTTTCTCTGGTTTTGTGTTGGCGATAGACGCGTCCCGAGCTGTGTGGCAGATCCCACTGCCTCCACAGCGGCGCGAGATGTGACCCAAGAGTGGTAATGATCTCATATAATGCGATTTTCATCCTGAGCAATAATGCGTTCCTTGTTGGGTCAGATAACTTAAAAAGAAGTAAACTGTTGCCTGATCAGTTTGCACATTTTTGTGTTGTTTGTATTATGTGCTTCCCCATCTCTCCGGCAGTACTACTGCCTGCACGGGACTTAAGTGGATGTGTGGAGCTGGCCTGCCTGTCCTCCTGCTGACCTCGAGAGCTAGAACTCCTGGCAATTTTGATGGAAGCAGAAGTAGGTCATTGCTGAGAATGACTGAATTCCCACCCACTCTGCCTAAAATTCAGGTCATAGATCTTGTAATTGAAGTGATGTTTGTGAACTGTTCATCCTTGGAGTCCCTTCAGCGTGAATGGGGTTCTTCAGGAGCATGCTGGTCTGAAAAGACAGGTCTGATTCCTTGAGGGGGATCTCTGGTTAGCATTTCATGGTGCCTCCTGAGAACATAGTCTCTTGGGTTTATGAAATAAATTACTCACATTTTTTAATAGCCGCTTAAAAAAATGCTGCATCAAGCTTATGTGTAGTAAAGTAGTGTTTTAGAAAAGTTAAGAAGGGAAGGAACTGTTGGAGAGACAAGGCTGTATCTGAGGAGGGGAAGACCAGAAAGAGTGATAGCTATGAAAGGAACTCTTCATGAAAGATGAACAGTCCAACGGACACTAAGGATCTGTGGGCAAAAATCATAAAAATACCTATTTTATCTAAGAAATTATCTTATTTTTGAATCAGTTAGCAGAAGTAAGCCCGTCAAATGAGATGAGAGAGACATGACTTGGATGGCCCATCATGCAGTTCAACTACGTAATTCCAGCTGTGGAGTATTGAAAACAAAATTTAGAGAGAAGCATTTTTGAGCAATAATTTGTTTGCACAAAACATTTAGCTAGCAGCCTGAGGCAGTAAACAGGTTAACAGACTGCATTTGTCTAATTCGTGATCAGGAAAAAAAGGCTCAGTTCACTAAATAAATCTAAATAAGTGGTTAGTTATAGGTTGTTTATCAGCTCTCCCTGACATGCTCTTGGCTTAATGGAGGGAATTGCTTAAACAGTTCCAGCGCTTCCGGCACTGTTTAGTTTTCCTGCTGTTACTGGTGGCTTATATAAAAGGCAGAGAAGAAGTGGGACAGGGTTGTAAAATTCAGTATCCTCTCTTGAGAATGTTTTGGAAATGACAGAGGTGATGTTGCCTAGGAAAAAGTACTGTCCTTTAAAAAATCAGTGGGAAATAATGGACTAATTCTTAGTAGGGACAGTTTAGTAGAATCCCAGATAGAATAAAAAGTGAAATCCAGATTTTCCAATGCTCTGGGGCAGCTGTCAATCTTGAAAGAATCTTCTTTAATAAGTAATTCTGTGAAGTTTTCAAAAGGCAAGTTGTCTTTTTGTAGCTGCCTTGTTTAAGGGACTGAAGGGCCATGAAATGTTCAAAACATTGCTGCCTGCCAAACCAGACACAACTGAGAGCTGTGATCCGCTCTGGCACGCATTGCCTCTTGGAGAACTTGAAACATTGCCCAAAATCAAGAGTTTTAAAGCACCACTGTTTCCACCTTTGCTCTTAGAAAGCATGCAGGCTCTCCTCGTGAGGGCGGTTACTTGGGTACAGAATACCCAGATAGACATATCTGGAATATAAAGGGGCGCAGGTGGCAAGCGCAGCAGCGTCAGAGCCAGGTGCTGCAGAGGATGTGGGCTCGAGCAGAGCTTTGAAAGCTTCCGCCACTCTTTCCCGGGAAGTAGAAGCTGAATTTCTGTCCCCGTCCTCCTGCACTCCCAGCTGCGCTGGATCCTCCCCTTGGCAGTTTGTCTCCCTACTCCTGCCCGCCCCTTCACTCTTGTATATATGACCCTCTCCAGGCAGCTTTTGCTTCACAAAAATCCAGTCCAGGCAGCCATACTTCCTCTTACACGCACCGAGCAGCCCTGAACGTCTGATCCGACATGGGTAAGAGAACCAGCCCGTGGATCCAGCCGGGATCTGCTGCTTTTGGCTAAGGTTCTGCACTGTGAAACTCGTAAGCAGTGGCCAGTGGGTTCGTTAGCGTGGTGGACCGGTAAGGAGAGATGCGGGGCTAAAGTTCAGCATTTCCTCTGACTATTAAAAGGTTTACTTCTTTAAGCCATTGAAACCTCCCTGTGGTTTTAAATAAGTGGCTTTAATGCTATCAGTAAATGTCTTTTATGCTACCATTAAATATCTCTTTTAGTACCTCCGCATTTAGAAACTGAAATAAGCATTTGGACTTGCTGCTCTGGTTGATTGTGAACGTGAATGACTCTTAGGAAGATTGTTGGGAAACTGAGGACCAGAATTTAACTTTTTGCTTATATTTGTGGGATAGACCGTATAATTTTTATGGACTTTCGTTTTTGGATACATGGACGGGAAATGGAGGGAGGGGACTAAAATAGATGAAAGTATTTTTGCATGTGAATTTATTATTGTGTAATTTGCAAGGGGGCCACTGTTACATTGTGATTTCACAGAACAGGGTAAGGTTGTAGACCTTAGTAAAAAAAGCCCTTCTTACACGGAAAAAAACAATGATTCTGACTCAGCAAAATTGCCTAGTCTGGTTTATCTGCCTAGGGTAACTGTTTGTCTTTTTCTGCTTTTGCAAGTACTAGTAGTGCAATTATATTTGTTTTGCTCTGCTTTCTAACACACTGCGAGTTTCAGTTTGTAACCTGTGGTAATGACAGTTTTGACTCAATGGTCATGGCAGTCGGTAAGAAGCTGCTAGGCAGTGTGTAAAGAGTAAGTTAAATACTGCACCTTAAAGTAGCATGATGGTGACTGATTGGTCACGAGGTTTGG
This sequence comes from Morus bassanus, assembly GCA_031468815.1. NCBI lineage: Eukaryota > Metazoa > Chordata > Aves > Suliformes > Sulidae > Morus > Morus bassanus. The sequence continues at coordinate 4,427,745 of CM062595.1, read as the reverse complement.
AAGAGTATGCTCTTGGCAGTGTAGAAGAGCAAGTCTTGGACTGCTCTTCAAAAATTTAGAAGATCATTAAGGTCTGCTTGCATAATTTGTTACTTGGAAAAAGACTTGTATTCCAGAAAGAATGTGCTGGTTTTGTCTCTGCTGTTCTGTAAGGCCTGTGTCTTGTCACAAATTGTCATGGTTTAACCTCAGCCAGCAACTCAGCCCCACACAGCTGCTTGCTCGCTCCCCCTCAGTGGGATGGAGGAGAGAATTGGAAAAGTGAGAAAACTCGTGGGTTGAGATATAGACAGTTTAATCGGTAAAGCAAAAGCCACACGCACAAGCAAAGCCAAACAAGGAATTCATTCAGTCCCTCCCATGGGCAGGCAGGTGCTCAGCCATCCCCAGGAAAGCCGGGCTCCATCACGCGTAATGGTGACTGGGGAAGACAAACGCCATCGCTCCCAACGTCCCTCCCTTCCTCCTCCTTCCCCCAGCTCTACGTGCTGAGCATGAGCCATACGGTATGGGACATCCCTGGGGCCGGGGGGGTCACTGTCCCGGCCGTGTCCCCTCCCAACCCCTTGTCCCCCCCCAGCCCCTCGCCTCTGGGGTGGGGTGAGGGGCAGAAAGGCCTTGACTCGGTGTAAGCCCTGCTCAGCAGGAACGGAAACATCCCGGGGTTATCAGCACTGTTTCCAGCACAAATCCAAATCATAGCCCCGTGCTAGCTACTGTGGAGAAAATTATCTCTATCACAGCCAAACCCAGCATATGTATGTAATACAGCTGAAATGCTAATTTCTTTTTTTCCATTTCTGTGTTTATTGCAGCAGTTTAGCACAATCCCTTCATTTTTCAATACATCAGTGTTTTACTCATGCATACACCTTAACTTCAGAGGACTTTCTACTTGCTTGGGCTCAGCAAAAAGCCCAGTTTGGCCCAGATTTATTCCACTTAACTTTAAGCTCTCAACAGAGGTGCGTAATTTATTGCCACATTTCTCCTAAACTCCCTCTTTAGAGTAAAGAGTCTTGGGCACCTTCACAGGTTGTCTTAAGTGAGCTGAAGAACTCTGCTGCCATAAAATAGTCCATATGAAAAGACAAAGTCTTTCCTGCTACTTTCCTTTATTTCACGCTGTTAAGCCTGAACTATCAAAGCATACCTCTTTCTTGTGCTAATAGTTACTGGATTCACTATGAAACTGCGCGTTATCAGGTGGGATATTTTTTTACAATGCTATTACCCATTGTTGTAAATCTATAAACCACATTACCCCGACCACTGGTGACTCCAGGTTAATCTGAGTATGGTTTGCTCATGCCGCAGCTTCCTCAGAGGCTTCACATATCACTTCAAAACTTTTAACACACACTGATTAGGTAAGTATAAATGGATTGGCCTTTTTTTTTTTTTTAAGTAACTACTTTCAGAAGTTTTTCTTAAAGCAATCTCCTAAATCTTGCTTTTATAATGTCTTGTGGTATTTGTTGTCCTTTGGGATGATCTGTATTTCCCAATACTTCCTTGCCCTGAGGAGCTCAGCATTTCTGAGGACTTTACAGCCCTTGAAAAGGTGGAGAGGCATCTTTATTGCCTGCCTGACAAAGGGGGTGCTTGTATTCGGAGGTGCAGAGCAGCACAGTGACTTGGCTCACCCAGGAACAGGGACAGACGAAGCCAGAGGTGTCTGGACCGTTCCTCTGTGCTGTGACTGCTAGGCTGACAGATCCGGCCGTCATTCTTTGACCTTGCCCAGGATGCCATTTACTTGGCACTGTGGCCCAACTCGGTGCCCCCAAAAATGAGGGAGATGAAATGTTTTATTCTTCGCTGCCACCCAAAAGAGTGCAGTGCCTTTGCCACCATCAGAGAAGCTCTTTTAACATTTTTGACATTGGGAACTGCCTCCTTTTTGTCTAAAAGTTACTGAGTGGATGGGAAGCTGCAGGGAGTCCCTCGTTATGCTTTATGTGTGAAATGATGGCTTACATATTTTCAGCTGTTGTAAGCGTAGCAAAATATCCCCAAACCTTATCATTGATTTGTGCGGAGTTTTCCAGAGTGGCCTGTGGATCGGTGGTGGTGGCTCACGAAGGCGTGGACAGTTGCCTTTGGTTTGCTGTCCCTCCTGTTCTCCAAAAAGAGGAACTGAACAGATGGAAAGACATGAAAAAATACAGAGCAAAAGGAAAATAGACTGGATTCCTCAAATCCCTTTGCTCTCCACAAGAGAGAATCGCTGTAGACAACGGTGACAAAAGGAACAGTGATATTTTTATCAGCTCTTGGTGTATTTATACAAATAACTGCATAGGAGTAAGGAGGAATCGGGCTTATTGTACCTTCATTTGTGAAAAAAAGGAAAATTGTACAATGAAGCGGTTAAGGCTAAATGCGTATGTTCTTCCTGTTAAATTCACGTATGAGCCATTGGCGGGAGACAAACGTTCTTTGATTTAGAAAGACAAAGAAGGTGGACTTTGTGGGTGGGAAGCTAACCATAAGAGAATTTGCCTGTACAGGTGTAACATACACTGCAGAAAAAGAATCTCAGTGCTTTTGTCGTCGCTGGAGTTTGCAAACCACATGTGTGCGATGTAGTGTCCAACTTCCTGGTATTCAAAACGCTTGGTCAGCTGCCAGATTAATGGGGGATCTGGAACGTTACAAATAGTATTAACATGTTTAACCATGGATTATTAACGTAGCAGTGTAAATATTGTTGTTCACATGTTGCTACAAGATGGTAGAAATCACAGTTTCATGACAAAAACCTTATTTTGTATTCACAAATGAGCTTGGCATCGTGTAACACGGAAAGGCTTGCGTCATCCGCAGATATCTTCAGGCCGTTAGATACAATGGTTCAGAACAAAAGAGTGTTTGAACAAGATCAGAGGGAAAGGAGAAAAAAATGTGAGTGAGAAGAAGGAGGAGAAAACGTTCATCATCTTGCTGAATGTTTTCTCTGGAAAACAGTTTGGCACAAATAATCCTTCTCAAAGTAATCTGCAGAAAACTGCATTTGCAATGCTAATTAAGCTGTGGTCTAATGCATACTGAGTTCCTGCTAATTTAGGTGATTGAGAAAATTGGAATAAAGTTTAAATTATGGCTTAGACGTAAATGGAACAAAGCAAACTTTATATTTTATGTTTCCAGATAAAAATATTTCACAAAGAATGTGAAATTAAACCTAAAGTACTAAATTACTCTTTTTGAAAAGATCCAGTTTTTAAAGTTATGAGTCTCCACGCGCAGTGAGTGGATTGCTTGAAGCATTTTGCCTTCCAAGAAAGGCCCCATAATTAAATGAGCACTGGAGCTGTCACTGCCTCTGGATTTAAAATCTTAGATCTGTGGCATTCTGAAAAAAACTGTTGCTATAAACTTCTCTTTTTAAATATCAGAGAATGGCAAGTATTCAGGTGGTTTGCTTATTTTTATTACAGACATTGAGGTACGGAGGGAGGCAACTATACTGTGTTTTTGCTTCTGTCAACATGTATTTTGCTTCGTGTCATATTGAAAAAAATGTGTTGGCATCCTGCTGCCCAGCACTTCTGTATTTTTGTGTTTAAACAAAGCTGATTATATACTAGTTCCATTTAGGAATGGAGCAGAAGCTTCCTGCATTGTGTTCAGCAGGCCTGCAGCTCCCCGACTCTAGAAGAGTAGAGATTTATGTGCGTCAGTTAAGCCTATAAACTTGCAACGTGTTGTAACTGGCCCTTAAAGCAATATTTCAGGGTACTATTTTCTTAATTCTAGCCAATAATTCATTGATGTGATCCTGAGCGTATATGTTCTGTTGACTGTGTTTAGAATAGAAACCTCTGTGTACAAGGCTGTTTTAATATGAGTTTTACTTAGATGTTGATTGAGATCCAAACTGATAAAAAGGGAGCTAAGAAACTTTCTAGAACAAAGCTGAAACACTTCTGAAGTGTCACGTGTTAGTTGTGAGCAGTGCCTTATGCTTGCTGAGGATCAAGCTCTCAATTCTGGAAAATCCTAATATAGGAGTCCTGTCTTTTTGGAAGTGAGCACATGGCTTTCCAGATCGAGAAGCTGCCGAAAACAACTGCTGCAGCTCCCATTCTCCATTGAAATTTTGAGGGTTTTTGCATAGAGACACCCAGATGCATTGGTTGGTTTTGACTCTCGGTGCAGAAGAGCATTGCTTCTGCCACTATAAAATGACGTGTTCCTCCTAACGCAGAGCCCAGCCTTGAACCAGACACGGTCCTTCTGCTTTTGCAGGGTTCTCTTCCCCGGAGGACATTTCGATTCCCTTTCTAGCTTCCTAAACCCACAGGCTCCCCACTAAGTTGTCTGATTCGTGATGTAGTTGCTGTGCTGGAAGTGGTGAATGAAGAATGCTGGTTCCAGGAGGGATTCTGGCAGCTCTAACAGTGGCGTGAGAGCAGAGGTGGGGAGCTGAGTTTTTAACAGAGAGAAGGTGGAATGGGTCATAATTCCCTTTCCTTTTGTCATTTTCAGTTACCTGCAGTATCACCTTTAATCCTGGCTGTAAATCCTTAAAAATAACCACTTCTTCAGCGTTTATATGCAGAGAAAGATGGGAGGCTTTCCAGTAACAATAAAATGGGTCGTTCAAATTGGGCAATCTGTCTCCTTACTCATCTGGCAGTGATTCAGCAGCTCTCTGTAAAACATTTAACACAATTTTCTTAAATCCCAGACCCTTGTCATATATGAATGTGCTTTGAAATTGTGAGGCTGAACTCGTTGAAATGAAGGTCCAAATTTCCCATTATTTTTGACCGTGGAGTGTCGTACTGTGTATATTTTCAGAAACTCAAGTAACCTCAGCACTGACTGGAATCAGCGAGACTTGCAGGTGTTTGGCGATGTAAAAATCGGATCTAAGATTTGTCAATCTCTGAATGCAAAGCCAATGTCCTCTTAGAGATATGCTTTAAAAGTATTTGGAGATTAAAAGAACTTCTTTTTTTTCTCCAACCAGCAAAATGTGGAGCATGTGGTCCAGGATATGCAAGTCCTCTGGATGCCATGAAAGGCAAGTACTGTAATGTCTTTTCTAAATCCAGGTCATCAGTAGAGGAATTGTTTTCAAATTAGGTGAAGACTAGGCAGATGCCTTCCAGAGTGGCTCATTAAATAGCAAGGCCAAGGAGACTTTAAATATCAGAAGAGATTTTATTTTGTTTTGCACCCAACTCTGGGCAAAGCATGCAAGCTGTGTTACATGAGTTCACTAAATCTTAGCACTAAATCGAAGTGGGTCTGGGTTTAGATGTATGCATGGCTATAGGATGCTAACACTCAACAAACTGTTCTGGTTTTCTGTGCTGCAAAATAGAGCTTTGCTTTAAGAATATTGGGGGCAAGTGTTTAACCTAAAAAACCCCAAAGTTTCATTGGTAGTTTTGGATGGAGGTCTTTATAGACTGCCCACAGACTCTCTCATAAAAAAAAAAAAGCAACTGTCTAGGACAGAAGAGGGTGAAAAGAGAAGAAAGGACTGTAGGGTATTCTGTGTGACAGAGTTTAATGGCAAGCTTCTCGTCCACTTGTAGCTGTACAAAAGTTATGTTCCGTTCTTCCCAGCAGTGCCTGAACCTCGCTAAAGCCCTTGAGACATTTTGCTGGGGCTTTTAGTAGTGTCAGAACTTCACCTTGAGTCCTTTGATTTATTTTAAAAGCCTCAATTTTATAGATTGTAATAAGTAGGCTTTTGGCATAGGTAGACTGAAATCTGGGCCCTGGCAGCAGGGAGTCACCACTTGTGTGACTGGGGAAAGGAGAGGCTCGACATGGCTTTGCAGGCGGGAAGGTGGTCTCCAGTACTGTCCTTTTTCAGGAAAACAGTTGCATCCCTGGGGCCTCTAACATGAGGAGGCCAAGGGAGTAGAAAGGCCCCACAGCTGAATAAGCACTTTCTCCTGGTGACTTCTGGCTGCTCAAACTGTATACTACTAGTGTTTCTCCATAAAATGGAAATACTGAGGTTCAGCTTCCTAGGGATAATCACAATTTACAGACGGAGAGATTAAATCCAGAGAAGATTCTCCTAAAGTTAACCACAGCTTTTTGTAAAAATGGTTTCTTTTGACGCATTAAACAAGACTTCTGCCTTGAAAGGTCCCCGGGAGGAGGTTGTGTACCTGCCTTGTATCTACAGAAACACTGGGATAGAGAAACCTGACTACCTGGCCACTGTGGATGTCAACCCCAAATCTCCACGCTATTGTCAGGTACCCGCCTGTAGAATGGCTCCGGTGTGCCATTTTCTAGGGTGGTGAATATCTGGGTTCGCGTAATCATTTTCAAGTAGATATTTGTGCTGAGAACCAATCAAATCCTCAGCTGTTTTTCTTACTAGGTTGCTCAAAGCTAACATTTATCTTGTTAGTCTCAAGACACTTTCAGCGCATTTTTGTGCTTAGTATTTTAATAGTTCTTTTTGTAACACTCTTACTGATTTATCCTGAGCGTGAGTATTAAGCTCCAGAAGGTGGTATTTCCTCGGGGTGTGTCAGTAGTATAGACAGAGTTTATGGTGTAGGATGTCTGATATCCTGGAAAAGTCTACACATTAGGCATTATAAATCTGATCCATTTGCTTCATAAACGGAAAGCTGTGGGTAGGCAGCTACCAATATACCAGATCCAAAATATTGGTAAGACTGTTCTTAAGCTGCTCAGTTTGTTACTGCAAATAGTGTACACTAAGCTGCATTTAAACATGCCGTGCTTGTGTGACTCACGTTACTGAAGGTACTTTGGACTCTGATCTCCATGTATTTAAGGAGCAGCAAGTCTGGTTCGACCACAAAGATTTTCGTAATTTGCTCTTTTTTTTATGTAGCTACTGCTTAGGGCTTTATTGTGGAGGAGGGAGGAAACAAATCTAAAACTTTGACAAAGCTTAGCTGTAATCTTTCAACTTTTCTGAGTTATATGGTGGAAAAGTAAAAATCAGAAGCAAGAGTGCAAATGAACATGTCAGTTTGCCTCAGTCAGCCCCAGCTGTAATCAGGTAAATCTTGTAAAGTCAGAGACTTGAGCGTGTGGACAAGTAATGGTTTTTTTCTGTTGGTCTTTTCCATATTGTTATTGCATGTCTCCTTAACTAGATAGAGTCTTTTAAAGCTTTGGATTGATTTAATAGCATACAGCACTTAACAAATGCTATGCAATCGTGATGTCCAACTTTCTTCTCCCACTCTACAGCTTCAGCTCTGCATATCTCAGGCTGAATCTGCTTCCTGAATAACAAATAGCAGTTTCCTTCTGCTCTTTATTAATTTATGCTTTGACATAAAGACCCATTTCTTTGCCTGGGGGAAAAACTATACCGGGCTGAATCTTAAGTCTGTCTCTGACTTTGTAGGTGATCCATCGCCTGCCCATGCCAAATCTTAAGGATGAGCTCCATCATTCAGGGTGGAATGCCTGTAGCAGCTGCTTTGGGGATGCCACAAAGAAAAGAAATCGTCTGATTCTACCAAGTCTGATCTCTTCTCGCATTTATGTGGTGGATGTGGGAACAGACTTGCAAGCTCCTAGAATCCATAAGGTATATTTAGATGACTTTAAGCTGCGTTTTTATTTCTTATATTTTGACCAAGAGACAGTGATTTGATGGATTCCAGCTGCAAGTTAGGAGAGTCAGAACAGTTATAGAAGCTTTTGTCAAATATTAAGAACTTGTGGGAGTTTTGAAAGTCCTACAATTTATTGATAAACTACACACAAAAATTAAAGAAATACAAGTAAATGTGGTGTCAAATGCTCAGAAATTAGGAAGTTCCAGAATTCAACGTGCTTCTGCAATATGAATTTCCGTCAAAGTAGTTGCACACTGTATTATTGGTTTTGACTGCAAGATCACGAGGCAAACTCCTGCCTGACACACTCAGCTGAGCATACGTAGATTGTGTGTTTTTCAGAGATGAGTTCACGTTTGATTGGATTTTCACTGAGCAAAACCAGATCTCTTCCGTAAAGGACACCTCCTCCTTGATTTGTAATCCTTCGTTCCTAAACATGTGATATGTAGATTTTTTAAAAGAAAAAAATAAGGAAATGTTTTAATATGGAGAAATGAACATTGTTTTTAAATCTCTTGTTCATGGAAACAATTGAAATTTTCCCAAAATAAAACTTCCACTGCAATAGAATTCATTTGGCAGAGATACAGATACTGGCATAGATATAGGTTCGGATATAGACTTACACTTTTCCATGACTAACTGTTTAGATTCTCTTTACAGTCAGTGAAAAAAAAAAAAACAGGCATTGCTGGAGTCAGATTTGTCTAACCTAGTTTAGAAAACTGGTTTAGGGGAAAGGAATTGTGTCTTAAGAGTGTTTGTTTCTTTTCACTGACTATAAAGTAAGCATAGAGGATTAGTTTAGATGTAAATATATACACTGTCAGCGTCTCTACTTGGTCAGATGAATCCTACAGCAATGTGTGAAACTTCAGTACAAAGTTCCAGGTTTGGCAGAGACAAATTCAGTGATCAAAACGGTATTTTGACAACAGGTCATAATGTGGGATGCCAGGAAACTTCTAAGTGGTCTTTTGTCCCACCCCACCTGCCTGCAGATACTCTCATTCATGGTCTTTCAGTTTTGAGTTCTTTAGAACCTTGCCAGTCTTTAAATATTAATGCAGTGGAATAAAACTCCCAAAGGTCTCTTGTACAGTGAATTTTGTTTCAAACTGAGTCTCTGACAAGCCTCAAAGATTTCCCCCCGCTCCCCGAACTGCTAGTACTCCAGTGAGAGCTGATGTCTGAATGCACACAAGTGGTGTTTCTGCCACTGATACTAATTAAAACAAATGCAGATGTCAGTGTCTCACTGATGCAGGAACTAGACTGGTTCTAACCATTCAACTCTTGCTGTTTATATTTTTGGGAAGAACAAATTGACGTCATGGATGGTACTGTATTACTGGGCAGAGTAGAAAGCGGGAGGTGGCAGGTACTCAAAGAAACAATCCGCCTCATAACGTGCGCCATTCCCACTCCTTCCTCACTCTTTGAAACTTGGACTCCTAGAGGTGGAACTGGTATTCTGTAGCGACCTCAGAGAAGGTGACTATGACTATGTGTATACTTGTTTTAGATTGTTGAGCCAGTGGACTTGTTCTGGAAGGGTAACGTGGCTAATCCTCACACCTCTCACTGTCTGGGCAGCGGTGACATCTTGATCAGCTGTTTGGGAGACCCTTCTGGCAATGGAAAAGGTATTAATCCCCTTCGTTACTCTAGAAAAGTGTTCGTGGTGTGGAAGTATCATGCTCCCGAAGTACAGGCTGTAAAGCTAGAAGCGTTGTTAAGAGCTTACCGTGCTTCTGTGCACATAACTATTCCAGCAGTTGTTTACGTAACTATCAAGTTAATACTTCAGTGACTGGGTAAGCTGTACGGACATTGCTCTGCCACAGCAATTCAGACCTGGTGGGGAGGAACCTTTATGGGACTGTTGATTTCAGCTTCCGTGTCTCAGTCTTTCAGATATATTACTAAAGAAGACAAACTCTGGTGGTTATAATATGAGCAAGAAGCCCATTAACATTTCACTTGGGCCCCTTCAGTGTAGAGCACGGAAGAATTGCTTTTAAACATAGTCTGTATCAGCTCAGTTTTTGTGACTTGAGCTTGAAAGATTCTGTTGCCAACCTAAATCCTCTTTGTCTCCTTGTCTAATGAAAATTAAGCCTTTGAAGCTATTCTAGCTTGCACTTCCTATTTAAAACTTTTGAAGGATTCTTGTGTATAAATATTGTAACCTATTCAGATGTAAACCACCTGACTTCTAAAGAGAAATACTAGCTATTAGGAGGAATACACTTCAGATGGTAAGTGGTGAACCCTGCTCCTTTTCACAGGGTTTTTCTCTCCTGGATCGTGGGCAAACGTGTCCTTGAATAGATGTGTTATGTACGTAATTCAAGGATATTGGCAGCAAGCAAAGAAAAACAGGGGTGACTCCTCCAGGATCTTCTCTAAGATACCTCTTAATTGAAGTGCACTCCAGGAGGCTAACTGATGTATTGGAATGACTTGAGTAGAAATAGAGCCAACTGGAGCTTAAAAAAATCATTACAATATGATGAAGTCCTTCAAAAATCCAGCTTTCATTTGCTTTAGTCCACAAAAGCGATACCGACGGAATCACAACATTTTCCTTAAGCACAGAGTTGCGGTTTACAGCGTGTTTAGAAAACAGACGTTTAAATATTAGTATATTATTTATCTTATTTAAAGCTGTGAATCTGTGTGAATGTCTTCAAACGATTTTCTTTGGTTTTTGTATCAGGTGGCTTTATTTTGCTGGACGGAGAGACCTTTGAAGTGAAAGGAAATTGGGAGAATGGGGGAAAGGTAGCCCCCCTGGGTTATGACTTCTGGTATCAGCCACGACACAATGTCCTGATGAGCACTGAATGGGCAGCCCCAAAAGTCTTGGCAAATGGGTTTAACCCAGATGATGTAGAGAGAGGTGAGGGAGCATTTGTTCAAATTCTCAAAAGTAAAAGCGATTCTATGTTAATCTAATACCTTCTGTGTTTATGTTTGTCTGACCTGATCCATTAGGGCATTATGGCTGCCGCATTAACGTGTGGGACTGGAGCACTCACACCTACATTCAGGCAATTGACTTAGGGAAGGGCTCCATACCTCTGGAAATTCGATTCCTCCACAATCCGGATGCTGCAGAAGGGTTTGTTGGGTGTGCTCTGAGTGGCGCAGTGCATCGGTTCTACAAGACAGAGGTAAGTACTGAAAGCCATGGCAAACATAGCAGCTCAAACCTGGTTGTTTCAAAAATCCACCAATCACTTAGGAAATAGTAGAATTCTGATTAAAAAAACCCAGGGCTCCTAATTCCAGTCTAATTCTAGCCGAGCTATAACATTGTGTCAGAGAGCAAACCTGCATGCATACAAGCCAGCACCATGGCTTTCTGAAGTGACTGTGTAGTCCTTCATCTCTGAGCAGTTGCTGTTGGTAGGCATTTTGAGTATCTCTGCAGCCATATTGCTGATGTCCAGCATGCAAATCTTCAGCAGCCTGATCCTGAAAGGAAGCAAAGCTCAAGAGGTCATAGCGCTGGTCTGTCAGCCCCACCTCCAACTCTCCTGCCCTCCACAATAACTTGTTGATCATTTTAATCACAGTTAATGAATTGTGAAAGTCTCAAAGAGGGAAAGGTCTTGCCAATGATAGGAACATTAGTAATTGCTTGAACACGAGACAATCTAGTGAACACTTGCACTGAGGTAATAGCCGCAGCATGAGCTCAACAGCTTGCTTTCTGGCCTGCGAGCTGGTCCTCAAACATCTATCAATTGAACAGCTAATCAGAACCTGTGAAACTTGTCACCAGTGTCAGTGTGTGCTGCCTGCTGCTCAGCCAGTATTTGGAAGCGTAGGGAAGACCTGAAGGTAGAGGAGGGAGAGAAAGTGATGGGGTCATGGACAGGGGAGTAGAGCTATTGCCATTTCAGAGGGTGAGCTGGAGACAGATAGGACACCAAACTGTAGGAGATTAGCCGTCTTTAGTTCTGCTACTGTTACAGCAATCTGTTTGAGATGTTGTTGCATAGTATAATCATTAACGTTCTCACTGGCAGTATAGTTACCATCCTCACCCCTTGGTAACACTTATTTGCAGTGTGCATATCACCTCTGTACAGGTCCTGTTAAATAAATAGCACCATTTGCTTCTCCTCCCTCTGTCATGCATAGCACTGGCTAACATCAGGGCAATAATAACGCTGTGTTCTGTCCTGTCCTTCTGCAGAAGGGAGACTGGGCAGCAGAGAAGGTGATTGAAGTACCCAGAAAGAAGGTGCAAGGATGGCTTCTCCCTGACATGCCTGGTTAGTGTGAGCATATCTGGAAAAGGAATGGGGTGTTGTCCTCTGTAGTTCCCTGGTAGAGTGTACCTTTTTGCAAAGTCTTCTCTTTAAATGACAAACACTATCCTTGTAAAATACTAGATTTCTGCTTGGGTTCTTTGTGTAGCACTTCTGATGTAACCAAATTAGCCTTGCTTATGAGCCACCAATTAGGAGATTGTCAGACCTCGGCTCCCACACTGCTCAATGCTTGAGGTCAGTTTCTCTAGAAAAATACTTGGAGTTTGGGTCTTTCAGCAGGAGCTCGGAGTATTCAGGGATGGTCCTGGGAATGCTGATAGAGCCTGAACTGCCCTTGAACAGGCACTGGATTTCCAAGGATGATTGTGTTTGTTCAACCCCTATCTTAATGTATTTTTCTGAGGCTACTGTGACTTGAATTTTGAAAGATAATCGGCTTGTGGTCTTGTTTGTTGCTGGTCCTGTCCGTTTACTGACTTTGCTACTGAATATTTTCTTGAAGGTCTTATTACTGATATCCTCATCTCGCTGGATGACAGGTTCTTGTATTTCAGCAACTGGCTGCACGGAGACATCCGCCAGTACGACATCTCCAACACCCGCAAGCCCAAGCTGGTGGGACAGGTGAGGCAGCATCAGAAAAGCTGTCATGTACAAGTGCGGTACGGTCTTCTTATTTCCTTCTTTTTTAAAAGGAGAAAATGACAATTTACTTTTGCTTGAGAATTGTCGCTGTGTTGCTTTCACGTTCCTTTGATAGCTGACGCCTGCTCTCACACATTTCCCTTGGTTGCAGGTGTTTCTGGGAGGCAGTATCACAAAAGGTGGGCCTGTAACTGTAGTGGAAGACAAGGAATTGCAGTGTCAGCCAGAGCCGTTTGTGATCAAAGTAAGTTTTCCTACCATGCATGTTGTCAGTGCTCAGCTAGTTGTAATCCATTCTGAAATATCTCTACACCTCAGTCCAATGTGCAAGATATAAAGCCACATCTGAGCTAGTTTTTAGCTTCACCTACAGCCTGGGCAGGTATCACATTTCAGCATGGACTGGAGCTGGTAAGTGTTCTGGGTCCCTGGTGGAATTGGACAAGCTGTTCAACTGTACTGAAGCCTGTGTAATTACATCTTCCCTGCTGTTAGCTAGCTAATTTAAAGCTAATGCAGTGTGCATTCATCACACTGCCATCATTGCTTCTGATAATCTTTCAACAATTGGTGGTCGAAGCACTAAACCAGCTCATTCTGCAGTGGCGGGGTGTGTGTGTAAAGAGTTTGATGGCGTCATGATAGAAAAATGAAAGAGCATTAATTGTCTCTGGTCATCATCAATGTGCATTAATGTTATCACTGTCGAGGCAGCCACCTATGGAAATTCTCATGGGATGTGCAAGAACTGAATATGGTCACGGCTAAGATCTGTTGGCCACCGAAGGCAGTTTCAGGAAGTTCCACATACTCCTTTTCTTCATAGTGCAGGTTGTGCCCTAGCCGCAGTATAGACATGCTCTTATTTACAGCTGTGTTATGTGACCCATCTCTTGATTTTTGATGCCCCATCCAAGTACAGCAACCTGAACACTTCAGCCCTTACTTTCTTACATTACTAGTTCTATGAATTAAGTGGAACTCGTCTGGATTGACTTCGAGGCTCCCTGTTAACAGAGAATAAGACTCCCAATAAAAACTGTTCTCTCTCCAAAACAGGGGATTTGGTGCCCTTGTGTCAAGGATTTCAGAGTGCTGGATGGTCCTCTGAGTGGCAGAACTGCCGTGCTGTTTTGTTTCTCCTTGCTGTTGCATTTCTTTTGTTCAACCTCCGTGGCAGCTTGCCTTGAGCACCTTGTTCTCTATTATAATTTTAGGGGAAGAGGGTGCCGGGTGGACCTCAGATGATTCAGCTTAGCTTGGATGGGAAGAGATTGTATGTGAGCAGCTCCCTCTACAGCGCATGGGACAAGCAGTTCTACCCAGATCTTGTCAAGTAAGAAAACTTTGGTAAACGAGGATGACTGTACAAGCCCATGTTCAAGAATTCTTTCTTAAATAGTGATATGCATATACCAGCTGCTATACAAAGTTCCCACGGAGGGAAACTGAATCCAGTAACTTATACACAGCCTACCAACCTAGATGTTTCACCCACGAGCTAGAATCTGTCCCTGCTCAACAGGCACACAAAAGTTGGGGTCTGCACACATTATTTGTTGAAATCATGATCTATTTGGGAGTAGATGAGAATGGGAAGAAACCAGTGAATGTGACCTAGCCTCCTGGAATCTGTAGTGCTTCCAGACTGCCTATGAGTGTATCAGCATGACTTCCTGGTTTTTGGAATTAAAGAAAGGAGATGATCTTCCAGATGGCCACAGGAGGGCATAGTGCAGCTTGCCTATTCCTTTATAAGTAACAACAGCTATTAATTTTCACTCATTAATTGCTAATTTGAGGTTACAGGTTTCACTGAGGTGATGTAACTCACTTTTGAGACCTGCTAAGCCCCAATATAAATCTGGAGTTCTTTCTGTTTTATATTAAACGAAGACAAATCCTGCCCAAATATGGAGGAGCAACAAATATGAATCCTTTTCCCAATATGTGTTTTCTTGTCCCTTTTTCAGGGAAGGCTCTGTTATGCTGCAGATTGATGTGGATACTGAAAAAGGTGGATTGAAAGTGAATAAAAACTTCCTAGTGGATTTTGGGAAGGAACCTGACGGGCCTGTCCTAGCCCATGAGATTCGTTACCCTGGTGGAGACTGTACCTCTGATATCTGGGTGTAATTGTTGTATGGAGCTGTTTTCTTCCCCCTGCCCCCGGTCTTTTTTTCTCTTTCTCCCTCTCTCTCCTCCCTACCCTCCACTTCCCTTTTATATAGGTGAACTGGTTCAGCTGGAACTTTGTCCGCTCTCTAAATTTAAACTTCCGTTAGGGTGAGCCACAGAAGCTCCACGTTCTTCTCATTCTGAGGCAGCCAAGTGAATCTCTCTGAAACATGATATACATATCATTTTCTCGACTCCTTCCCCTTTCATAAGGTCCTGCATAATCACCATTGACTGCAGGTTTCAAGGCCGAGGTCACCAGTCTTAAGGGCTGTTTGCCTTGTTTGGTGCCACTTTGCCCTGCCACTGCTTGTTGGTGGAGAAGCTGTTCCTAAATAACTCCAGAAGAAGGATACATTCCATGGGCTTGCCCCAGAGCACGAGTGTCCTGTCCCTGCAAAGCTTAATTTGCTCATAAAGTAATCAGTGCTTTACAGCAGACACAGCATAAAAATCATGCGTATCTAATCTGAAGACACATGTTTCTGGAGCTGGGTTATATTTTAACATTTGTGCTCTGATGTTATAAAAAATCAACAATAAAATTGTTCTTCAAGTCAGGTGGAGCTGCACATTTTTTTCTTTTTAGCATTTCAGCATTTTCTATTTCAAAGAACATAAATGTAAGGTCATTTCAGAAAGTAACAATGTCATCTGTCTAAAAATTCTTTGGTGAGGAATTTATTTTCGCTGAAGCCACCTTTGTTCCCATTATTGCAAGCAAAGATTCTCTTCTGTTTTCTAAGACTGGAGAAAACTGCAAAAAAATGTTTCAGCCCACTGTGCCAAAGCCAGGTGATGCAGGCAGTGGGTGTCTTACAGGTGTCTTTCAGGTGTCTTGCAACTTCTTGAACAGACAAGCACTCACAAATCGACCCTTTCTTCTTCTTCCAGTTCCTCATGCGTCTTCCCAAAGCTGTTTCTTGGGTCTGATTCTCTTTTCTGCCTCTCTAGATCTGTTGCTTCCCCATCCGTGTCCATTGCCAGGCTCTGCCGTTTCCTGCTGAGCTTTAGCATTGCCAGTTGTAACGCTGGAATCACATCAGCAGTGTTGGGGGAGCAGTGTGTTAATGGGACTTCCTGCTGGAGCTGGGGTTTTTTCCAACTTTCACTGTGGTCCCACGGCAAAATCCTCATCTAGCTGGCAGATCTTACTTTATAATCAAGACTTCATTCTGAACGTAGCTGCTTACTGTCTTGCCTAATGTATTTGGAAGCAGGCTTTGAGAGTTCAATTTTGTGTTTTTAGCACAGGGCAGCTGGAGTGCTGCCACTCTTTGAAACCCGCAACAAGCAGTTCTGTTAGGAGCTTGTAAAGCCAGAAAGCTTTCTAAGCGACATGGCGTCGTAGCCACCTGTGTCTGATGTAAGATCCCATTTTTAGCAGCTTCATGTTAGAAATGGGCGATGCTTAAGCCATCTTGCTGCGAAGACCCATTGTTTTCCTTGCGAAGGGACTGGTTTCAGGAATGGAGTATACACTGCTCACCCGTGTAAATGCTACTAATAGTCCATGCTGGGTGGGTACGGTGAGTGCTCAGCATCTAAACAATCTCATGTTGTCCAGGGAAGTCATTGATGTATTAGGAAATCATTTGCTACTAACCAGTACTACTGGACCCCATATTTTTTTTGCCCCTGTTTTCTATACGACTGAGCGTTTTAAATTGGAAAAGATGCATGATCTTCCACTTGGCCGCGTGAGGGCAGGCTGCAGCCTGTCTTCATGCAGAAATGCCCCCTAATACAAGCCTGTACAATTACTGAAGCGCAGCTTGCTTCTATTCCTTGTAAAAGCCGAACGTTAAATGCAAAAAGGTGCTTAGAGAAGGAAGAGAAAAGCAAAGTGTGGGACTCGCTTGAATTAAATATTTCCTTTTTTCCTAACGTCTGCTAATCTGGGTACTGAAAAAGGTAAGCTGTGAGTGGAGAGTTTCTCATGTTTCTGGAAGGAAAGCACTGGGTCTCACCATGTCCACAGTAGAGATTCCGCTTTTAGTATGTGTGCCTGTCTGGGGATACTTTATTGCAAGGTGAGCTTTACCATGGACTCACCTGACTGTATTGACGACACCTTCATTGGCTATAAGGAGGTTTCTGAGGGGACGCTGTCATCGTAAATACCCCCAATCAGTCAGAGGCCATTGGAAGTGGACCCCAGAATTTCAGACATTAGCCAAATGCCTGCTGTTTGGAGAACTTCTGAAGGTGTTGTGAAACCTTACCCTGATGACTGACCGTCGTCTCTCTCATGCTTGTCAAAGTGGAAGAAACAAGTGCAGCAAAGCAAAAGAACTTGGAGGATGCACAGTAGGTCCAGGTATGTGGTGGGTCACAGAAAGATACTCACATGTTCATTCAGTAGTATCGTAGAGGTTTCACCCACTGGCCAAAATCCATCCTTACTCCCAAGCACACAAAACTCTGGGTCTGCACGCACTGTTTGATACTATTTCCTGAAATCACAGTCTACTGGGAAGTAGGTAAGAATGCAAAAAACCAGTGAACATGACCTATGGACCTGCAGTCCTTGGTACTTCCAAACTGCCTCCGAGTGCATCAGCATGACTTCCATTTTTGGCATTAAAGAAAGTAGATGATCTTCCAGATGGCCACAGGAGGGCATAGTGCAGCTTGCCTATTCCTTCCTACGTAACTATTTCCTAGTTTTCACCAATTCATTATTAATTTGAGGTTGCAGATTCATTTATACTTCTGCTGCCAGGTCATATCCAAGACAAGTAGGTGTGTTTATATCAGAAAGAGTCTATTCGTGCTATTTTCAACAAGTGCAGGAGTACAGCACAGCAAGATATATTATATCCCAGTTGTTAGCTGGGAAAGTTATAGAAGGGAGAAGAATTTCTGCTTAAGTGAAGCCAGAGCAGTGGTGATGAGAGTTGCCATTGAAAAAAAACCTATTTTTTGGTCTGCTACCTTGAGCGCTCTAGTTCTCTGGTGAAGGCTGACCTCCTACTTTTGGGTCTAAGAGAGTAGAGAAGTGCCTTGTAATATACAGAGAAGTGTCAATGAGTCCTTGGAGTGGAACCTGAAATGTTTAGGTAAACTGGCCAGTGTGTGTCCTCCTGGTTTGCGTTTCCTTCTCCATCAGTGGAGAGAAGTCAACCGTTCTGGTTTTCATTTGTTACAAGCTCGGAGTCTGATTTGCAGTGCTTGTAGGAACTCTAAGGAGTTCTAAGGCAAGCTGCTAATGCCTGTCTTTAGGCAGAGGCATGGAAGAGGAGCAAAAGCAGGTCCTGCTCGTCCATCCTCCCCAGCTGCGTGGTGCTGCCACTCCTCCTGCGTCAGATGGAGCGATTGTGCGGCTGTGGGAGGAGTCGGTTGAAGGAGCTGATCCGGCAGAAAACTGCGCTGCCAGAAAAGTGACTCACCGTCCAGCTCCCTGTGGCTGCACATGGCAGGGCCCTTCAGAGGCAGCCTGAAGTCACTTCTCATTAGATGGTGTTGGAAATGACAACCTAAGGATGTGGGTTTCGGATGGGTTTGTCCGGTTGTAGCTGTGGGCTGTAGCGGGGAGGGGTGATGCCACTGCTGCCGTGCTTCTGGCCAGACGTTTCTGCCCCCTCCCCTGTGACTCCTGCTCCAGCAGCAAACCACTCGTTTGGAGGGGAAGGGGCGGCTGAAGTAGTGGTGGAAGAAAGGCAGAGAGGTGCCTTGAGGGAGGAGAAGCGTAGTTGTGCTACGCTGATGTTCCCTCCAGCAAACCTTGCAGCCTGCACTCGATACTGGTTTTGAAGTGACGTGCCAAAGGGCACCGCGTGTACCAGGTGTGAGTCCAGTAGCCCTGGGACATTGGGTTTGTCTCTGCTCGATGCGGTGATCAAGAGGTCCAGGGTGGTGGATCTTGGCTTTGCCTAGTCTGCCTGCTTTGAACAACATTTGCCTTTTGTCTTGCATGTGCCTCTGCCCTTCGGGCTGTTGGCATTCCACGTGTACCAGAGTTCTGAGCACTTGGTCTTTCTGTGTGATGTGCCTTCGGTGGACTCTTCTTCTGTGCTGGCGCAGGAGCTGTTTGTGTCTTGCCACCGCCAACGTGGAGTGAGCTGTGCCACCTGCCGTTGACTTCTTGCTGCTCGCTGGGGATCTGCAGCCGGCAGGGCGGTTGTCTGCCAGGAATCTCACTGTCCTGCTCCCTATCTGCTCACCCCTCGGCCCTGGCAGGAGGTGAGCTCAGCTAGTGTTGCTCTGAGGTTGCCTGTGCCATGAATTTCCCAGCATGAGTTTGCCAGCAAACTGTTTCACAACATCTTGAAGGGTTGGATGGTGTGGTTTTCCTTCTGCTCCTGAAGAGGGGAACGGATGGGAACACAGTGAAACCCTGGAGAGACGTGGAGCCTGGGAAGGTCTAGGACAACTTACCTCTGATGGCATTTTTTACCGGGACACTGGTACTGGCTAAAGCCTTTCCAACCTCGGCTGCTCTCATGGCACTTAGTGCCCAGCTGAACTGCTGGAATGTGGCAGAGGGCTGTAAAGAGAGAATGGAGGCCAGGTGAAAAGTGTAGGAAAGGGGGATTTAAGAACGCAAGACGATGAGCAACACTTAGGCAGCCTGGGGCACCTCCAGGGTTTTATGGTAGGGTGAGGTGGGAAGCACGAGAACGTCCCCCCTGGAGAACTGGGGGAAGGTTGGGGACTGCTCCCGTAGCCAGGGGGCTTCTTGCTGGGGTGTTAGAGCAGACTTATTGTCCTTGGTGAAGCAAGGTCTTCTCCCGATGCATCCAATGTGCTGTGCCAGTCTGCATCAGATTGCATCACCTAGTCTTGCCATTATCAAAATTACAGCATGTTCTTCCCTATCAGGGTTGGAAGAGATGGTCGGGAGGAGGGGAGTAGTTGCCACCCCAGTGTGGGCTGCCCAGTGAAGCCTCTGATGGCTTTTCTGTGTCATGGCTTCCCACCTCTGCCTGCCACAGGGAGCTTTTCTTGGGCCGAGAGCAGACCACAGTGATATTGTTCTCCGCTAACCATCGCTTGCTTGCTTGCCTGCTTGCTGGTGTTGCTGAGCCTGCTCTTATCCTTCCTCCTATCAGTTTTAATTAGAAAACTCTACAGCCCACAGCTTGGTTTTGTGAGGGATGCCAAAGACGTCACCAAGGAAAGCCAAAGAGGATGACCAGCAAACTTTGTTAATGAGTGGAGGACTAATGAACTTTTTAATTAGCAGGTGTGCAGGTGCAAGAAGAAGGTGCAGTGAGACATGCATATCGTGACAGCGAAAGCATGCAAAGGGGCATCAGCTGAGCACCTGAAATTGCCTCTGATGGAGCAGGAGCTTCTTGCGCGTGCTTGGGCCTGGTGCTGCTTCCTGCCAGCCAAGCAAACAAGGACGGCAGCAAGTCAGGTACAGCGCCCGCAGCTCTCTTTTGGTTTGGACCGGAGAGAGATGGGCCGTTCTGCCCAGCTCAGAGCAGCATGGGAGAGCAATGGGGTGAGCTCTGTGCAGTCAAGCAGAGAAGGAAAGGCCGTTTTGAGTTGCTCTGAGGAGGACAGCTAGCTCCGGCTATGGAGCTGCTCCTGGACTGGGAGCTTCCTTCTCGTCCTTGAGGTGTGAGCTCTCGAAACCTGCCTGGTGGTGATCGGATGGTTGGTTCCCAACACCGGCACCTCTTTGTGAGCCCAAGACGACTTTGCTGCCCTTAGGAGCTATGGAAGAGTTTGACTCTGAGAACCGGAGACGGAGACAGATTCTTTGCTTCCACTTGCGCAAGGACGGCCCCAAACTCATGCATGTCGTGAACCTGTGTGGGCTGCAGTGTGATGAACCAGAGCGTTGACAGGCACCAGGCGCTGCAACAGGCAGAGCCAGGCTGAAAGCTGTCCCAAGCAAGCAACACTGAAAGTCTCTGTGCTGCATTTTACAGAAGAGGTTGTACCAGCTACTTCCACATCTCTCTGCGGTTGGAGTTTGCTCTTGAAGGCTGGTATGTGCAAACTCCTGCAAAAGCAGTGCCGCAAGTCCTGTTCAGAGGCACATGTCTGCAAAATAAACTCCTTTGCGAATTAGTGTAAAAGTTCTTAATCCAGAAGGAGAAATCTAGCAATATCCCACCAGGCTTAGAAAGCAGCGCACAGCCCTAGGGGGCATCACTGTGTCCTTCACCTTCAGAGCGCTGCTGGCTTCACACAGCTGGAGCAGAAGCGTTTAACGTTCATGTAGCCGTGAGCGGGGAAAGATAGCCAATGTCCAGCACTCTGGGTCTTACGGCGTTGGCCTGTCCGTCTTTGTTTTGTCTGGTGTGGATGTGCGGTGGTCTTTCCTTGAGTCTCCTTGCCATTTGGAGATGGTGATGTCCTGTACACTCTAAACCTGGTATTACACTTGCCCCCTGAAGTCCAGTGAGGAGCCCAGTCCCTTAATCCAGTTTGGCCTGATGCAGCTGAACTACCCCACGTGCAGCGTAGCTCTTTGATGGCTCTTTCTTCCGGCATCTTTTGCAGGTCCTCCTTACGTTTGCTAGTTTTTCTGACATCCAGGAAAGGTTCCTCTGTGGGGGTCCGAGGTGGGTACTATGCTCAATTAAATGGGCTGCTCTCATGCTGTGCAAAAGCCGTCCAGAAGTGTCTCCATTACATGTCTGCTTTGATATGAGGATAGAACTTCTGTCCGTGTGGTTACTCTTGCCCAGGATCACCACTTCTTTCACAGTTAATAACGTAAGGCTTTGAGGCATTGCTTTGCATGCTTTCTCCTTTCGTCCATGATATTGTTTTAACACCCTCTCCTTGCCTTGTAGTGAATCTTGACGTAGCTGGGACCAGCTTGTCAGTAAGAACCGTACATCGACTGGTGGCGTGGAAGCGTCTGGCTGTGGTAGGTAACGATCCCTCTCGTGGCTGCCTTTGCCTCTTGCACTCAAACTGCTGAGATGGATTTCTGCTAAACAAATCACGAGTTCTTCCAATCGCAGCAGTTTGCTGCTCCTTGCTTACAGAAAAGACCAAGCGTTTGGCTGCTCCTGTGTCCGCCCGTCGCCTGTTTAAAGTGCTGTTCTGGAAGCCATTTAATTACAGCCCCAGTGAGATGGGCTAAGCTGTCCTCTCTTCTGATAGAGATCTCCCGAGGGCTTCTTTAATGGCGCTGTCAGATGTTTCTGCATTCCTGCATGGAGCAATTACTTATCCTGTGTAATTTGCCCACTGATTGAGGAGTTCTTCCACAAGATAGGATACTCGTTCGTGTTCCACAGTGCTTGGTGTTTTCTTCCTGCTTTAGGTGGCAGCTGGTGGCAGCCAGGCTCGTGGTGATCTCAGGAGGGGACCCTTCTTCCAAAACGCTTCTCTCCAAGACCACAATCCCTTTAACGGAGGTCTCTGCTGTCCCCGTGGGTGTTTTGTGGCAGTTTAGTCGAGCTGGCCAGTACTTCAACCACACTGGTGCCAGGCACTTTGTGGTGCTGGTGCCTGCCATGGAGCCTTGGGTGTTAATTGGCCAGACTGGTGGGGAGAGTAAGTGGCTACTGCTCAGGCACTGCTTCACTGTGCCGAATTGCCCGGAGTCCTGAAGGTTCCTCTTTTCCACAGGTGGGCTGACTTTCCCCTGTGGAGATACAAACCTGAGAGGCAGCAGGCAGGTCTTGACCTTGTAAGCGCTCCGTCAACAAGGGCACATCTGTGTATTTCCTTAGGCAGCCGTTTCTAGCCCGCTGCCTTTTCTAGCTGTTTGGTCTCTCAGGTCTCTTTGGATTTCATCCTCTGAGCGCTGCATCTCAGCTCACAGGCCGTAGAGCTGAGAAAGTCTTCTTTCTGGTAGAGGCACCTCTGGACCTGGCTTGCGGAGTTGATGCCAGGGAGCCCACGAAGCCTTCAGCTCAGCCCTCAGACAGAGACGTGCCTTCTGTCAGGGTCCAGATTTCAGAGGTGCCTTTGGTGGCCTCCGTACGTTCAAACCTTGTAATTTCCAGGAGGCTGCTGGTGGAGCGGATTATCTAGCTGGACTTCTCATCCGTCGCGTGGAATTTGCAGCCACTGCACATTTGTATGGCAGGGGGCCATTTGTATGGGACACGGAGGCCTCCAGAACCAAAGAAGTCCCCTTGGAAATCCTCAGAGCCCCAGGATCAGATACGGGAGGTTGTGTTTAAGGAAAAGACCTGCATGGACCAGCAGATTTTTCCTCTAGATTGGTGGTTAGCAAGGCGGAAACAAGCCACAGCGCTGGTCTGGCACCTCCCAAATGCTTAGGAGCGATGGCTCCTCCCTTGGCAGCTTGCTTTCTCCCCCCACCCCTTTGCCTTGTATATAAGGCCCCCGGAGAGCAGCCTTGGCACAGCACAACCCACTCCAGCGAGGCAGACAGCAAGCTGCACCTCCAGTTCCACACCTCTGCTCTTGAGGAGAGTGAAGCAGAAGGCCTTCAGCATGGGTAAGAGAGACTCTGCTTTTGTCTCACTACCGGTAGTGAGCTTCTGGGGGCTCCTTTTTGCCTTGAAAGGCTACTTCCATGTGGCTGTAGCATCCATGGTGAGGGGGGCCTCCCCTTCTGCTGGGCAATCGTCAGGGAGACAAGAAAGCAGGCTTACTTTCCAGGCTAGCCCTTCAATAGCGACGTGGTCCTCGGTGGAAGGTCGCTCTCCTTCGCTGGGGCTCAGAGGATGCAAAGGGGAACTGAGCGGTGGTTTGATCTGTGATATCCTCAGTGGCACTTTAAGGAGGATTCCTCTCCTGGATCTGAGATTGTCAGTGCCATCACAACAGTAGGTGCTGGTCTCAGAGGTCCCCATTGAGAGCTGGGGTGGGAGAAGGTCCGTCGGGTGGGACAGAGTCTTCTGCATGGGCACCTTTTAAGGATGTGGACGTTTCTCACTTTCTTCTTCTCTTCTGCTCAAATCAGACAGATGCAGAGCTCAGTGCTACGAGTACCCCACCTGCCAGGATGTTGTGAAAGGCAAGTCCACCTGAGCGTGTTTTGGAATGGGGGGCGTTTGGGAAAGAGCTCCGTGATAGCGGAGACCACCGCTAATTAACTGTGTACGTGGAGTCCCTTCCCCTCAAGGGAGAAAACTGTGACTATATGGAGATCCACTTTTGTTGTTCTCTTACCTCTGGGTCAGTAACAGAACCAGGGTTGGACGGTTGGCAGTGACCGAGGAGGAAGGTCGTAGCATCTGGAAAAAAAGTTCAGTCCTATCTGAGAGTCTGCTGAAGCTTTTCTTTTCCTTTCTGGCTGGTTCTTGGCGTGTTTTAACAGAAGCTTTCTATATCCCCAGCTCCCAGAGAGGAGGTTGCCTACGTGACCTGCACCTACAGGAAAACATGCATCGACCAACCTGACTACCTGGCCACCATCGATCTCAACCCCAGATCTCCATGTTATGGCCAGGTACCTGTGTCTCGACTGTGTTTTTATTGGGCTGACGACTAGCTGCTGGCTCTGGGATTCATAGTGCCCCCAAATTCAGGACCTTTAGTCTTTTTTTCTGTGGAAAATCAGATTGCTTGATAGCCACTCTGTCATGCTGCCTGTCTGTTTATGCTTTGCACCTTCTTGTCTGCCTGCATCTTTCTGTCTCATCCATCCTGGCTTGAGTCTTGGCCCCCGCCTGTTCACGTCCTGCCAAGACCTGACTGGGAAACCCCATGTGAGTTTTGTCATGGCAGGTCAACTTGCTCCTCCACTGGTGTTATGCACGAGACAGGGATGTTGTCTGCTAGGAATCTCACCTTCCTGCTCTCTTTCCACTATCCCCTGTATGCCTGGCTCTCATTGAATCATCTCCATCTCTGTGTCCTGGGGACAGCTCGGCTCTGGCTCACTTCCCAACTCACTTCCAGAGCGTCTCGGTGCTGTTAGGGAGCTATTGAGCACTTGCTCTGAATCACCCTCTTGGTGGCTGCTCAGCATGGAACATGGTGTCTAGTGACCCAGGTGGTTTAGGGTATCCAGCACTTTTGCAGAGCTGAGCATGTTTCTAAGGTTCTGTGGTGCACTGTACCGACCCGGCTGCTGTCATCCTAAATGGGGAATCGGCATTTACCTGCCTCTGAAGGCTGCAAAGACAGATTATCTACGTCAAGGGTGTATATATGACCTGATTAGTTCATTACTGCAAGAGCTTAGAACAAAGAAAATGATCTTTAAAGCCAGTATAGGCTTCTGAAAGTTTTTAACACATTTTGGACTCCATTCTTAAGGAGGTGTTTGCAGAGCAATGCACCAGTTTGTAAAGTGGAAAATCATAATTCTTTCATACAGGATTTTCTGAATTTTAGTGGCATGGGGTGAGGAATTCTTGAAAGAATCTCCACATTCTCGGCTGCACACCGTAGCCTAACAAAGAGCAGCGGCCAGTGCAAGGAGCAGTATTCTCCTCCCTGAGCCTCTAGAGACAGTCGCAGCTACAGTCAAGTGGAGGCTACCAAGACAGAAGAATCTGCCAGCATTAGAGTCCCCATTTCTCCCTGCCTCCCCTGAGTGAACCCTAACTCTGCCTTGACTGCCTAGGTGATCCACCGCCTGCCCATGCCCAACCTCAAAGACGAGCTGCATGCCTCGGGGTGGAGCACTGGCTGCACCTGCTTTGACAATATCACAACGAAAAGGACCAAGCTGATTCTTCCCTGTTTGATTTCTTCCCGCATTTACGTGGTGGATGTGGGTTCACAGTGCCGGGCTCCCAAGCTGTGTAAGGTATGCCTGGGCTGATTCAAAGACAGGTTTCTGGGAAGGAGTTGGGAACTGGTGCTTCTGGAGTAATAGCCAGGGAAGAAGGGTTCTCTCTTCATCTTCTCTTCCACCCTGATGTTAGAGAGCTGGGTCACGATTCCCTCTCAGCTCTCTCCCTTTCAGACCAAGGAAGGCTCTGATCACCATTGCGTTCCTTCCTCCGTACATGTTTTGTTCAGAGAGCGTCTAGTAACTGGAAGTCGCACCACTCCCCCTGCCTGCCCCCCACCCAAATAGCAAGGTGGACAGACAGGCTGTTAGGAGTTAGGTGTTGCTGCATTCTCGTTGTCTGTGCAGAGAGGAGCTCCGAGGCTTCTGTGCTCCTCTCCGAGGAGGAGCAGGGCCTGGCAAGCGTGAGCTCTTGGCAAGGAAGCTCCTGCAAGCGCCAGAGATTTTCAGAAGTCTCCGATGGCCAAAGGCTCAGCCAGGGCGTGTGAAATGAGCTGAGCTGTCGGAGGCTGAAGGATGCGCGTGTCAACTTTTTTTCAGATGATTGAGCCAGTGGATGTCTTCTGGAAGTGCAACAAGGGGTACCTCAATGTACCTCGCAGCCTGCCTAACGGTGATATTCTGATTGCCAACGTGGGAGATCCATCTGGCAACGCGAAAGGTACTTTGCCCTGTAACGTCTCCACGAACGAACCAACTGGTTTGGAAGTGGAGTACGTGATTTGTCATGCATCCCCTTTCTGTATCACAGGTGGATTTATTGTGCTGGATGGAGAGACCTTTGAGCTGAAGGGGAACTGGGAAAACGATTGTGAGGTCCCCCCGAGCGGATACGACTTCTGGTTCCAGCCACGCCACAATGTTCTGATCAGCTCTGCCGGAATGGTCCTTAAACGTGCGGGATGTGGATTTAACCCCGACGACTTGAAGAAAGGTGAGAGAATACGGATGCAAGTGCTGAGCCAGAACTGACCGAGGTGGTGGTGGGGTGTCGACGCGGTCAGAGAGAGGGGACAGGAAGATTTCTCCCCGAAGGGTCCGTTTTACAGGCACTGCTACAGGACGTGCAGCGTCTGTGCTCAAGAGAGGCCGGTCCCTGTCTTTTCCCACTGCTCCCTAAACCAGTGCAGCGTCTCTGCCACTTCTGGCTAGACGCTGCCATGGCTGTCCCTGTCTGTGAGCATTCTGGGGAGGGGTGAGTGTCCGTGGGTAGCCCCCTCCCTTCTGACTTGGTTTTCCTTTTCCTCAGGGGTCTATGGGCGCCGCCTGAACGTGTGGAACTTGTCCTGCCGCACCCTCACCCAGTGCTTTGACCTGGGGGAGGACTCTTTGCCCCTGTGCGTTAAATTCCTCCACAACCCTGATGCTGCCGAGGGATACGTCAGCTGTGCCCTGAGTGGCGTCGTCTACCGCTTCTACAAGTGCGAGGCAAGTATTCTGCCAGCAGCCAGGGGAGACCCGGCCGTGGTGAGCTACAGGGGGACGGAGAAATGCGCAGAAGAAATCTGGGGTAGCAGAGAGAAAGAAGGAGGCGTGTGGAGAGGGCAGTATCCAGACCCTGCTTTGGACGTGTGTGCTAGAACGAGAGGAGTCTCTTCTTCCACTGAGCGTAAGGCAGTCCATCGTGACCAGCTGGGATGAGCACCTGCGGGACTGATCTGAGCGAGGAAGCCCAGCCTTGCTGCTGGCATCAGACAATGCTGTCCTTAATTGCATCTGCTCGGAGTAGCTGGGGGCAGCGGTAGCCTTCGTCAGGCGGCTTTGCCTGGCTGTGCAAGTGTGTGAGTGCAGGGGAGCGCTCTTGCCTGGGCAGCCGGGAACGCTCATGGAGCGGTGCCTGTGTTTCTTGTGCAGAGAGACAACTGGGCAGTAGAAGAGGTGATTCGGATACCGGCCAAGGACGTGACGGGATGGATTATGCACAAGATGCCAGGTTTGTGTGCCCTGAGGTGGCGTTTCCTCTTTCCTCCCTGAGCGTTGTGTCGTGCAGCCTGGCAAAGCCCGCTCGCTGACCCTCAAAGCCTTGCTGCGTAAACACGACGGAAGGCTTGTCGGAAGGGCTGAGGGGCTGCGCACACCCCCAAGAAGACACTGCTGCCCCAGCTGGAGCCTGTGCGCTTGGGCAGGTCTCCTGTGCCGGAGGCACGACAGACAGAACGGCAGGGGGAGGTGCGAGCTGGGGCTCGAGGCAAGACGCGTTTTCTGTTGATGCTGCCTTCTCTGGAGCTCTCTCTTTCTGTGCCCTAGCCTTCACAGTCGACCTCGTCATCTCAATGGATGACAAGTACCTGTACCTCAGCAACTGGTGGCACGGAGACATCCGCCAATATGAGCTCTCCAAAACCTGCAAGCCCAGGCTGGTGGGACAGGTAAGGCAGGAGCAGAAGGGCTTGCACTCCTGGGTTCCTTAGCGGGACCTGGTGCTGCTTGGATGGCAAGGCCACACGTCTCCCACTGCCTCACTTACAGGTGTTTGTGGGAGGCAGTATCCTCAGAGGCGGACCCGTGGCCGTGTGTAGGGACGAAGAGCTCAAGTGCCAGCCGGAGCCCTTGGTGATCAAGGTGAGTTCTGTGTTCTCTTTGCCCTGGGGTGGCCTTTGGCCTTTGGCTGTGCTCCGCTAATTCTCTGCCCAGGGTTTTTGGGGTAGGTCTCCATTGCAGCGGCCCGTGTGCCTGCGGCTCCTGGTGGCTTGCCTGCGCTAGAAGGGGCGGCAGCTGCTCTGCTCTGCTCTGCTTCCCTGCTCCTGCTTGTGCTTGGCTGCTGAAAGAAAGAAGCCAGTAACATCACTGCTCTCTGTTGTGCCTTCAGTGCAAGAGAGTGTACGGCGGCCCTTGTAAGATGCAGCTGAGTCTCGATGGCAAGAGGCTGTACGTCACCAACTCCTTCTACAGCACCTGGGACAAGCAGTTCTACCCGAACATGGTCGAGTAAGAAACATTTGGGATGAAAGGGGCCTCTTTTGCACGGCCTCTCTGCTAGAAATGGGAAAGGCGCCTCGTCTGGGGGGCTACAAGGGCGCGTTTGTGATTGCAGGGGGACAGATGTTCCTAACATCATCCCCGCAGCTTCCTCATGTTGAATTTCTCATGCATTTGACTCACAAACAGCTCTGGCCGGGCAAGGTGCAGCCGCTGCCCGTGTGGAGCTGCCGTGCCAGGGTTTTGCCTGGGAGAGCATAAGTGCTTCAGTCCGGAAGGTGGAGTGGATCCACCTGTGGATCTCTGAGGGCCAGGCCACATGTACGACATCTCCCAGTGTATCCACCAGAGATGCTTTGATTTAGCAAAGCAGACGATGACCTCCAGGGCAAAGGCAAGCTCCAGCCTGCCTGTCACATCATGCCTAGTGGTTTACTCACGTCCATTGAGAATTCAGGAAAAAAATGTGAGCGCTGGGGTATGCCACTACTGAAACTGGGCCTCCGCTCCCTTCTCCCTGTAGAAGAGAGGAGAAAGCCTCTTCCTCCATACGGAACAGGAGGGTGAAGGGCAGGGTCTCTTGAACAGGACTGTGGTTTGCTTGTCTGTAATAGCTGCGCTCTCGTCCCCTGGCAGGGAAGGCTCTGTCATGCTGCAGATTGACGTGGACACTGAGAAAGGAGGCCTGACCGTGAACAAGAACTTCCTGGTGGATTTTGGAAAGGAACCCAATGGGCCTTGCCTTGCCCATGAGATCCACTTCCCTTGTGGGGATTCCACCTCCGACATCTTGGCCTAGGCACCACGTGAAAGACTCCCTTCTTCTCTCTCTTCTGTAGTGCAGCCACTAAGAAAAAGCGTAGGGTAATTGGGTTTGGGGGTCCCCATTCATTGCTGGAGTCTAGATTTCTGCTAACCTGAGCTACGGAAGCTCTGCCTTATTGCGAGGGTTTGGTTCAGGCAGACCAGTGAACGACGACACATGGCACGGGGTGCGTCTTGCCAGACCGTGTGTCTGAGCAGTCGGTCCAGGCACTCTTTGTTTTCAGTGCAAAGCAATCCCTGGGCACGATTCGGAGAGCAGAGCCCAGGGCAATTGCTCATCCATAGAGACGTGCAGTACGCACAGTGCCTTTTGGCAGATACCTGCATACCCACCGTGCCTCGCCTCATTGCTACAGGCCTGTCGGACACCTGCCGGGATGTCCCCAGCCTGCGAGCTATTGCTGTCTAGTACCGGGGCCGGTAGCAAGGGGCTGAACTCTCCGTTATGATTCAGAGCTCGTTCACCCTTGAAAACTAAGGCAAAAGAAAGTGAAGTGCCCAGTTCATCTGAGTTCTGTTCTTCAGCCAGGTCATTCCTGGACAGTCTTCCCCTGGCACGAGAGCCCTCTTGGCTCCCTTGCCTCATGCCTGGGTCGGTATGCGTCACAGCTGAAGGGGTATGAAGTGCTTTATTTTGAAAAGAGGTGCCTGTTTCCTCACACTGGTTTGCTCTTATGTTCTGCTTTAAACACGAATAAAATTGCTCTTCACATCACCTAGATCTTCACGTGTCTTATTTCATTGAAGCCTTTCAAATTTATTTAAGGGAAAACAAATGCCATCAGTGGTTAACAATAAGGTCAGGGTTTTGAAAATCCCTAAGACAGGACACTGGTTGTGCAAGAGTGCCTGTTAGTCTTCCTGGAAGTTTCTCGTAGAAATTGTCCTTGCTTGTTCAGGTTTATGTGCATTCTTTTTCAAGAACACGTTTTATAGGGAAACTTGGCAACCATTTGCTCTTTTTCTGTCCCAAACAAATGTACTTTATCAAAGCAATGTAGCGTTGTCATCACCCAAACCAACCATTTGATTTTAGTAGGGCTTACTTTAAGATATGTGAAGGACAGAAAGAACACATTTAGTAGACACTCCAGTGCAATCCCTTGGGTTTGTTATGTGGCTGGCTTGCTGCTGGTGAGAATATTGGTTTCAGCTGGATCAGTTCATGTGGACAGCATAGTCTTAACGCAGTTGAGGCAGAGTTAAGTCCCTTAAAAATTCTCTGTAGACTGTCTTCTTTCACAAGATGTAGTTACTGGAGTTGTAGATCGTTTTCCTGCTTATCATGTGCTGTGTAGGATGTCAAATCCCACTCGCACAATGTAAGCCTGTTCACTACACAGGACAGCAACCACTGGCCTCCAAAACCGGGCTGCACAACCACACATCTTCCCATTAGTCCCATTTGCCTTGAGCGTCTTCATAAGGGTACGATTTGCAGCCAAAACCATAAGTAGTTTGGAGGTTGCAAAACTTAGGATATGAAGAGGATCCTTCTAAGTTTTATCCTTTCATGTATTTACTTTGGAAGAATAAGACTTCATTTACTTCCTTCACACTGCTCATGAGCAAACATACTGCTCCAGCTCTCTTGTGCACCCTGGGGCACTGCTCTTCAGCATCGTGATCACTTGAGTGTGACACCCCATTCTGATCCTCCAGAGCTGCCTTGTCGAGGGCTTTCTCAGGGGACGTCCCTGCTGTTGAGGTGGCTTTGGAATGAGCCTTCTCTCACCTACCTTCAGACCCTACAAAGCACATATCTCACTAGAGGTCCCTCCTCCTCTCCGCTGGCTGCAGGGGGAGTCTGGCCAGCAGACGTCCCCATGCCAGCGTGCGGTCCAGGCGGCCGGAGGTAGCTGAGCTGGGTCCACCCTGGAACGCCCTCCTTGTGATGGGGCCAGGCACCATCCACGGTATCGCAGGGAAGAGCTCCCTTACCTCTTGGCCGTGTTTGGGGGTTGACCAGAGAGTCTGCTGTCCCTCACACTATCCACTGACCAGCCTCTCTGACTTGCAGGTGGTCGCAGAGCAAGGCGAGGCCTCAGCCCGGGCTTCGAGCTGCAGCTGAGCCACGAAGATCAACGGGCAACGCGGCAGAGGTGACGCAGCTCCTCGTTCCACCATCAGGCCATGCTCTGCCCGAGCCGCAGGCGTGCGGACATATTTCTGCTGGTACGAGCAAACTCTTCCGTCCCCTCCAAGGCCTGTTCCCAGGTCTTTGGGTCCTGATTCCCGTGTTTCGGGGAGCATGGGCCTCTCCTCTCCCTTGTGCGTGAGTTATCCTGAGGAGTGGGGAACGCGGTGCATCTGCAGTGGCTGACTGTGCCTTACCTGGGGAGGCGGTGAATTGGGGTGGCTGACGTTGGATGCTTCGTCTGTTCCCTCTAGTGGTTATTTGGAAGATATGCTTCTCCCTGGTGCCAGCACCTGTTAAGTCCAAGTTAAGATGAGGCTTGTAGCTACAGGACTGGAAACTAACGTCCTGAAAAATCATGTTGACAATGCAGCCATTGTGAGTGCTCCATTCTGCCCTGGGTCTTCTTTTCAGATGAGCCTTCAATTTTCCCTCCCATTCCAGATAGTAGCAGAGGCAGGAAAAAATGCCAGCTTCTATTAAACTCTTAGCAGCAGAAGACCCACACGTTTGATCTCCTCCCCTCTAGTCTGCCAGGTTGCAGCAGATGAGATCTCCTACCCTCCTGAATGGTTTTTGCTATGCTTTTCTAGGATTTGCTCATTTCAGTGTTTAGAAGCTGGGCTGAATATGTGGAAATTGCACTGAGTGTGAACGTGACGTATGTTTTCTTTAAAGGATGTTGCCAGGGGGATGAGGATGCAAATGTAACTGCCTGGCTGTTTCTTAAAGTATTTTGCAGCAGAATCATGGATATTGCAGAGAGTGGGAAAGGGTATTGATTAGTTTGTTTTACAATAGATACAGATATTGTCTTCTGTAAGAGATAAACAAACCCCTGGTGCATATTCTGCCTTCACATTCGTAGTAGGATGAATAGAGACTGACCAGAAACTCATACAGAGAAGTGTCAATGAGTCCTTGGAGTGGAACCTGAAATGTTTAGGTAAACTGGCCAGCGTGTGTCCTCCTGGTTTGCGTTTCCTTCTCCATCAGTGGAGAGAAGTCAACCGTTCTGGTTTTCATTTGTTACAAGCTCGGAGTCTGATTTGCAGTGCTTGTAGGAACTCTAAGGAGTTCTAAGGCAAGCTGCTAATGCCTGTCTTTAGGCAGAGGCATGGAAGAGGAGCAAAAGCAGGTCCTGCTCGTCCATCCTCCCCAGCTGCGTGGTGCTGCCACTCCTCCTGCGTCAGATGGAGCGATTGTGCGGCTGTGGGAGGAGTCGGTTGAAGGAGCTGATCCGGCAGAAAACTGCGCTGCCAGAAAAGTGACTCACCGTCCAGCTCCCTGTGGCTGCACATGGCAGGGCCCTTCAGAGGCAGCCTGAAGTCACTTCTCATTAGATGGTGTTGGAAATGACAACCTAAGGATGTGGGTTTCGGATGGGTTTGTCCGGTTGTAGCTGTGGGCTGTAGCGGGGAGGGGTGATGCCACTGCTGCCGTGCTTCTGGCCAGACGTTTCTGCCCCCTCCCCTGTGACTCCTGCTCCAGCAGCAAACCACTCGTTTGGAGGGGAAGGGGCGGCTGAAGTAGTGGTGGAAGAAAGGCAGAGAGGTGCCTTGAGGGAGGAGAAGCGTAGTTGTGCTACGCTGATGTTCCCTCCAGCAAACCTTGCAGCCTGCACTCGATACTGGTTTTGAAGTGACGTGCCAAAGGGCACCGCGTGTACCAGGTGTGAGTCCAGTAGCCCTGGGACATTGGGTTTGTCTCTGCTCGATGCGGTGATCAAGAGGTCCAGAGTGGTGGATCTTGGCTTTGCCTAGTCTGCCTGCTTTGAACAACATTTGCCTTTTGTCTTGCATGTGCCTCTGCCCTTCGGGCTGTTGGCATTCCACGTGTACCAGAGTTCTGAGCACTTGGTCTTTCTGTGTGATGTGCCTTCGGTGGACTCTTCTTCTGTGCTGGCGCAGGAGCTGTTTGTGTCTTGCCACCGCCAACGTGGAGTGAGCTGTGCCACCTGCCGTTGACTTCTTGCTGCTCGCTGGGGATCTGCAGCCGGCAGGGCGGTTGTCTGCCAGGAATCTCACTGTCCTGCTCCCTATCTGCTCACCCCTCGGCCCTGGCAGGAGGTGAGCTCAGCTAGTGTTGCTCTGTGGTTGCCTGCGCCTACAGCTGTGACTGAGGTTGGGAGCAGTTTCCCCTGAGCCTGGTTCATGAATCCTAATGGCTGAGCCGTGTAGGGCAACCAGCAGCTTTGGCAGAGCGCAGTGTGCCCTCTAGCATCTGAGCTGTTGTGTTGTGCACTCTACTAACCACCCCTTCTCGTCATATATGAGAATTCAGATTTCATCTCCTTTATGAGGCTGCAAATCCCGTTTATCTTCTCAAACCACGACTCTTTGAATGGATTAGTCTGCTTTTGCAAAGAGTGTTCTAGAAACCAAATGTATCTGGCAGGATCCATCTCGCCCATCCTTTGACCAGTGGACTCTGGAGGTGGACATGTGCGTAGTCGCCTGCATTGCCCGTGGGGAGAGAAAATGGCACCCTGGGAGTATGTTCCAAGTCATTCCAGTTGGCCATTTCAAATCGGTCAGATGAGTGACACCCAGAAAAATTATCTTCTAATCTAGTCTATCCTGAGGGCTGTTTGCCTAAAATTCTTCAAAGCATTGTGAATTTCTGAAACCAGTGTTGAGGGCACTGGAAGCATCCTATCTCTGGCTTCAAAAGGAACATTTACAGCTCTCTTATTTATTTAGATAGTTGTTGTTCAGGTGTTCATTGGCATGGGGTGTGTAATCCAGTTCCTGAAAGAACGTAGGACTTCAGCTTTGAGATCTCCACATGTCTCAGTCAGAGATGTGCTACCAAACAGAAGCAGCAAGCACAGCGTTATCCTCACTGAATCCCGAGAGGTGGTCCCAGTGCAGCAAGGCTTAAGTGACTGTTTGCATTAAGGTCCCCTTTTCTCTCTGCCTCTTAGAATGAAATAATTCTGCCTTTGACTGGCTATGTGATCCACCGCCTGCTGTCCATGCCCAACCTGAAAGATGAGCATCACCACTCTAGGGTGGAATGGAGGCATCACGTGGTTTGTAGATGTGTCATCAAGGAAAAGGAACAAGCTGAATCTTCTGAGTTTAATTTTTTCCTGATTTTGTGTGATGGATATGAGAACAAACTTCTGGACTCCCAAGCTGTGCACACTATGCCTAAGGTAACATGCCTCTGTGAAAGAGATGGGATCTGGAACTTTTGGAACAAGATACAAGGAAGAGGAGTTTTGGATTAGCCCTCGATGCTTGTGTAGGCAAATACGGAACCGGGACTCATCAGTAATCACTTAAAATGCAAGTCATTAAAAAGGAGATCTTAGCTTAGATACAGAAAGAATATTAAAATGTGGGAGACACTTTTATTAGGATACAGTTCCTTTTGTCCATTATACCAGCTTTCTTGTTCTTTTTAGAGGAGGTTGGTGGATTTTGGAAGGAACTCAACCAGCTTTGTGTGCTCATGATAGCGGCTTCTCTCCTCAATGCTGCACATCTGATATCAGGGTGTAATAATGCAAGGAAGAGCCCATATTCCTCGCTCTGTTCTCAAATGTGGTTGTTAGAGAAGGACATAAAGTGACTTTTTTCAGCTGAGACTTTGTCCACAACTTGAATCACCACGGTTTAGTTTGTACTGTAGGAGCTGTGCCTTACTCCAGGGATCTGACTGAGAAAGAACAGTTCCTCCATTGGCCTGTATCTGCACCTAACAGACAAGTGCGCCCAAAGACCTCCCATTGTCACATTCCTTTCGATCAGCCGTGCAATTTCACAATTCTTAGTTGCCATGTGTTTTTCCTCACCCACCAGCAGGTTTCTGGTGAGCTCATGTATCATCAGTCTGCCAGCTTCAAAAAGTCATCCCCTTTTTCCTCTCCATTTCATGTTCACTGCTGATGGGAGAGTTGGGACCCCTTCATACACACATTGGCAATGATTCCTTGGTGCCTGTTGATGAAATGCCAGGCCCCACAGCAGTTCAGTTGGAACGACAAATAGGGCTCACTCTATTAATTTAAATTTGTCAGCAAAGCTCTGCTTCAGAACATCGTCAAAACCAACTGGCAGCTGCTTATAATCAGACTCCCTGCAGGTCAGGATCATTAGGTAGTAAACACCGATGTGCAGAGCTGTGGGGGCTCCAGTCTCGCACCCTCTAAGCCACATCTTGAAGGAGTTAACAGTGAACTTTGTTAAGCTTCCCATACCACGTTGGCAGCTTGTAAATTAACCTCCAAACCTTGCCCCTGCTGTTTGAGGTGATAAATTGTGCCTGTTTTGACACAGGGGTTGGATGATGTGGTTTTCCTTCTGCTCCTGAAGAGGGGAACGGACGGGAACACAGTGAAACCCTGGAGAGACGTGGAGCCTGGGAAGGTCTAGGACAACTTACCTCTGATGGCATTTTTTACCGGGACACTGGCACTGGCTAAAGCCTTTCCAACCTCGGCTGCTCTCATGGCACTTAGTGCCCAGCTGAACTGCTGGAATGTGGCAGAGGGCTGTAAAGAGAGAATGGAGGCCAGGTGAAAAGTGTAGGAAAGGGGGATTTAAGAACGCAAGACGATGAGCAACACTTAGGCAGCCTGGGGCACCTCCAGGGTTTTATGGTAGGGTGAGGTGGGAAGCACGAGAACGTCCCCCCTGGAGAACTGGGGGAAGGTTGGGGACTGCTCCCGTAGCCAGGGGGCTTCTTGCTGGGGTGTTAGAGCAGACTTATTGTCCTTGGTGAAGCAAGGTCTTCTCCCGATGCATCCAATGTGCTGTGCCAGTCTGCATCAGATTGCATCACCTAGTCTTGCCATTATCAAAATTACAGCATGTTCTTCCCTATCAGGGTTGGAAGAGATGGTCGGGAGGAGGGGAGTAGTTGCCACCCCAGTGTGGGCTGCCCAGTGAAGCCTCTGATGGCTTTTCTGTGTCATGGCTTCCCACCTCTGCCTGCCACAGGGAGCTTTTCTTGGGCCGAGAGCAGACCACAGTGATATTGTTCTCCGCTAACCATCGCTTGCTTGCTTGCCTGCTTGCTGGTGTTGCTGAGCCTGCTCTTATCCTTCCTCCTATCAGTTTTAATTAGAAAACTCTACAGCCCACAGCTTGGTTTTGTGAGGGATGCCAAAGACGTCACCAAGGAAAGCCAAAGAGGATGACCAGCAAACTTTGTTAATGAGTGGAGGACTAATGAACTTTTTAATTAGCAGGTGTGCAGGTGCAAGAAGAAGGTGCAGTGAGACATGCATATCGTGACAGCGAAAGCATGCAAAGGGGCATCAGCTGAGCACCTGAAATTGCCTCTGATGGAGCAGGAGCTTCTTGCGCGTGCTTGGGCCTGGTGCTGCTTCCTGCCAGCCAAGCAAACAAGGACGGCAGCAAGTCAGGTACAGCGCCCGCAGCTCTCTTTTGGTTTGGATCGGAGAGAGATGGGCCGTTCTGCCCAGCTCAGAGCAGCATGGGAGAGCAATGGGGTGAGCTCTGTGCAGTCAAGCAGAGAAGGAAAGGCCGTTTTGAGTTGCTCTGAGGAGGACAGCTAGCTCCGGCTATGGAGCTGCTCCTGGACTGGGAGCTTCCTTCTCGTCCTTGAGGTGTGAGCTCTCGAAACCTGCCTGGTGGTGATCGGATGGTTGGTTCCCAACACCGGCACCTCTTTGTGAGCCCAAGACGACTTTGCTGCCCTTAGGAGCTATGGAAGAGTTTGACTCTGAGAACCGGAGACGGAGACAGATTCTTTACTTCCACTTGCGCAAGGACGGCCCCAAACTCATGCATGTCGTGAACCTGTGTGGGCTGCAGTGTGATGAACCAGAGCGTTGACAGGCACCAGGCGCTGCAACAGGCAGAGCCAGGCTGAAAGCTGTCCCAAGCAAGCAACACTGAAAGTCTCTGTGCTGCATTTTACAGAAGAGGTTGTACCAGCTACTTCCACATCTCTCTGCGGTTGGAGTTTGCTCTTGAAGGCTGGTATGTGCAAACTCCTGCAAAAGCAGTGCCGCAAGTCCTGTTCAGAGGCACATGTCTGCAAAATAAACTCCTTTGCGAATTAGTGTAAAAGTTCTTAATCCAGAAGGAGAAATCTAGCAATATCCCGCCAGGCTTAGAAAGCAGCGCACAGCCCTAGGGGGCATCACTGTGTCCTTCACCTTCAGAGCGCTGCTGGCTTCACACAGCTGGAGCAGAAGCGTTTAACGTTCATGTAGCCGTGAGCGGGGAAGGATAGCCAATGTCCAGCACTCTGGGTCTTACGGCGTTGGCCTGTCCGTCTTTGTTTTGTCTGGTGTGGATGTGCGGTGGTCTTTCCTTGAGTCTCCTTGCCATTTGGAGATGGTGATGTCCTGTACACTCTAAACCTGGTATTACACTTGCCCCCTGAAGTCCAGTGAGGAGCCCAGTCCCTTAATCCAGTTTGGCCTGATGCAGCTGAACTACCCCACGTGCAGCGTAGCTCTTTGATGGCTCTTTCTTCCGGCATCTTTTGCAGGTCCTCCTTACGTTTGCTAGTTTTTCTGACATCCAGGAAAGGTTCCTCTGTGGGGGTCCGAGGTGGGTACTATGCTCAATTAAATGGGCTGCTCTCATGCTGTGCAAAAGCCGTCCAGAAGTGTCTCCATTACATGTCTGCTTTGATATGAGGATAGAACTTCTGTCCGTGTGGTTACTCTTGCCCAGGATCACCACTTCTTTCACAGTTAATAACGTAAGGCTTTGAGGCATTGCTTTGCATGCTTTCTCCTTTCGTCCATGATATTGTTTTAACACCCTCTCCTTGCCTTGTAGTGAATCTTGACGTAGCTGGGACGCAGCTTGTCAGTAAGAACCGTACATCGACTGGTGGCGTGGAAGCGTCTGGCTGTGGTAGGTAACGATCCCTCTCGTGGCTGCCTTTGCCTCTTGCACTCAAACTGCTGAGATGGATTTCTGCTAAACAAATCACGAGTTCTTCCAATCGCAGCAGTTTGCTGCTCCTTGCTTACAGAAAAGACCAAGCGTTTGGCTGCTCCTGTGTCCGCCCGTCGCCTGTTTAAAGTGCTGTTCTGGAAGCCATTTAATTACAGCCCCAGTGAGATGGGCTAAGCTGTCCTCTCTTCTGATAGAGATCTCCCGAGGGCTTCTTTAATGGCGCTGTCAGATGTTTCTGCATTCCTGCATGGAGCAATTACTTATCCTGTGTAATTTGCCCACTGATTGAGGAGTTCTTCCACAAGATAGGATACTCGTTCGTGTTCCACAGTGCTTGGTGTTTTCTTCCTGCTTTAGGTGGCAGCTGGTGGCAGCCAGGCTCGTGGTGATCTCAGGAGGGGACCCTTCTTCCAAAACGCTTCTCTCCAAGACCACAATCCCTTTAACGGAGGTCTCTGCTGTCCCCGTGGGTGTTTTGTGGCAGTTTAGTCGAGCTGGCCAGTACTTCAACCACACTGGTGCCAGGCACTTTGTGGTGCTGGTGCCTGCCATGGAGCCTTGGGTGTTAATTGGCCAGACTGGTGGGGAGAGTAAGTGGCTACTGCTCAGGCACTGCTTCACTGTGCCGAATTGCCCGGAGTCCTGAAGGTTCCTCTTTTCCACAGGTGGGCTGACTTTCCCCTGTGGAGATACAAACCTGAGAGGCAGCAGGCAGGTCTTGACCTTGTAAGCGCTCCGTCAACAAGGGCACATCTGTGTATTTCCTTAGGCAGCCGTTTCTAGCCCGCTGCCTTTTCTAGCTGTTTGGTCTCTCAGGTCTCTTTGGATTTCATCCTCTGAGTGCTGCATCTCAGCTCACAGGCCGTAGAGCTGAGAAAGTCTTCTTTCTGGTAGAGGCACCTCTGGACCTGGCTTGCGGAGTTGATGCCAGGGAGCCCACGAAGCCTTCAGCTCAGCCCTCAGACAGAGACGTGCCTTCTGTCAGGGTCCAGATTTCAGAGGTGCCTTTGGTGGCCTCCGTACGTTCAAACCTTGTAATTTCCAGGAGGCTGCTGGTGGAGCGGATTATCTAGCTGGACTTCTCATCCCTCGCGTGGAATTTGCAGCCACTGCACATTTGTATGGCAGGGGGCCATTTGTATGGGACACGGAGGCCTCCAGAACCAAAGAAGTCCCCTTGGAAATCCTCAGAGCCCCAGGATCAGATACGGGAGGTTGTGTTTAAGGAAAAGACCTGCATGGACCAGCAGATTTTTCCTCTAGATTGGGGGTTAGCAAGGCGGAAACAAGCCACAGCGCTGGTCTGGCACCTCCCAAATGCTTAGGAGCGATGGCTCCTCCCTTGGCAGCTTGCTTTCTCCCCCCACCCCTTTGCCTTGTATATAAGGCCCCCGGAGAGCAGCCTTGGCACAGCACAACCCACTCCAGCGAGGCAGACAGCAAGCTGCACCTCCAGTTCCACACCTCTGCTCTTGAGGAGAGTGAAGCAGAAGGCCTTCAGCATGGGTAAGAGAGACTCTGCTTTTGTCTCACTACCGGTAGTGAGCTTCTGGGGGCTCCTTTTTGCCTTGAAAGGCTACTTCCATGTGGCTGTAGCATCCATGGTGAGGGGGGCCTCCCCTTCTGCTGGGCAATCGTCAGGGAGACAAGAAAGCAGGCTTACTTTCCAGGCTAGCCCTTCAATAGCGACGTGGTCCTCGGTGGAAGGTCGCTCTCCTTCGCTGGGGCTCAGAGGATGCAAAGGGGAACTGAGCGGTGGTTTGATCTGTGATATCCTCAGTGGCACTTTAAGGAGGATTCCTCTCCTGGATCTGAGATTGTCAGTGCCATCACAACAGTAGGTGCTGGTCTCAGAGGTCCCCATTGAGAGCTGGGGTGGGAGAAGGTCCGTCGGGTGGGACAGAGTCTTCTGCATGGGCACCTTTTAAGGATGTGGACGTTTCTCACTTTCTTCTTCTCTTCTGCTCAAATCAGACAGATGCAGAGCTCAGTGCTACGAGTACCCCACCTGCCAGGATGTTGTGAAAGGCAAGTCCACCTGAGCGTGTTTTGGAATGGGGGGCGTTTGGGAAAGAGCTCCGTGATAGCGGAGACCACCGCTAATTAACTGTGTACGCGGAGTCCCTTCCCCTCAAGGGAGAAAACTGTGACTATATGGAGATCCACTTTTGTTGTTCTCTTACCTCTGGGTCAGTAACAGAACCAGGGTTGGACGGTTGGCAGTGACCGAGGAGGAAGGTCGTAGCATCTGGAAAAAAAGTTCAGTCCTATCTGAGAGTCTGCTGAAGCTTTTCTTTTCCTTTCTGGCTG
The DNA here is from genome assembly GCA_031468815.1 of Morus bassanus. Lineage (NCBI taxonomy): Eukaryota > Metazoa > Chordata > Aves > Suliformes > Sulidae > Morus > Morus bassanus. Next base: position 4,387,321 of record CM062595.1, on the reverse strand, counting down.
GTTCTTGGCGTGTTTTAACAGAAGCTTTCTATATCCCCAGCTCCCAGAGAGGAGGTTGCCTACGTGACCTGCACCTACAGGAAAACATGCATCGACCAACCTGACTACCTGGCCACCATCGATCTCAACCCCAGATCTCCATGTTATGGCCAGGTACCTGTGTCTCGACTGTGTTTTTATTGGGCTGACGACTAGCTGCTGGCTCTGGGATTCATAGTGCCCCCAAATTCAGGACCTTTAGTCTTTTTTTCTGTGGAAAATCAGATTGCTTGATAGCCACTCTGTCATGCTGCCTGTCTGTTTATGCTTTGCACCTTCTTGTCTGCCTGCATCTTTCTGTCTCATCCATCCTGGCTTGAGTCTTGGCCCCCGCCTGTTCACGTCCTGCCAAGACCTGACTGGGAAACCCCATGTGAGTTTTGTCATGGCAGGTCAACTTGCTCCTCCACTGGTGTTATGCACGAGACAGGGATGTTGTCTGCTAGGAATCTCACCTTCCTGCTCTCTTTCCACTATCCCCTGTATGCCTGGCTCTCATTGAATCATCTCCATCTCTGTGTCCTGGGGACAGCTCGGCTCTGGCTCACTTCCCAACTCACTTCCAGAGCGTCTCGGTGCTGTTAGCGAGCTATTGAGCACTTGCTCTGAATCACCCTCTTGGTGGCTGCTCAGCATGGAACATGGTGTCTAGTGACCCAGGTGGTTTAGGGTATCCAGCACTTTTGCAGAGCTGAGCATGTTTCTAAGGTTCTGTGGTGCACTGTACCAACCCGGCTGCTGTCATCCTAAATGGGGAATCGGCATTTACCTGCCTCTGAAGGCTGCAAAGACAGATTATCTACGTCAAGGGTGTATATATGACCTGATTAGTTCATTACTGCAAGAGCTTAGAACAAAGAAAATGATCTTTAAAGCCAGTATAGGCTTCTGAAAGTTTTTAACACATTTTGGACTCCATTCTTAGGAGGTGTTTGCAGAACAATGCACCAGTTTTGTAAAGTGGAAAATCATAATTCTTTCATACAGGATTTTCTGAATTTTAGTGGCATGGGGTGAGGAATTCTTGAAAGAATCTCCACATTCTCGGCTGCACACCGTAGCCTAACAAAGAGCAGCGGCCAGTGCAAGGAGCAGTATTCTCCTCCCTGAGCCTCTAGAGACAGTCGCAGCTACAGTCAAGTGGAGGCTACCAAGACAGAAGAATCTGCCAGCATTAGAGTCCCCATTTCTCCCTGCCTCCCCTGAGTGAACCCTAACTCTGCCTTGACTGCCTAGGTGATCCACCGCCTGCCCATGCCCAACCTCAAAGACGAGCTGCATGCCTCGGGGTGGAGCACTGGCTGCACCTGCTTTGACAATATCACAACGAAAAGGACCAAGCTGATTCTTCCCTGTTTGATTTCTTCCCGCATTTACGTGGTGGATGTGGGTTCACAGTGCCGGGCTCCCAAGCTGTGTAAGGTATGCCTGGGCTGATTCAAAGACAGGTTTCTGGGAAGGAGTTGGGAACTGGTGCTTCTGGAGTAATAGCCAGGGAAGAAGGGTTCTCTCTTCATCTTCTCTTCCACCCTGATGTTAGAGAGCTGGGTCACGATTCCCTCTCAGCTCTCTCCCTTTCAGACCAAGGAAGGCTCTGATCACCATTGCGTTCCTTCCTCCGTACATGTTTTGTTCAGAGAGCGTCTAGTAACTGGAAGTCGCGCCACTCCCCCTGCCTGCCCCCCACCCAAATAGCAAGGTGGACAGACAGGCTGTTAGGAGATAGGTGTTGCTGCATTCTCGTTGTCTGTGCAGAGAGGAGCTCCGAGGCTTCTGTGCTCCTCTCCGAGGAGGAGCAGGGCCTGGCAAGCGTGAGCTCTTGGCAAGGAAGCTCCTGCAAGCGCCAGAGATTTTCAGAAGTCTCCGATGGCCAAAGGCTCAGCCAGGGCGTGTGAAATGAGCTGAGCTGTCGGAGGCTGAAGGATGCGCGTGTCAACTTTTTTTCAGATGATTGAGCCAGTGGATGTCTTCTGGAAGTGCAACAAGGGGTACCTCAATGTACCTCGCAGCCTGCCTAACGGTGATATTCTGATTGCCAACGTGGGAGATCCATCTGGCAACGCGAAAGGTACTTTGCCCTGTAACGTCTCCACGAACGAACCAACTGGTTTGGAAGTGGAGTACGTGATTTGTCATGCATCCCCTTTCTGTATCACAGGTGGATTTATTGTGCTGGATGGAGAGACCTTTGAGCTGAAGGGGAACTGGGAAAACGATTGTGAGGTCCCCCCGAGCGGATACGACTTCTGGTTCCAGCCACGCCACAATGTTCTGATCAGCTCTGCCGGAATGGTCCTTAAACGTGCGGGATGTGGATTTAACCCCGACGACTTGAAGAAAGGTGAGAGAATACGGATGCAAGTGCTGAGCCAGAACTCACCGAGGTGGTGGTGGGGTGTCGACGCGGTCAGAGAGAGGGGACAGGAAGATTTCTCCCCGAAGGGTCCGTTTTACAGGCACTGCTACAGGACGTGCAGCGTCTGTGCTCAAGAGAGGCCGGTCCCTGTCTTTTCCCACTGCTCCCTAAATCAGTGCAGCGTCTCTGCCACTTCTGGCTAGACGCTGCCATGGCTGTCCCTGTCTGTGAGCATTCTGGGGAGGGGTGAGTGTCCGTGGGTAGCCCCCTCCCTTCTGACTTGGTTTTCCTTTTCCTCAGGGGTCTATGGGCGCCGCCTGAACGTGTGGAACTTGTCCTGCCGCACCCTCACCCAGTGCTTTGACCTGGGGGAGGACTCTTTGCCCCTGTGCGTTAAATTCCTCCACAACCCTGATGCTGCCGAGGGATACGTCAGCTGTGCCCTGAGTGGCGTCGTCTACCGCTTCTACAAGTGCGAGGCAAGTATTCTGCCAGCAGCCAGGGGAGACCCGGCCGTGGTGAGCTACAGGGGGACGGAGAAATGCGCAGAAGAAATCTGGGGTAGCAGAGAGAAAGAAGGAGGCGTGTGGAGAGGGCAGTATCCAGACCCTGCTTTGGACGTGTGTGCTAGAACGAGAGGAGTCTCTTCTTCCACTGAGCGTAAGGCAGTCCATCGTGACCAGCTGGGATGAGCACCTGCGGGACTGATCTGAGCGAGGAAGCCCAGCCTTGCTGCTGGCATCAGACAATGCTGTCCTTAATTGCATCTGCTCGGAGTAGCTGGGGGCAGCGGTAGCCTTCGTCAGGCGGCTTTGCCTGGCTGTGCAAGTGTGTGAGTGCAGGGGAGCGCTCTTGCCTGGGCAGCCGGGAACGCTCATGGAGCGGTGCCTGTGTTTCTTGTGCAGAGAGACAACTGGGCAGTAGAAGAGGTGATTCGGATACCGGCCAAGGACGTGACGGGATGGATTATGCACAAGATGCCAGGTTTGTGTGCCCTGAGGTGGCGTTTCCTCTTTCCTCCCTGAGCGTTGTGTCGTGCAGCCTGGCAAAGCCCGCTCGCTGACCCTCAAAGCCTTGCTGCGTAAACACGACGGAAGGCTTGTCGGAAGGGCTGAGGGGCTGCGCACACCCCCAAGAAGACACTGCTGCCCCAGCTGGAGCCTGTGCGCTTGGGCAGGTCTCCTGTGCCGGAGGCACGACAGACAGAACGGCAGGGGGAGGTGCGAGCTGGGGCTCGAGGCAAGACGCGTTTTCTGTTGATGCTGCCTTCTCTGGAGCTCTCTCTTTCTGTGCCCTAGCCTTCACAGTCGACCTCGTCATCTCAATGGATGACAAGTACCTGTACCTCAGCAACTGGTGGCACGGAGACATCCGCCAATATGAGCTCTCCAAAACCTGCAAGCCCAGGCTGGTGGGACAGGTAAGGCAGGAGCAGAAGGGCTTGCACTCCTGGGTTCCTTAGCGGGACCTGGTGCTGCTTGGATGGCAAGGCCACACGTCTCCCACTGCCTCACTTACAGGTGTTTGTGGGAGGCAGTATCCTCAGAGGCGGACCCGTGGCCGTGTGTAGGGACGAAGAGCTCAAGTGCCAGCCGGAGCCCTTGGTGATCAAGGTGAGTTCTGTGTTCTCTTTGCCCTGGGGTGGCCTTTGGCCTTTGGCTGTGCTCCGCTAATTCTCTGCCCAGGGTTTTTGGGGTAGGTCTCCATTGCAGCGGCCCGTGTGCCTGCGGCTCCTGGTGGCTTGCCTGTGCTAGAAGGGGCGGCAGCTGCTCTGCTCTGCTCTGCTCCCCTGCTCCTGCTTGTGCTTGGCTGCTGAAAGAAAGAAGCCAGTAACATCACTGCTCTCTGTTGTGCCTTCAGTGCAAGAGAGTGTACGGCGGCCCTTGTAAGATGCAGCTGAGTCTCGACGGCAAGAGGCTGTACGTCACCAACTCCTTCTACAGCACCTGGGACAAGCAGTTCTACCCGAACATGGCCGAGTAAGAAACATTTGGGATGAAAGGGGCCTCTTTTGCACGGCCTCTCTGCTAGAAACGGGAAAGGCGCCTCGTCTGGGGGGCTACAAGGGCGCGTTTGTGATTGCAGGGGGACAGATGTTCCTAACATCATCCCCGCAGCTTCCTCATGTTGAATTTCTCATGCATTTGACTCACAAACAGCTCTGGCCGGGCAAGGTGCAGCCGCTGCCCGTGTGGAGCTGCCGTGCCAGGGTTTTGCCTGGGAGAGCATAAGTGCTTCAGTCCGGAAGGTGGAGTGGATCCACCTGTGGATCTCTGAGGGCCAGGCCACATGTACGACATCTCCCAGTGTATCCACCAGAGATGCTTTGATTTAGCAAAGCAGACGATGACCTCCAGGGCAAAGGCAAGCTCCAGCCTGCCTGTCACATCATGCCTAGTGGTTTACTCACGTCCATTGAGAATTCAGGAAAAAAATGTGAGCGCTGGGGTATGCCACTACTGAAACTGGGCCTCCGCTCCCTTCTCCCTGTAGAAGACAGGAGAAAGCGTCTTCCTCCATACGGAACAGGAGGGTGAAGGGCAGGGTCTCTTGAACAGGACTGTGGTTTGCTTGTCTGTAATAGCTGCGCTCTCGTCCCCTGGCAGGGAAGGCTCTGTCATGCTGCAGATTGACGTGGACACTGAGAAAGGAGGCCTGACCGTGAACAAGAACTTCCTGGTGGATTTTGGAAAGGAACCCAATGGGCCTTGCCTTGCCCATGAGATCCACTTCCCTTGTGGGGATTCCACCTCCGACATCTTGGCCTAGGCACCACGTGAAAGACTCCCTTCTTCTCTCTCTTCTGTAGTGCAGCCACTAAGAAAAAGCGTAGGGTAATTGGGTTTGGGGGTCCCCATTCATTGCTGGAGTCTAGATTTCTGCTAACCTGAGCTACGGAAGCTCTGCCTTATTGCGAGGGTTTGGTTCAGGCAGACCAGTGAACGACGACACATGGCACGGGGTGCGTCTTGCCAGACGGTGTGTCTGAGCAGTCAGTCCAGGCACCCTTTGTTTTCAGTGCAAAGCAATCCCTGGGCACGATTCGGAGAGCAGAGCCCAGGGCAATTGCTCATCCATAGAGACGTGCAGTACGCACAGTGCCTTTTGGCAGATACCTGCATACCCACCGTGCCTCGCCTCATTGCTACAGGCCTGTCGGACACCTGCCGGGATGTCCCCAGCCTGCGAGCTATTGCTGTCTAGTACCGGGGCCGGTAGCAAGGGGCTGAACTCTCCGTTATGATTCAGAGCTCGTTCACCCTTGAAAACTAAGGCAAAAGAAAGTGAAGTGCCCAGTTCATCTGAGTTCTGTTCTTCAGCCAGGTCATTCCTGGACAGTCTTCCCCTGGCACGAGAGCCCTCTTGGCTCCCTTGCCTCATGCCTGGGTCGGTATGCGTCACAGCTGAAGGGGTATGAAGTGCTTTATTTTGAAAAGAGGTGCCTGTTTCCTCACACTGGTTTGCTCTTATGTTCTGCTTTAAACACGAATAAAATTGCTCTTCACATCACCTAGATCTTCACGTGTCTTATTTCATTGAAGCCTTTCTATATTTTTTCAGCAGTGGTTAATGATTAGGTCAGGGTTTTAGAGATCCCTACAAGAAAACCACTGGTTTGTGGGAATGTCTGTTAGTCTTCCTGAAGCCCAAAGGTTGCAAACATCTGCATGTAGTGTGGATCCTTACAAATTTTAGCTTTTTACATATTTACCTTGGAAGAAAAGATCTTCACTTTCTTCCTTCACACTTCCCATGGCCAAACATATTGCTACAGCTCTCCTGTGCACCCTTAATGTTCTCAGGAGAAAAACAATCCCTTCTGGAGAACAGCTCCATAGCTTCGATGAGGTGTCCAAGAGGTCTGGGAGAAATTGACCCCTGGGGGGTCTCTTCTCGCTGGCTAGAGAGGATGACATGAGGCGAGGTCTTGAGTTTCAGGAGGTGAGAGTTATCTGCGGGGTGCTGCTTCAGCGTGACACCCCGTTCTGATCCTCCAGAGCTGCCTTGTCGAGGGCCTTCTCAGGGGACGTCCCTGCTGTTGAGGTGGCTTTGGAATGAGCCTTCTCTCACCTACCTTCAGACCCTACAAAGCACGTATCTCACTAGAGGTCCCTCCTCCTCTCCGCTGGCTGCAGGGGGAGTCTGGCCAGCAGACGTCCCCATGCCAGTGTGCGGTCCAGGCGGCCGGAGGTAGCTGAGCTGGGTCCACCCTGGAACGCCCTCCTTGTGGTGGGGCCGGGCACCATCCACGGTATCGCAGGGAAGAGCTCCCTTACCTCTTGGCCGTGTTTGGGGGTTGACCAGAGAGTCTGCTGTCCCTCACACTATCCACTGACCAGCCTCTCTGACTTGCAGGTGGTCGCAGAGCAAGGCGAGGCCTCAGCCCGGGCTTCGAGCTGCAGCTGAGCCACGAAGATCAACGGGCAACGCGGCAGAGGTGACGCAGCTCCTCGTTCCACCATCAGGCCATGCTCTGCCCGAGCCGCAGGCGTGCGGACATATTTCTGCTGGTACGAGCAAACTCTTCCGTCCCCTCCAAGGCCTGTTCCCAGGTCTTTGGGTCCTGATTCCCGTGTTTCGGGGAGCATGGGCCTCTCCTCTCCCTTGTGCGTGAGTTATCCTGAGGAGTGGGGAACGCGGTGCATCTGCAGTGACTGACTGTGCCTTACCTGGGGAGGCGGTGAATTGGGGTGGCTGACGTTGGATGCTTCGTCTGTTCCCTCTAGTGGTTATTTGGAAGATACGCTTCTCCCTGGTGCCAGCACCCGTCAAGTCCTTCCCATCTTCCAACAGCTCTCCTAGACCATGAGACACCGCTGGCATCACCCCTCTTCCCCAAGGGAAGGAAGACTCTTATGGCAATCTTGCTGAACTGCAGCAGAGACATTTCTATGGAGGATGACTGCAGGTGCGTGTGAGGTCCAGAGGAAGCTGGGCTGCTGCTTGTACGTGCCTTGTCCTTTGCATTTAAGCCCTGGGGCCTCCTGGAGAAGCTTTCCTTGGTCAGAGGCAAGGTGGGACATAGGGGAATGTGCTGACCGCCGCAGCGTGGATCTGCAGCGTGCTCCATAGCATGGTGTGGAGTGTCAAATACAAACAGACGAGCCCATTTAGGTGAGTGTGGGAGAGATTGAGCCAAGGCCATCGGTCTTTCTGCTGGCAGGTGAAGTGGGCTGAGAGCCTCTGCTGGCTGACTGGTTGACTGTTTAAGCTTGCTGGTTTCAGAGGCTCTATCTGGGCTGAGCACTGGGAGAGGACCAGGCAGCAGCCTGCCAGCAAAGATGTGCCTGTGAAGCCTGAGCATCCACTGCACAGTCTTTACAAGCCAAGCCAGCTGACGCCCAACTTTGCAGCCAGAAGCAGTAGCACACACTCTGACTAAGTCAGATGTGTCATGGGGAAAACTGTTACATTGCTTCTGCCCTCCTCCCAGCCAGCAAATTAACATCCCACAGTAAACGCTCATCCTGCAATTAAAAGAAACCCAGTTCTCACTTTTCATTTTCACTTGTGATTAACATCTGCAACCTCCTAAAATTATTTCTGTGGTTGGGAATGCAGTGCTTGCCTGTCTTTCATCGGGGGCACCCCTTCAGCCCCATGGGGAGACTCCAGACCCTGCTTCTAGCAGGGAATCGGAGGAGAGGAGCCCCCTGCTTTCCCTTCACGGCTAAAGCCCTTGTTTTTCCAGCATGCAGAATGTGTGCACTACACAGTGCAGTCACAGCCATGTCCCCTACCCCTCTGGGAGGGGAGGAGGTTCTGGGAGCACTAAAATAGTTTCCCAGCACGTTTCCAGCACTGTAAGACGCTAAAGGCTGCCCTGGTACCTCCCACACCCCGAGGTGTGTGGATCCTCCCCTTGGCATCCTTTTTCCAAACCCTCCTTCTCCCCATCCTGCTCCCTATATATCTGAACCCCCCACAGAGCTCCATCTTCTCTCTTGACGTGCTCCTAGCAGGCAGAATGCAGGCAGGATCATCCCCTTCGGCTGCTCAGCAGCAGGTGAGATCCAACCCGGCCTCCAGCACAGGTAAGAGATCTCTCCGTTGACTGCAGCTTGCTCTCAAGAGGAGAAGGCTTGGGACTGTTGGTGGCTTGCTGCCTTCTGGCCGTGGGCTCTGCTCCGGAGTCCTCCTATACTCGTTTGGAGCTGGATCTTGTGGTTTTGTTACTGTGACAACCAGAAAACATAAAGTGAAAAGAAATGTGGGGATGAACGTGGTGATTTCTCTGGCCAGGAAAGGGTTTCTTTTCTCAAGCTACTAAAAGTGCCAGGAAACATTTAGGCAGACTGATGATTAAAAGCCTTCTAACTATTCTCTCATTTATTCATCTGCAACTTGTACAGGCTGTGCTTGCTATAGTCAGATATACCATGGCAGGGAGTTCTCAGTGCAAAGTCTGGCTTTGATGGGGCTGTTTTTGCAGGAGTGAACTAAGGAGAAGGGAGAAGCAAGCTGGAGGGGTGGTTTCTGAGTCCTTCAGGTAGGAGCAAGGACATGAGTGATAAAACGAAGAAGAATAAAAACGCAGCAAAGCTGAGCCGTACAATTTAGCTGGGGGTTTTCCTCCTTCTCCTCGGGCTTGCCGTTGTACGTGGGGAAAAGGGATCCTTTGTGTGGTGGTCGTCGTTTCCTAACAAGCTCTCGTTCAACTGCATTAGGGACAATTTTCCTAGCAGTTATAAAGAGAATGAGGCTGGCAGGGTTCGAAGTGCCCCGGAGACCCGCAGCAGCGTGATGGGGACTCCCGGGATGACGTTAAGGGCTGGCAAGGGGGCAGACAGCTCGACGTCTCGGGTGGAAACAGGGCTTTCTATGCAAAAGCTTTCCATTAACGCCCCCAAACCAAGGCACAGCGAAGTGCAGCCATCCCAAAGAGGGTCAGGAGGAGCCGCAGAGCAGGCTCAGCTCATCCCCCTCCTCACCCTGCAGCGAGGGGATGAGCTCTCCCCACTCGGTTCCCGGGAGAATCCTCTCCCCTCCCTCTGCCCCCAGCACCCATGGAGGCTCCTCCGGTGCGGCAGCTCAGCCATGCTGCCTTTCTTCCTCACTGCCTCCCCTCCTCCTCCTCCTCGCAGAAGGTGCCTCCTTGAGGCCATGCGAGCCTGGCATTGCCCCTGCACGTGTTGAGCAACCCTTCCTCTCTGCCACAGGGACACGATGGGAAGTGAAGCAGAGAGACACGGCTCTGAGCCTGGTACCTTTCTGCACTATAAATATATCACTGGCCTTTTTGGCTGCCCAGAGCCCCAAACGTTTCTGGGGGTCGTTTGGATGCACGTGGGCATCCTGGTTCACCTCCGACATTGCCATAGAGTGGGAGCATGCGCAGCCACTCCAGCGAGTCGTTCCTTCGTAAAAAGGGGATTAAAAGAACTCGCTGTCGTCTAATTTCTGTTTGTTTCTGTTCTCGATGCAGAAAAGTGCGGAGCGTGTGGTCCTGGCTTCGCCTCACCTCTGGATGCGATGAAAGGCAAGTCTGAAATCCAGGGCAGGCAGGGAAGAGCCCTGCGCTGTCGGTGATTTAGGTGAAGATTAAAACAGTGCTTCAAGAGGGCGTTATCAACTAACTCCATTCTCCGAGGAGGTTCCCAGCAAGCATTAGGGAAGCGATGGTTTCACTTCTGGCCCATCCTGAGGCCAAACATCAATTGCATAATGACAGCTTGGTGTCAGAACAAACCTTTTTAGGTTTCATGATGGCTTGGGATGGGTCGCAGCCTGCAGTAGTCACCTGTGGCTTCCCTGTGCAAAACCCACTGGGATTTTTAAGTTTCTCAGAGGCAATTGCCCCACGACACCACCACCGGAGCTAAACCTGGGGAGGGAGAGGGGACCATCCTGATTTGTCATTGCACTCTGCTCCTGATGGCTGGGATCACAACATGACAAAACCTCCTTGTATAAAAACCAGCCTCACGGGGTGCTTCCTTACATATCTGGACACTTTGCCTGAGAATCCTTCTTGCTGCATTGCTGAAATACTAGTGCTCTATGTGAGGAGACCGATGAATGCATCATCTCTGGCTATCCCTCCCTTAATCCTCCAGGGCTTAGCAAACACATCCTTGAAACCTTAAAAAGCTCTGGAGCTTGCTCATGATCTGTGATTGCTACCCCTGAAGCGTCTTTGAACCAAGAGAACAACAATGAAGAGATGAGTCTTTAAAACATCCCTGTGTGTTGGCAGGGCTGGACAGTGATTTAAATTAATAGCAAAGAGCACAAATCCCACTGACTCTGCTACTCTGGCAAGTTCCCCTGGGAACTATCTGGTTGTTTCAGTCGTGCCGAGTAACTCTGGCACCCAAAAGCAGACATCCGGCAGGTCGGGCTCCCGAGCAGGTGGTGAGAAGCTCCTCGGTGTCCTTTGGATGCCCCGGGAGGTATACGAGCTCTGTGGCTGTGTCCCATAGCCCAGCTTTTGTGCCACTGCAGCTGCAGGGATGGGATCCCTCGGCGTTTGCCAGCTGCTCTCAAACCCAAGACTGACGCAGGCACCACTGTATAAAGGTTTATAAAGGCACCATGTTGCAAAGCCAGCTATTACCTGGTTTGGATCGAATCCAAAGGTCCCAAATCACCTCTCTGTGTCTGTTTCCTGCCGCTCTCTCTTCCTCAGCGTTTCCTAAACCAGTTCTTACCCACTAGCCCTTGCTTTGGCAGTACTTTATCCTGGCACAACCGAGAGCGGGTACCACCGCAGCGGTGAGGAGACCCCGTGGGGTCTGAATGCCCTTGCTCGAGGGCTGGGTGCTGCTCAGGTCCCGGAGCAAAGCCATTTCCCAGCAAAGCTGATCAGACCTAGCAGGAGCAGCGCGTGCACCAGGGCAGCAGCTCCTCTCTGGGGAGCAGGGAGCGTGGCAGACCTGTCGCTGCGAGGACATCCCTGGGGCAGAGCCCTTCTCCTTTTCCCAGTGGGACGCCTCGCAGGCGGGGAGCTCTTGCACCACCGCGTCACGGTAGATTTTCACTGCTCAGTGGGACTATGGGACTGCATAGGGGCTTGGGGGGCTTTCTGCCTTTGTCTTCAGTCTGGCAAGGACTTCTCATGTGTTTTTAAGGCTTCTCCTGTGTAGATGTGATGGAAATGAGACACGGTGTGGTTTGATTCATGTGACTGATAGGATTGGGGAAGGGCTAGCATGTCCTCGCAGGCATGTCCTCGCAGGCTAGCGGTCCTCCCAAAGCCGTGGACTTCCTTAGGGAATCTGAGGTCCAGAGATCCCTTCCCGGGACAAGGGATGTGAATAAGCCCAAACCTCAGCAGGGCAGCCCCCTCCAAACGGAGCCCAGCCCAGTGCCTCTGGTACGGCAGAGAGATGGAGATCCAACTGCCCCATACGTATCGGGGAACACACCGGCTCCCCAGGAGGGAGATCAAGGCTGACCAGAGACTCCTGCAAGGTTTTTATTATGTCAAAGGTGGTTTCTGCTGATGGTCACACAAAGTTTCTGTCTTGAAAGGTCCCCGGGAGGAGATTGTGTATGTGCCCTGCATCTACAGGAACACTGGGAGGAAGAAACCTGACTTTCTGGCCACTGTGGATGTCAACCCCAAATCTCCACACTATTGCCAGGTACCAAACGCTTTATCTCGGTGCTAAACTGCCCTGGGAAAGAGCTCGGTGCTTGTCCTTCACGCTCCCCAAAGCTGCTGGCTCAGTACCGAAGGCTGATGCCTGTGCGCTTCTTCCCAAGACTCTGAGCCTTCCTGTGCTTATGAAATAGATGTAAAATCCGCTTCACACCCCATCCTTAGGATCCCCTCTGCACCATCGCTCCCCTCTGCAGGGTGAGGCTTGCTTGAGGCATCCTGACCCCATGGTGGGGTCTGCAATGCACTGAGCTCCCCACTCTGCCAGTGATGCTGCACTTGGCGGAGGAAAGACCCGTGTGAGCAGGGCTGGGACTTTGCAGGTGATCCACCGCCTGCCCATGCCCAACCTGGGGGACGAGCTGCACCACTCGGGGTGGAACACCTGCAGCAGCTGCTTCGGGGACGCCACCAAGAAGCGGAACCGCCTGATCCTCCCCAGCCTCATCTCCTCCCGGATCTATGTGGTGGATGTGGGAACCGACCTGCGAGCTCCCAGGCTTTTCAAGGTACCTTGGAGGCAGTGCCGATACACATTAAAGGCTAAAGGTGTGGGATCGTGGCTTCTGGCTGCGGGAACAGCTTGGCAGAGAGGCTTTGGGGAACATCTAAGAGCTTAGCAGGACCCTGATGACTGGATGACTGTACGGGAAGGCTGTGGAAGGTGGTTGTTCTGCTGATGTGCAAATACTGAGCTCTCCATCTAGCTCTGTGCAGGAGGGGACCAGGGCATGCCAGGTGCCAGGCACAGCACTGCCTGTCAGCTTTACAGTCCATGTCTCACCTGCAGCGTGTGTCTCTGAAGGAGCCCTGGACACCTGCCTGCAGTTTGCCCCACGCCTGGGTGTGCAAGTGCCTCGCTGGTGGCCTGCAGCCAGCTTCTTGGGGTGAGCGCAGCAGCCGCCCCGTGTGCCGGCATGCCTGGGGACGCAGGACCGTGCACGCTCTGCCCCAGCCTCACGCACTCAGCCCCTCTGGCTGCACGGCAAGTCCCATCTTGAGGTCAGGCAGGAGCTGCCTGGCCACGCCACGGGGTAGCACCGAGCTTGTGAATCTGCATTCAGCACAGCAGCAAACACCCTTCCCGCCTGGGACGGCCCGGCATGGAGGACGTGACGGTGCCTGTGAACTCCTGGCAGGTTATCAACTCTGAGGACGTCTTCTGGAAGTGCAACCTGGGCTACCCGCACACCTCCCACTGCCTGGGCAGCGGTGAAATCATGATCAGCGCCCTGGGAGACCCGGCTGGCAGCGGGAAAGGTACCCCAGTCCCCCCCAGTCTTCCAGGGAGAGAGTGCTGGGAACAGTCCCCATATCCAGAGCTGTCCTGGAGGCTTCGTCCAGGACTCCCAGCCCATTCAGCAGCCTGGTCTGCAACGGGTTGATCTGCCTGTCGCTGCTTGTTTTGTAACATGTGAACTGTTAATCTGGGTGATTTCCTCACTACTGATGTGGTTTTGTCTCTGCATCAGGCGGCTTTATTCTGCTGGACGGAGAGACCTTCGAGATCAAGGGGAACTGGGAGAAAGGGGACAAGACCCCCCCAATGGGTTATGACTTCTGGTACCAGCCACGCCATAATGTCCTGATCAGCACTGAATGGGGAATCCCAAAATTCCTGGGATATGGGTTTGACCCAAATGATCTGAAGAAAGGTGAGAACACTGTTGTTTAAGTACTCTGGGAGAGAGATGCTGAGCGTTTCAAGGTGCAAGAAGGCCAAATTTCAACCCTCTTCTGTTGCTAGTGAGAGCTGGCAGTCTAATGGACATAGATAAAATTGTCCAAGACAGTTTGCTTGCAAAATGAATTTCACACCAATTCCTACAGGTCCCGTGGATTTAAAAAATTCAAGCCCAGCCCATTTACTGTGAACACACTTTAGTTACAAGCACCAGAAGTTCATCCCGAGACAGTCCATAAATTCTGCTGTTGAGCTGTACGTGGGGTTGGATTTTGGCTGTAGGGATGCAGGACGAAGCCCCGTCTCAGCGCAGCTCCCCCCAAAAGGTTACACTGCCCTTCCCAGCCCTGTCCTAGCGAGATGGTCCCTGTTGGATGCCGGGCACCTTCCCGTAGCTTTTGCCAAGGTCCAAAGCAACTGGCGTGTGCTGGTGCAGAGACCATGGGGTTGTCCCCGCAGGGAGCTAAAGGGGCCGAGGGCTCACCCGAACCCATAGCACCCCTCCTTGAGACCCTGCGCCTCGCGGCATCCCCTCTAATCCCCCCTCCCAGGGCGCTACGGATGCCACCTCAACGTGTGGGACTGGACCGCTCACACTTACATCCAGGCCATCGACGTGGGCGAGGACGCAGCCCCCCTGGAGATCCGCTTCCTCCACAACCCCGACGCCGCCGAAGGCTACGTGGGCTGCACCATCAGCAGCGCCATCCACCGCTTCTACAAGACCGAGGTACGCGCTCCCCCGGGGTCGGCTGGAGAAGGGGTGCTGCCCCTTGGTTGACCGAGCTGCACGACTCCGCGCAGCATCCCGCTTCCCGCATCCCCCGCCGTCCTCCCAGCCCGACTCCGGTCCCTGCCGATGCACGCACCCAACTCCCCGTGCTGTGCAGCTGCCTCTCTGCGCCCAGAACATGAGCTGGCTCGGGGTAATCTCACCAGCGGACTTGTTCTGACTGGCAGCAGTTTAGGCTGAAATGATTTAATTTAAAGGAGGTTTATTTATACCTTTGTTGTGGACTTACAAGAGCCCAAGCTTTTTTGTTGTCTGTTGTGCGTAATGACGAACTGGGTGAGGAGAGAGAACATCTTTCACCAAACCAGCTGATCTAGCTGGAAAATTAGACAAGTTTTTGGCCCGCAAAGCCCTTTCTCAGGACCCAGAGCCCATCTTCCCCGTGGCTCTGCAGAGCCAGAGACGGCTGGCAAAGTAGCTGAACTACAGCCCTAGAGACTCGAGGTGGTGGACACGTGCACGCGGCGTCCGCCCCAGCATCGGGTCTTATCCTGCCTCCCCCGGGGCCGTGCTCTGTCCCGCGCCTCCTGCAGCAAGGAAACTGGGCGGCCGAGAAGGTGATCCAAATCCCCAGCAAGAAGGTGGAGGGATGGCTCCTCCCGGACATGCCAGGTCAGCGCATCCCCGGGCTGGGCGCCGAGGTGCTCCCCAGCTTCCCCAGGTGCTGCCGGTGCTGCCGCCTGCGTGTGCAGCTCTGTCGTACCCTCCCCAAGGCTTCATCACCGACATCCTCATCTCGCTGGACGACAGGTTCCTGTACTTCAGCAACTGGCTGCACGGAGACATCCGCCAGTACGACATCTCCGACACCCGCAAGCCCAAGCTGGTGGGACAGGTGAGGCAGCAGCAGGCTCCCGGCCGCAGCGCGATGCTTTTCCTCTGCCTCGTGGGGATGGCTGGGGTCGGCCCCATCCTTGCTGTCTCGGCCACCCAGACCTTTGGTCTCTCGCAGGTCTTTGTGGGTGGCAGCATCACCAAGGGAGGACCCGTGACCGTGCGCAGGGACGAAGAGCTCCAGAGCCAGCCAGACCCATTTTTCATCAAGGTGAGCTCGGCCGTCTCCCCAGAATCCCACGGCACCGCCCCCACCGTCTGCTCGGTCCCACCTCCGCCTCGAGCGATGCCGGTGCGGGGACGGTGACGGCTCTGCCACGGCGCGTGCTGGGCGGTGGTGGCAAGGCTGGGGAGCGGGTCCGTGCGGTTCTGCTCCACCTCATCCCACGGGATGGACGCGGCACTGCACCGCCGGCCTGGGGGAGGCCGGGGCGTCCCCCCGCTCCAGCACCCTCCAGCAGCACGTCTGCTCCTCCGCCCGCTCCCAGGGGAAGAGGGTGCCGGGGGGACCCCAGATGATCCAGCTCAGCTTGGACGGGAAGAGGCTGTACGTCACCACGTCCCTCTACAGCGCCTGGGACAGGCAGTTCTACCCCGACCTCGTCGAGTAAGAAAACTTTGATAAACGAGCGTGATTGTGGGAGCTCGTCAGGCGGAAGGCACGGACCCCGCAGCTCGGGGGCCGAATTTGCAGCTCCTTGGAGGCAGAGTGGGTCCCCCCCGCGGGGCGACGGGGGGCGTCCGGCTCCCCCCAGCCTCCCCGCTCTCGCCCCTCCGCAGGGACGGCTCCGTCATGCTGCAGCTGGACGTGGACACGGAGCAGGGTGGCCTGACGGTCAACGAGAGCTTCCTGGTGGATTTTGGGAAGGAGCCCGACGGGCCCTGCCTGGCGCACGAGATCCGCTACCCTGGCGGGGACTGCACCTCCGATATTTGGGTTTAGTCACCTTCTGCCGCCCCCAAAGCCTCCGCGCACCCCGAAATCCTGGTGCACGAGGGCTTTGGGAGTTTCACACGCTCAGCAAACCGCCGGTGACCCCGTGCACCCCGCGCTTGCTTAACTAAAACTAAGAGGTTGTGGTCGTCCGCAGCAG
Source organism: Morus bassanus (assembly GCA_031468815.1). Classification (NCBI taxonomy): domain Eukaryota; kingdom Metazoa; phylum Chordata; class Aves; order Suliformes; family Sulidae; genus Morus; species Morus bassanus. The sequence goes on along the minus strand of CM062595.1, from coordinate 4,370,917 downwards.
CAGCTTTCCTCGCCTCAAATCTTGGTTTTAAACCGTTTCCAGGAGCCACAAAACAAACGCGTGACCAAACCAGGGACACGCCGCCGCGAACCTCTCCTGAACAAATGGGATTTTCCTAACGCGCCCCTCGCGCCGCCTGGCTCAGCGCGGGGAGCGTTTTCTCCTGAAACAGCAAACCTGGTTTGTACGTGGGGAGCGGGAGCCTCCGGCGTGCGCAGACGCTGCCCGCGGAAGCACGGGCCGCGCGCGCGCTGCGCGCACACATTGCACGCGCTCGCGCTGCACGCCCGCCCGCGCCGTGCGCGCGCGTGCCAGGCACGCTCGCCCACACGCCCACTGCCCGCACAGGCACGTCGCACACGCGCGCTGTGTACGCACGCGCCGCGCGTGCACGCGCACCGCGCATACTCCAGGCACTACGTGCGTGCACACGTGCTGCGTGCGCACCGCACGCACAAGGCATGCACACGCACTGCACGCGCACTGCACGCACGCATGGTGTGCACACCGAACGCACAATGCATGCACGCGCGTCGCACACGCACTGCACGCGCACTGCACGCACGCATGGTGTGCACACGAACGCACAATGCATGCACGCGCGTCGCACGCGCGTCGCACGCGCACTGCACGCACGCGCGGTGTGCACACCGAACGCACAACGCATGCACGGTGTGCACACCGAACGCACAATGCATGCACCCGCGTCGCACGCGCATTGCACGCGCACTGCACACGCACGCGGTGTGCACACGAACGCACAATGCATGCACGCACGTCGCACGCGTGTTGCACGCACACTGCACGCACGCACGGTGTGCACACCGAACACACAATGCACGCACGGAGTGCACACCGAACGCACAATGCATGCACGCGCGTCGCACGCGCGCTGCAAGCACGCACGGTGTGCACACCGAACGCACAATGCATGCACGCGCCTTGCACGCGCACTGCACGCACGCACGGTGTGCACACCGCACGCACAATGCATGCACACGCGTCGCACGCGCCTTGCACGCGCACTGCAAGCACGCGCGGTGTGCACACCGAACGCACAATGCATGCACGTGCGTCGCACGCGTGTTGCACGCACACTGCACGCACGCACGGGGTGCACACCGAACGCACAATGCATGCACGGTGTGCACAGCGAACGCACAATGCACGCACGGTGTGCACACCGAACACACAATGCATGCACGTGCGTTGCACGCGCATTGCACGCACACTGCACGCACGCACGGTGTGCACACCGAACGCACAATGCATGTACACGCATTGCACGCGTGTTGCACGTGCACTGCACACGCGCGTGGTGTGCACACTGAACACACAATGCATGCACACGCGTCGCACGTGCCTTGCACGCGCACTGCACGCACGCACGGGGTGCACACCGAACGCACAATGCATGCACGCGCCTTGCACGCGCACTGCACGCACGCACGGTGTGCACACCGAACGCACAATGCATGCACACGCGTCGCACGCGCCTTGCACGCTCACTGCAAGCACGCGCGGTGTGCACACCGAACGCACAATGCATGCACGTGCGTCGCACGCGTGTTGCACGCACACTGCACGCACGCACGGGGTGCACACCGAACGCACAATGCATGCACGGTGTGCACAGCGAACGCACAATGCACGCACGGTGTGCACACCGAACACACAATGCATGCACGTGCGTTGCACGCGCATTGCACGCACACTGCACGCACGCACGGTGTGCACACCGAACGCACAATGCATGTACACGCATTGCACGCGTGTTGCACGTGCACTGCACACGCGCGTGGTGTGCACACTGAACACACAATGCATGCACACGCGTCGCACGTGCCTTGCACGCGCACTGCACGCACGCACGGGGTGCACACCGAACGCACAATGCATGCACGCGCCTTGCACGTGCACTGCACGCACGCACGGTGTGCACACCGAACGCACAATGCATGCACACGCGTCGCACGCGCCTTGCACGCGCACTGCAAGCACGCGCGGTGTGCACACCGAACGCACAATGCATGCACGTGCGTCGCACGCGTGTTGCACGCACACTGCACGCACGCACGGGGTGCACACCGAACGCACAATGCATGCACGGTGTGCACAGCGAACGCACAATGCACGCACGGTGTGCACACCGAACACACAATGCATGCACGTGCGTTGCACGCGCATTGCACGCACACTGCACGCACGCACGGTGTGCACACCGAACGCACAATGCATGTACACGCATTGCACGCGTGTTGCACGTGCACTGCACACGCGCGTGGTGTGCACACTGAACACACAATGCATGCACACGCGTCGCACGTGCCTTGCACGCGCACTGCACGCACGCACGGGGTGCACACCGAACGCACAATGCATGCACGCACATCGCACGCGCGTCGCACGCGCACTGCACGCACGCGCGGTGTGCGCACCGAACGCACAATGCACCCACACGTGTTGCGCGTGCATTGCACGCGCGCACTGCGCGCGCCCTGCACGAACAATGCACGCGCAGTGCACGCGCACGCGTTGCACGCGCGCGCACTGCACGCGCACGGGCTCGTTTACACTCGCGCTTCCTCCTCCAGCCCCACCAATCGGAAGCCTGTTACTAGGCGGACTTCAGCTCGCCCGCGGCCACTCAGGAGACTCTCCCCGCTTGTATCCGGGTAGAAAAGCCGGAACAGCCAATCGCATTAAAGCAGAGCGCAGTATCCGGGCGGGCCGGCGGCGCCGCAGCCAATCAGAAAAAAGCGGCCGGGGTGGGGGGGCCCAGGGGCGCGTCCCGGTGGGGCGCAGCACTTTCGGTTCCTGTTGCGCGCGGGGCAGCGGCACGTGGCGGGGACCGGCGCGAACCGGCGCGAACCGGCGCGACGCGGCCCGGCATGAGGCGGGGCGGGCCCCGGCTGCAGCCGCCCGCAGGTGGGTGCGGGGCGGGGCGGGGCGGGGGGGGCCCGGGGCGGTGCGACCCCAGCCCCGGCGGGCCTGGCCCGGCTGTGCCTGAGCCCGGTGCCTTCCGGGCGGGCGGCGGGTGGCCGTCACCGGGCTGGGCCGTCACCGGGCTGGGCCGTCACCGGGCTGCCGGGCCTGCCCTCCCGCTGTCCCCGTGCCACTGGGGACCTGCCCTCCCGCTGTCCCTGTCCCCGTGCCACTGGGGACCTGCCCTCCCCCTGTCCCTGTGCCACTGGGGACCTGCCCTACCCCTGTCCCTGTCCCTGTGCCACTGGGGACCTGCCCTCCCGCTGTCCCCGTGCCACTGGGGACCTGCCCTCCCGCTGTCCCGTGTCCCTGTGCCACTGGGGACCTGCCCTCCCGCTGTCCCTGTCCCTGTGCCACTGGGGACCTGCCCTCCCCCTGTCCCTGTGCCACTGGGGACCTGCCCTACCCCTGTCCCTGTCCCTGTGCCACTGGGGACCTGCCCTACCACTGTCCCTGTGCCACTGGGGACCTGCCCTCCCGCTGTCCCTGTCCCTGTGCCACTGGGGACCTGCCCTCCCGCTGTCCCGTGTCCCCGTGCCACTGGGGACCTGCCCTCCCGCTGTCCCGTGTCCCCGTGCCACTGGGGACCTGCCCTCCTGCTGTCCCGTGTCCCTGTGCCACTGGGGACCTGCCCTCCCGCTGTCCCTGTCCCTGTGCCACTGGGGACCTGCCCTCCCACTGTCCCGTGTCCCTGTGCCACTGGGGACCTGCCCTCCCACTGTCCCTGTGCCACTGGGGACCTGCCCTCCCACTGTCCCTGTCCCTGTGCCACTGGGGACCTGCCCTACCACTGTCCCGTGTCCCTGTGCCACTGGGGACCTGCCCTCCTGCTGTCCCTCTCCCTGTGCCACTGGGGACCTGCCCTCCCGCTGTCCCTGTCCCTGTGCCACTGGGGACCTGCCCTCCCGCTGTCCCTCTCCCTGTGCCACTGGGGACCTGCCCTCCCGCTGTCCCTGTCCCTGTGCCACTGGGGACCTGCCCTCCCCCTGTCCCGTGTCCCTGTGCCACTGGGGACCTGCCCTCCCGCTGTCCCTCTCCCTGTGCCACTGGGGACCTGCCCTCCCGCTGTCCCTGTCCCTGTGCCACTGGGGACCTGCCCTCCCGCTGTCCCCGTGCCACTGGGGACCTGCCCTCCCGCTGTCCCTGTCCCTGTGCCACTGGGGACCTGCCCTCCCCCTGTCCCTGTGCCACTGGGGACCTGCCCTCCCGCTGTCCCTGTCCCTGTGCCACTGGGGACCTGCCCTCCCGCTGTCCCCGTGCCACTGGGGACCTGCCCTCCCGCTGTCCCTGTCCCTGTGCCACTGGGGACCTGCCCTCCCCCTGTCCCTGTCCCCGTGCCACTGGGGACCTGCCCTCCCGCTGTCCCTGTGCCACTGGGGACCTGCCCTCCCGCTGTCCCTGTCCCTGTGCCACTGGGGACCTGCCCTCCCACTGTCCCTGTCCCCGTGCCACTGGGGACCTGCCCTCCCGCTGTCCCTGTGCCACTGGGGACCTGCCCTCCCGCTGTCCCGTGTCCCCGTGCCACTGGGGACCTGCCCTCCCCCTGTCCCTGTCCCTGTGCCACTGGGGACCTGCCCTCCCACTGTCCCTGTGCCACTGGGGACCTGCCCTCCCGCTGTCCCTGTCCCTGTGCCACTGGGGACCTGCCCTCCCACTGTCCCTGTCCCCATGCCACTGGGGACCTGCCCTCCCCCTGTCCCTGTCCCCGTGCCACTGGGGACCTGCCCTCCCACTGTCCCTGTCCCTGTGCCACTGGGGACCTGCCCTCCCACTGTCCCCGTACCACTGGGGACCTGCCCTCCCACTGTCCCTGTGCCACTGGGGACCTGCCCTCCCACTGTCCCTGTCCCCATGCCACTGGGGACCTGCCCTCCCCCTGTCCCTGTCCCCGTGCCACTGGGGACCTGCCCTCCCACTGTCCCTGTCCCTGTGCCACTGGGGACCTGCCCTCCCACTGTCCCTGTCCCCGTGCCACTGGGGACCTGCCCTCCCCCTGTCCCTGTCCCCGTGCCACTGGGGACCTGCCCTCCCGCTGTCCCTGTGCCACTGGGGACCTGCCCTCCCACTGTCCCTCTCCCTGTGCCACTGGGGACCTGCCCTCCCGCTGTCCCTGTCCCTGTGCCACTGGGGACCTGCCCTCCCGCTGTCCCCGTGCCACTGGGGACCTGCCCTCCCACTGTCCCTGTCCCTGTGCCACTGGGGACCTGCCCTCCCCCTGTCCCTGTGCCACTGGGGACCTGCCCTCCCGCTGTCCCTGTCCCTGTGCCACTGGGGACCTGCCCTCCCACTGTCCCTGTCCCCGTGCCACTGGGGACCTGCCCTCCCGCTGTCCCTGTGCCACTGGGGACCTGCCCTCCCGCTGTCCCTGTCCCCGTGCCACTGGGGACCTGCCCTACCACTGTCCCTGTGCCACTGGGGACCTGCCCTCCTGCTGTCCCTGTCCCCGTGCCACTGGGGACCTGCCCTACCACTGTCCCTGTGCCACTGGGGACCTGCCCTCCCGCTGTCCCTGTCCCCGTGCCACTGGGGACCTGCCCTACCACTGTCCCTGTGCCACTGGGGACCTGCCCTCCCGCTGTCCCTGTCCCTGTGCCACTGGGGACCTGCCCTACCACTGTCCCTGTGCCACTGGGGACCTGCCCTCCCACTGTCCCTGTCCCTGTGCCACTGGGGACCTGCCCTCCTGCTGTCCCTGTCCCTGTGCCACTGGGGACCTGCCCTCCCACTGTCCCTGTGCCACTGGGGACCTGCCCTCCCGCTGTCCCTGTCCCTGTGCCACTGGGGACCTGCCCTCCCACTGTCCCTGTGCCACTGGGGACCTGCCCCCCCGCTGTCCCTGTCCCTGTGCCACTGGGGACCTGCCCTCCCGCTGTCCCGTGTCCCCGTGCCACTGGGGACCTGCCCTCCCGCTGTCCCCGTGCCACTGGGGACCTGCCCTCCCCCTGTCCCTGTCCCCGTGCCACTGGGGACCTGCCCTCCCCCTGTCCCTGTGCCACTGGGGACCTGCCCTCCCGCTGTCCCTGTCCCTGTGCCACTGGGGACCTGCCCTCCCGCTGTCCCGTGTCCCCGTGCCACTGGGGACCTGCCCTCCCGCTGTCCCTGTCCCTGTGCCACTGGGGACCTGCCCTCCCACTGTCCCTGTCCCCATGCCACTGGGGACCTGCCCTCCCGCTGTCCCGTGTCCCTGTGCCACTGGGGACCTGCCCTCCCACTGTCCCTGTCCCTGTGCCACTGGGGACCTGCCCTCCCACTGTCCCGTGTCCCCGTGCCACTGGGGACCTGCCCTCCCGCTGTCCCGTGTCCCTGTGCCACTGGGGACCTGCCCTCCCGCTGTCCCTGTCCCTGTGCCACTGGGGACCTGCCCTCCCACTGTCCCGTGTCCCTGTGCCACTGGGGAACTGCCCTCCTGCTGTCCCTGTCCCTGTGCCACTGGGGACCTGCCCTCCCACTGTCCCGTGTCCCCGTGCCACTGGGGACCTGCCCTCCCGCTGTCCCGTGTCCCTGTGCCACTGGGGACCTGCCCTCCCGCTGTCCCGTGTCCCCGTGCCACTGGGGACCTGCCCTCCCACTGTCCCTGTCCCTGTGCCACTGGGGACCTGCCCTCCCGCTGTCCCTGTCCCCGTGCCACTGGGGACCTGCCCTCCTGCTGTCCCTGTCCCTGTGCCACTGGGGACCTGCCCTCCCGCTGTCCCTGTCCCCGTGCCACTGGGGACCTGCCCTCCTGCTGTCCCGTGTCCCTGTGCCACTGGGGACCTGCCCTCCCACTGTCCCTGTCCCTGTGCCACTTGGGACCTGCCCTCCTGCTGTCCCTGTCCCTGTGCCACTGGGGACCTGCCCTCCCGCTGTCCCGTGTCCCCATGTCCCTGGGGATATGCCCTCCTACTGCCCCACATCCCCATGCCCCTGAGGACCTCTGCCCTCCCGCTGCCTCCGTCACCCCTGTTCTCTTGTCCCCGCGCCCCTGGGGGCTTGCACCCAGGACCCATGGGACTGGCACGGTCCCCCTCAGCATCCTCAGCCTGGGGCACACCAGGCCTGCGGGGACCTGCCCTTCTGGACGCCTCCCGGGCGTGCTGGGCCCGGGCCGCTCTCCGGTGCCCCCCCGCATCCCTGTCCCCTGCCAGGAACGGGGCACCCAGAGCCACTCGCAGTCTCTGCTGCTGGAGATCCCCCTCCTGAGACCACTGGGGCCATTTCCCTGTGCACTGGTGGCTCGTGTCCCGCTGATGTCCCAGCCCTCCCCTCGCCCGCTGCGCTGATGGAGCTCAGCCCGCAGAGCCGGGGCTCATCTTCGGACCAGGACGGATGGGGGATGAGGGTGGGCGAGTTTTGGGCTGCGCCGGGTCCCGTGGCCGCCCCACTGTGCCCTGCCTCCTTCCCCGAGCCCAGTTTGGGGCAGGCAGCCAGAGCCAGCCCTGCGGGTGCCCCGTGGGGGCTTTACAGGTCAGAAGGGTTTTTCTTCCCCTTTTTTTTTAGTTGAATTTTTGTTTTTCGCCTCCCAACAGGAACCAAATGTCATGGCTGACGAAGAGCTGAGCACCCGAGCTATCAAAAAGGGAAGTTTGTCACCCAACAGCTCCCGAGGCAGCACGACCGAGTCGAGCACGCTGCTGCAGGAGCTGAAGAGCACCATCTCGTAAGGGCAGCGCTCGCTTTTCCCCAGGCAGTTCTTCCAGTTAATCTAAGAGTTACCAAATGTGGGCTAATTTAATAAGGTTGATTAATTTGCAACCCCAGGGACCGAAGGGAGAAGCGTTGCGGTGCCTTGCAGCTTCTTGCGTTGGTGCTGGCGCTGCAGAGTGGCACCGCTCGGTCCCGTGGTAGGGACACAGGGCGCAGCCCTGCGCCGCGCTGCCGGCAGCTTGCTGCCCGTTTCGGGTGCAGAATCAATTTGGGGATTCACGGTAGCGCAGATTGGTCTGCTGCGACCCCGCGGGATGCGGTTTTACGCCTGCTCTGCCCTCCCTGGGGTTAGGGTGGAGCACACGGCTCTGGAGCGGGGTTGTGAGCGCACAGGGAAACCCGGAGCACGGGGAGAACGGGCTGCGCTGACCCGTGGGCACAGGCAGCCTTTGGTTCTTGGTGCTCCAGCGTCCCCATCTTGGCATTGCCGCTCACCCTGGGGTGCACACGTAGGGTCTGGAAGGGCCCGGGGACGGTGCTGTCCTCGGAGCCCCAGGCAGCGGCTGCGGCAGAGCGCTGGGTGGGTTGAGGAGCGCCCCGGGTGCTGCGGTGTCGTCCTGCTCTGCGCTAACGCCTTTTGTCTCTGTCCCTCACAGCAAATCCGTGCAGAACAAAGTCGACTCCATCCTGGTGAGTGCCTCCGCGGCACGTTGTGCTGAGGGTGCGGGAATGACGCATCTCCACCTCTGTCCTCACCTAAACTGAACCCTGGGTTTTTCCTGATCCCATTTCCCATTGGGTCAGGATCTGGCTGCGGGGATTAGCCCCGAGGAACCCCTGATGACCCTGCCCGTGGGGGTGGCACCCACTCCCCCAGCCCTGAGTGGGACAACCCTTTCCAGTCCCCTGGAGGGGCGGTTCCTGTGACTTTGTTTACCCGGTTCCCTCGGCTCAGGCTGTGTTCACGCTGACCAAGCTGCCCTGGTTTCAATGCCCCATCAGTTACTGCTGTTAAGAGGGTAACGAGAGCGCTGCCTGCACCAGCGCTTCCTTATTTTGGATCCTTAACCTTTCTTTGTCTCCGGTCCGTTCTCCCCCTCCCTGCGGACCCTTTGACCGTAGCAAGATGTCCAGAAGTTTTCAGACAACGACAAGCTCTACCTCTACCTACAGCTGCCGTCGGGGCCAAGCCTGGGGGAGAAGAGGTGGGTGCCGGAGCGAGCCGGGGCCGTGCCCGGGAGAGCAGGGGCTGCCGGGATGCTGTGGGGGGACACAGATCACAAGAGGCCAGGAGGAGATTGCCACGGCTCTGCCTTCTCCTGTCCTGCTTGTGCCGCTTCTCTGCTAATTAAATGTTTGTCTCGGGCTCCCATGGGAGCAGCAGTAGCCTGGACCTGAGCTCGCTGAGCACAGCTGAGTACATGCACGCGTGCAACTGGATCCGGAACCACCTGGAAGAGCACACGGACACCTGCCTGCCCAAGCAGGACGTCTACGACGCCTACAAGTGAGCGCAGGGGCCGGCCTGGCGCGAGGAGCCTCTCTCCCCGGGGCTGGGCTTGTCCAGCGAAGCCCGGCAGGGAGGTCGGTTCGGAGGGCAACGAGCACCTGGGGTTTTTTGGGAATGTCCCTGCCCAGCCTTGGGCTCTTGAAACGAGTCACGTCAGCGGGGAGAAGCGGGTGCATCCGGAGGGCAGCGAGAAGGGCTCGACGGCTTTAACCTGCAGCTCTCCCCGGCAGGCGATACTGCGATAACCTCTGCTGTCGCCCTCTGAGCACCGCCAATTTCGGCAAGATCATCCGGGAGATCTTCCCAAACATCAAAGCCCGAAGGCTGGGAGGCCGAGGACAGTCGAAATATCCTTCCGCGTGGTCGGCTGGCCAGGGAAGCCCGGGGAGCTGGCTGGACTGGTGGCTACAGCAGCTTCTCCAGTTTTTCCCATTTATAAGTCTGTGCACGAGGTGGTGTTTTGTAGCTTCTGAGGGGGTCTGGTTACTGCTTTTTTGGCTCCTGTAGGTTCAGCTCGGTTGAGAGGGGCTGGGAGTTGCCCCGTCCTTGCCGTACGCTCGGGGCGGCCTGGGGGGAGCTCATGGTGAGGAGGGGGCAGCGCGGGACCGGCTGCCATCACACCCTCGGGACAAGCCCATCACGAGCCCCACAGCCGCATCCCTTTGAGTTGTGACCTGTCGCGGCCGCAATTGTGTGACAGCGAAACACCTTAACCCTGCCAAACGTACTGCTACAGCGGGATCCGGAGGAAGACGGTGGTCAGCCTGCCGCCCCTGCCCAGTCTGGACCTCAAAGTGACGGAGACTGTAAGTCCTCTGCTGCCTCCGTGGCTTGGGTTTGGCCAGCCCTGTTTTGGCAGGGTATCGAACCTCCTCGCTCGTTAGATTGAACGAAGGCAGGGGGTGGAGGGATGCCCTCTCTGCGAGCGGGTTCTCTGTCCCGTGAGCCTCCCCAAGGGTGGACGAGGACCCGCCCGCCCGTGCAGGCTTGTGACCTGCCGGGGCGTCAGGATCAGGCCCTGGTCGCACCCGGGGCGTCGTGTCCCGTGCCGTGGGGGTTCACGGCTCGTCCCGCCGGCAGCAGTCGGAGCTGACGGACCTGGTGCAGTCCTACAACAGCGAGGTGATGGAGGCGGCCTGTGCCCTGACCTGTGACTGGGCCGAGAAGATCCTCAAACGGTCCTTCAACAACATCGTGGAGGTGGCCCAGTTCCTCATCCAGCAGCACATCATCAGCTCCCGCTCGGCCCGCGCCGACCTGGTCATGGCCATGGTGGTCTCAGGTGGGTGGGGTGGAGCCCCGGCGCCGCTCACCCCCCGCCGGGCTCTCTCGGACCCCCAAAAGGGGCACAGAGGGTTTGGGAGATGGGGTCCCCCCCCGGGATGCAGCGCGTCCCTCCAGCTGCCCACGGCGTGGGTGAGCACAGAGGTGCCGGGGGGTTGTCGCCCCTTCATCGCCGCCTGTGCACCCACAGAGAGCGTGGAGAAGGTCCACCCTGAGAGTCGGACCCTCTCGACGGTGAAGAAGAACAGCCTGGACACCTCCGAGAGCGGCGACAGGAGCCAGGGGCAGGTGAGACCGCGCCGGAGCTGGGTGGGGAGCCAGGACCCCCGAGTCCCCCATTTGACACGGGGGGCACGCTCAGGGAAGCAGCCCGGCTCCACCACGACGTCCCGCCCCGCCAACACCTCTCTCTGCCCGCAGACCAAGAAGGAGAGCAGCCCCAAGCCCCCCGTCCCACTGCGGCCTGAGAAGAAGAAGCCTCCGGAGCCCCCCAAGACGGCCAGCAGCCCCCAGGTGAACGCCCTGGTCGCCCGCCTGCCGCTGCTGCTGCCCCGCATCCCGCCGGGAGAGCGACCGACGGCGCCCGGTGCCGCGGCCATCCGCTCCTCCCCTCCCGTCCTGGCACCCAAAATCACGGCTGCCCCCCTGGGGGGCACGGTCAAGGTGGCCCTGCCGCTGCCGGTGGGCACGGCATCCCCCTCCCTGCCCCTGGGGCTGGCCCCGGGGGCCAACGGGGCGGCGAGGCTGCTGAGCCAGCAAGCCGCCGTCCCCGTCCTCAACGTGCTGCTGCCCGGCGTGGGCGTCCCCGCGGCCGAGAGCCCCGCCAACCCCCGGAGCGCAGGCGGCGGTGAGGGTCCCGGCCCCCAGGACTTGCAGCGCCCCAAGGCCACCAAGCGTCCCCCGGAGCCGGCCGGCGACGTCGCCCCACAGAAGCGGAGACGCGGGCGGCCGCGGAAGAGGCCGGAGGAAGGGGCCGCGGGGTCCCCGGGGGAGGCGGCGGAGCTTCGCCGTGGGGCGGCTGCGGGCGCCGATGGCGGGGGCTCGTCCGGCGGTGGCAGTGCCACCGGCCCCCGCGGGGACAGCCCGGCCGGGGGGTCCCTGCCCGCCCAGGTCAGCGTCATCCAGGATGGCAGGACCGGCGGCAAGGTCGCCGACGGCGGCGAGATGGCACCGGAGGACACGGCGGCGGCGCGACGGAGCCCAGGCGAGGCGGGGCCCCCCCTGGGTGACGCCGGGGCTGCGGGGGGCTCCTGCGCCCCCCGGGACGGGGGGGGCTCCCCCCCCCAGCGCCATGGACAGACGCAGGCGGGGACCGGGCCTGTCGCTGCCCCCTCCCAGCACTTGGACCCGCGTCCCCGCGTCCCCACGTCCCAGGGGGGCTCACCGGGGCGGGCAGGGCTCTGCGCCCACCCCGGCACTTAGGGGCTCGCCCGCGCCCCAACATTAAAAACCAAGCACTCCGTCCGTCCGTCTGTCCTGTCTGTGACGCGTGGCGGGTCGGCGGCAGCGCTGGGGCTCTGGCTGCCCCGCGTGGGGCGGGAGGCTCTGGTGCCGTGGGTCAGCCCAGACCCGGTTTGGGTTTGGGGTGGGTGAAGCCGCGGCGGTACCCGACAGCGGGAGCGGGTGTCACGCCGTGGGGCGGGGGACACGCGTGGACACCGGGGGGATCCCCGCTCCCCCCGTGCGGCGCCCACGGGGGCGCCTGTGACCGCAGAGGGGGTTGTTTTTTCAAGCTAAAAACGCCGGGTTTCGCCAACCCCGCGGCCGAGGCCACGCCCCTCCGCGGCCGAGACCACGCCCCTCCGCGGGGCGAGGCCACGCCCCTCCGCGGCCGAGACCACGCCCCTCCGCGGCCGAGACCACGCCCCTCCGCGGCCGAGACCACGCCCCTCCGCGGCCGAGACCACGCCCCGCCCCTCCGCCGCGGCGGGTGCCGCCGGGCCGGCAGGGGGCGCTGTCGGGCGCCGGGCCCTCCCGGCCCCTCAGCCCCGTCAGGCGGCGCCGCGGGCAGCCCGGGCCGCCCGGGCCTGCGCCTGCCCCGCCGCCCCGGCCCGCCCCGCCGCACGGCCCCGCGCAGGTGAGCGCCGCGCCGGCAGCGCCCCCCCCCCCTCGCACCGGCAGGCACCGGGCCCCCCGCCGCCTCCCCCGGGCCGCCCCCCCCCCCCCCCCGGGCCCGGCCCGGGCCGCGCTCGGCGGCGCCCGCCCCGCGGGGAAGCGGCTCCCGGGGCTCCCGGGGCGGCGTTGCGGCCGCGCCGGGAGCTCGGCCGCCGGCCCCGCTCCGAGCCCCCTCCCCGGGCGGCCGCCGCCTCCTCCCGGACCCCCGCGGCCTCCGCCGCCTGCCCCGGGCTCGCCAGCACCGGCCGGGGCTCTGCGGGCCGGGCCCGCCCCGTCGCGCAGGAAAAAAAAACCTCATTTCCCCCCCCCCCCCCCTTTATTTTTCCTTTTTTCGCTTTCCTCCTCCTTCCCTCCCGCAGCAGCAGCCGATCGTCCCCGGAGCCCGCGGAGCCGCTGCCCACGATGAGCCGCCTGCGCTGCCCCGTGTGTCGGCGCCCCGGACCGGAGCCGCGGCCGTGCGGGACGGGATCGCACCAGGTACCGCCGCTCGTCCGCACCCCTCCAGGGGCCGCGGGCCGCAAGCTCTGCCAGCCGCCTTCCCGCAACCCCGCCGCGCCGGCCGGGAGGACGCAACCTCTCCGGCTCCGGTGCTGGCCTGAAGGCGCGTCCGTCCGTCCGTCCTCGGGGATGCAGCCGCGCTGGTGGCGTCGGCCGGCCGCACAAGCGCCGCAAGGACCTGTTAAGAGACTCCTTCGGCTGATATTCTCCCCGCCGTTAGGCTGTGATTTCTAACTAGGCTTTGCCAGCCCCCCCCCGGAGCCATCTGGTGCCCCTCGTGCTTTGTAATTGCCTAAAATATCTACTTAAAGAGCGGAGATGTTACGTAACGCGCTCGGTCGGTGGGCTGCCGAGCGGCGGTTCTCCAGCATACGCGTGTTGGCCGTGGGTTCGTAATCTGTCGATGCTTTCCCCCCCCCCCCCGAAACTTCCGCTTCAAGTTGATAGTAACTTTAGGCACGATAAGTAATAATATTTAATCGCTCCCTTTGCTGTCCAACGCGTGGTGAAACTTTGAGAAGCGGCGCGGGGAAGTAGCTGGGTACGGATCTGGGTGGAAACGCTGGTTTCCAGCTCTTTGGCCCAGTGCTGCCGCCGTCCCGCTCTCAGCGCTGGCTGGAAGAGCAGAGGCTTTTCAGGACCTCTAAGGTTTTGAACTCCCCTCGGGGACTTCGTCGCTCTCGGTGCAAACTGGTGGCCCTGTCGGAGGCCGCGCTCGACTCGTGCGAATGCCGAGGGATCTGCTCCTGCAGAGTCAGCCCCGGGCCTGGGGCACAACCTGCAGTCTCTGCTCGGCAGAGATAATAGTCTCTGACTCCTTGCTCGGCAGCCTGAATGGGACTTCAGTGTGTGTCGTGGTCGTGCGCTCCTTAAATCACAGCTGATTTGTCATCACGCAGGGCAGGGTCGGTGCTTGGATCGGCAGCAGAAGAGCTGCTCTTGGAGTCCGAGCTGGGGATGTGGGCTCCTGGCTTTTCTCCTTCCGTTTTAAGTCTCATCTAGACAGCTTATTTCAAGTCACACTTTAGATAAAGGCTCAGACGTGACTGTGGGTAACAGCAGCCACTTGAAATAGTGAATTTACATATATAAAGGAGTGTGGGAACGTTCAGGCGCAAAGTACCTTGTGATCACTGGGAGGAGGAAACTTCCCAGGGTGGCTGTGCCAGCACGGCTTGCTTAAGGGTTTGGTGTGCTTGGAAACAGGTTGCTGGGATGGAAGGGTTTGTCCTCGCTTGCTCGGGGATCGTAATTAACGCTCGTCAGGGGCGGAGAGGTGCGAGGTGCGACGGAAGAGGACAAAGGGTTGGATGTTTTTGTGTGAGTAACGTGTCGGATGAGCCGCCGCTGTGGTATGCGTGGAGTGGGTTTGCGAAGGGCTTCCCCGCCGAAGCGACGCCTGTTGCAGCAGCAAAAGCTGCCTTTTTCACTTCTCAGAGGTGAGAGAGGTTTTAGCGCTCTCACAGTTCATTTTTTTCTTTAAATGGGGAAGTTAATTTATATGTAAGTCTCTGGATTTAACCCCTTCCTGTGGGGCTGTATCATTTGTGGAGGAGGAAGGAGTGAAGGAAGAGCTGGTGGTGCGGTTCTGGGGCTGGCAGGCTGTGGCTTCCCCTCTTCCCTCCGCAGCCCAGGAACCGCCGGTCCGCAGCGGGGGAGGCGGAATGACTTCCTAGGAAAGATGCCACAAAGACAAATTATAAATAATTTGATGTGGATGAACGTTCGGAGTAGGGAGTTAGAGACGTCTCTCCCTTACGGAGCCAAGAGGCTGAGGAGCGTTGGGAGTTGTGTAGTTTGTCGTTCTCCGGCTGCGTTTCTTGCAGCGTGGCTTTTATTTTATTCCAGATTTAGGGGTGAGTCATTGCTCCACTTGTGCGAGCCCCAGGGTTACTGCTGTTTCGGACACACGGGCTTGGCTGAACGCACCTTGGCACCGGGGTGCGGAGTCCTTCCAGTGGGAGCATCCCGGCGAGGCCGAACCAGAGCAGAGCCTCCTGCGGCCCGTCCCGCCGGAGGAGCCAAGCGGTGCCGTGCTGTCTCCGAGCCGGTGAGCCCCGCTGCTGGGCTGGGGACCGGGATGGGTTTCGGGAGCTGTGCAGTGTGGAGCTAAGCTGTGAGCGAGCCTGGGCCGCCCGCAGCGGTTGCTTAAGCTGATGGTATTTCTTCCAGCAGAGCATTTGCTCATAACCTGCTGTTTTGTTAAGAAAACTGCTGGTCTGGTGTGTTGGGGCTTTGACGTACGGGTTTGAGGCGCCGATTCAGTGAGAGGAGCTGCGCTTGTCCTGCTCTTGTTCTGTGTCCCAAGGAGGGGCTCTCAAAGGCTGCTCCGTCCCGAGGCCTGACGCGGGGCGGTTGCATTGGATGCAGGAGCCCGTCCTGTCTGTCTGTGGTGCCAGCGATCGCTCAGTCTCTGGCTCAGGGCCTCCCGTTGTCCTTTTCCCTGAAAATTCACCTTCTTTGCTTTTCCTCTGCTATTTGCTCCGTGGTGTGCATCCTTTGAGAGGGAAGCGGTGCTGCTCCGTGGGAGAAAAGTCCCACAGCGGTGCCCTTGTGCAGCAGGGTAGGTTTATGGGCAGAGTTTGTCCTCGGGGGATGTCTGGAACCTGGCATTTTGGTTTTTTTGAAGCAGAGTGAGACCTGTGTGCTGTGCAGACACTCAGTCTGCTTCAGCCAAGTGTGAAAACCGGGTGGGAGCCCGTCTCTGTTGGTGCTGGGTCTCTCCCGGACGGGGGTTTCGGACTTGAAAGAGGGCACAGTGTACCCCAGGAAGAATTATTTGTCCTCGCAGGACGCTGCCCGTCTCCCCCACGCGAGCTGGGTTGGTCACAGTCCCTTCGTGCCTCGGTTTCCCCCGCCTCTAAGCTATCACCTAATAAGTTGCACTGAGTCGCTCTGCTTGCAGCGGGTCCAGAGGGGCTCTCCGAGGAGCAGGGGCTCTCCCCTTAGCGTAGCGAGGGGCACTGACAGTGCCTCCTCCTCCGGCCTCCAGCGCTGCTGTGATGTTCTCTGCCCCCATCCCAACTCCTGTGGCCTTCCCGAAGGCACAGCAAGATGTCGAAGGCCGTCAGCGCTGAGCAAAACAAGAAGTAATGCAGCGTAATAGAGACCAGATGTCTTGGTGAGGCTTCATCCTGTCCCCCTGGTTGTTTGCCAGGGCTAATATTTCTTATTCAAGTCAGGCAGGAGCGAGACTTTTCTTTTTCCTCCTGTAAGGCCACAGCTCTGTTCCCGTAGATCTCCCTCTGCTTTTGTCCCTTCCTGAAGGAACTGTGCTCTCAAATCGCTGCACCGACACGCGGCTGCTTCATCGGTAGTTTCTCTGCTAATAGGGGCTTCCCTTTATTTCATATTTAATCACCGACTTCAGGGCCGTTCCACCAGAGAGAAACTTGGCCCGTTAGGGCTGTGGGTGGAGGATGAGCCACATGAATTCAGCTCAGCCTGTTTTCCAGACCGGATTGCTTCATTGTGTGCAGCTGATGGGGTTTTTATCCCTGTTGAGACCAGCGATTTGGAATAGGGGAGTTATGCTGAGCCTCGAGAGGTAAATAGTACGTTGTGATATATTTAACAAATGGTGATGTGAACCACGGAAAAATGTGGAGGGGTGCAGGAGGCGGGGAGTGAATTCCCTCGCTGGGATTTTAGGGAGCGCTAGGAGCGGAGACGTGTCCTTGGCAGGCTCTGAACGGCCCCATTGCCGGGATGTCACCGAAGAAGGTGGCTGTGTAAGTGTCAGGGGGGCTGAAGAGCAAAATAATGATAATAATAAAAGCAATGCACTGATTTCAAAGCCGTGCCTGTGGTGCAGAGGTAACCCTGCAGGCCCATGGGTGGATTTATCTTGTGCAGCTCCTTAATCCAAGTTTAACCCGCTCAGCACTTGCAAGCTCTGGCCGGCTGTCTCCTCTCCGGTGCCGAGCCGGCACACGGGGCCCCTCCGGGCCTGGCCAGCCGGGTGAAGGTGGCGAAAGGATCGGGGAGTTTGGGCTGGCCGTGCTCGCCTTGACTGCGCCGTGCGACGCGGGCACCTCGGCGTCGTGGGGATACCTTGCGTGAGTAGGTCGGGTCGCATCCAGCCTCTCCCGCGGACGCGGAGGTGGTTTAACATCCAGAATTTCAGCGTGCGCTGTCACACTGCACCAGGCTTCTCCTGCGTGCCCCGTGTTTACGGGGAGGGAGGTTTGACAGGATCCTACGCGCTTTTTCTCCCTCAGCCTGGCAAGGAGGGTGTCAAAAGCATTCCCCTGCATCAGATAAACCAGTCGGGGCTGGGAAGGCCCTCTGCGGGCAACCGAGCCGCTCGGGATCGCAGGTGCTTCTGCGCCCGGCGCGTGGCTGCGGAGCCGTGTTTGGGGCTCCGGCAGATGCCACCGCTGAATTTTTTTATTTTTCCTCAGTTTGTCATCCCGGTTGTCTTGATGCGAACGTGTGAAGGACCCCAGAAGTGCTGGTGCGAGCAAAGCTCCGGGCGACTCTTCCTTCGACCCGGCTCCGCTCTGCGCCTCTTTGAATCCCGCCTTGCCGAGTTATGCTGAAGGATCTCCTTTTTGCCAGCGTGGTGTTAATTTAAAAATTAGATCGTCTGGGCTTTCGTGGGGCAAGGCTGGGCTCACTAAGAAGGAAAAACAACTTCCTTCAGCTTGCAGGGTCTTTAGGATCTAATGACCACAAATATTTGAAGCACGCGGGATTTGTACCGAAGGGAATGGCAAGCACGGAGGAAAACGTTGTGTGTTGGTGCCGTGCGGACGGGGTGAAAGATGCTATTCATATCGGTTCAGACTGCTGAACTTTGGTCAGGCTTTTTTCACCTCGTAGTTAGAGCTTAAGTGCTTTGAAAACAAGAGGAGGAAGCAGGTCTCTGGGAAGCAGTGCTCACATCTGGACACACCGACCTCATTTTTACTCACTTGCAATATTTAGAAAGAGACGCCGTGTGTTTCCTCGCCCCTTTCTCTGGCATCGGGAGCTGTAATCGCTTGTAAAAATAAACAGATAAAACAGGGTCATTAAATTAGCGGGGAAATACCTCGTTGCAAGAACCTGCCAGCGTGGCCTCTGCGGTCAAAATGGGGGCTGGGGGTCGTTGGGGGAACAGACAGGCAGAAAATGGTTCAGTGAACTTCTTTTCCAAAGACAGTAATTTTTTCCACCGTGCTGGACGTGAAAAGCAGGAGGGAATTGGCAATCTGCTTGCAGTGCTTAACATTTGTAAAAGGCATTGTGCCCTTCTGCTGATCACGAGCTGTCTTGTTGTAGCGTATAAGCAATAAAGGGAAGCAGTCAGAGCTGCAGTAATGATGTTAGATTGAATAGAGTGCCTTATTTTATTTTTAGAGGACAATTTCACTTGGCGCTGGCCTTCTTTATTCTTGCTGGTTATCTGTAGAGATGCACCGCTGCTCTTTTTATCGGGATGGGAAACCGGGAAGTGCGTTCAATCCCTCATTTACCTTATTTTTAAAACATAATTAAGCGCTAATCATTGGTGAGGACGCATAACCTGGGCATTGGTGTCTCGACTTTGAAAACCGGGACCTAGTGGCAACAAACGTGGCTCTTGCTCCGGCTGCCTGCTCGCCCATTGCCCGGCGCCGGCGGGGGATCTCACTGTCAAAGTGCCGCGTACCGCTGTCGCCCTCCATCCCAGAGGGAGGTTAAATGAGCAGAACCTGAGCATGGGGGATAAACCTCGTCTTCTCTAGCAAGAAGCAGAGCCACGGGGTCCACCCAGCCTGTGGCCCTCTAATCCCGGGCGTTGCAGGATGCCTTTGGGGTGGAGAGCATAAAGCAACCTGGTTATTTCCTTCCCCCCGCCGCCCCTCTTTCTCATTTTGGCTTGCTCAATTTTTTTATCGTCATGGTAACAGGGAAATTTTGTGTAATGGCTGATAGATGCTTACAGCTCTCTTTCAAGCCTGAGTGGAAGGGGCACCGAGAAGACCTTTAAAACCCGCCGTGACCAGCTCGGCGTTGCACTGGCCTGGCTTGACGTTGCATGCGTTGGCTTGGGGCACCTTCCCTCTCTAGATAAAGGCTTTTAGAAGAGGTTTGCACCAAACCCCATCTCAGCTCTCGCTTTCCCTTGAGGTGTTATCCCAGCATGGACTCCTGTTTTCCCACCTTCAGGCTGGAAGCAGGTCTCCTCTGCAGATTGTGTCTCTGACTCTTTTTTTTGTCTTGTTTCCTTTTCAGCTTTGAAGTGTGCAGACCCGCCACTGCTATGGGAGACTCTGTTGTAGACCCAGCCCGAGGGACAGGCTTGGACCAGGCACCCGGCTCAGCGTCCCAAGGGAATGGCGGGACATCTCTCAGCGTCATCACGGAAGGTGTGGGGGAGCTGGCGGTCATCGACCCCGAGGTGGCGAAGAAAGCCTGCGAAGAGGTCCTGGAGAAGGTCAAGTTGATGCACGGTGTCTCCTCCGACAGCTTAACAAAACCGGCCGATGGCAGCGAGGCAGAGCGCGCCCCACGGACCGCAGTGGATTTGGCCAACGGGGACATGGGGGAGGGCTGTGAAATCAAGTGCTTGGACGATCCACCCGGCACAGCCTCTAAGATCCAGGAGGAGGACGAGACCATGGCCAACACGGTGAAAACGGCCCGGAAGCGGCAGAAGAATAACTCTGCTAAGCAGTCCTGGCTCCTCCGGCTCTTTGAATCCAAACTCTTTGATATCTCCATGGCCATTTCATACCTGTACAATTCAAAGGAACCTGGTGTGCAGGCTTACATTGGGAATAGGTTGTTCTACTTTAGGAACGAAGAAGTGGACTTCTACCTGCCACAGCTGCTGAACATGTACATTCACATGGACGAGGACGTGGGAGATGCGATCAAGCCCTACATCGTGCACCGCTGCCGGCAGAGCATCAACTTCTCCCTCCAGTGTGCCCTGCTGCTGGGAGCCTACTCCTCGGACATGCACATCTCCACTCAGCGACACTCCCGCGGGACCAAGCTGCGGAAACTCATCCTCTCGGACGAGTTGAAGCCAGCTTACAAGAAGAGGGAGCTGCCGTCTCTGAGCCCAGCGCCCGATATGGGGCTGTCTCCTTCCAAAAGGACTCACCAGAGGTCCAAGTCGGACGCCACCGTTACCATCAGCCTGAGCAGCAATCTGAAGCGCACAGCCAGCAATCCCAAAGTCGAGAGCGAGGAAGAGGTAACGTTGGGGCTCTCCAAGGCTCAGCCTGCCTGGGAGAAGCTCCTCTTTGACCACAGAGGTTTTTTATCCTAGTTGCTGCAAATGATTGAAGTTTTCATTCCTGTGTCTCTAAGCAAACTGACACGCACCGGTGGGCCACACTCGATGCTGGGGCTCCAGAGGGGGAGTTTTCTTGGTGTGAGGGGAAGGGAGGCCGTTAGATGGCTTCAGGATAAGGCAGAAAGCTGGGTCAGGAGGGCTGAGTTGCTTCCTACGCTGCTGAATTCCCGCACGATTTGGGCAACTCGGCCGGTGTGTCTGTTTTGCAATGTGCAGCCATCTGATCGCTGTTGGAAATCTGCTTTCCTCCTTGTCCCAACTTGTTCAGATTTAGCAACGATGAGGTTTATTGGCAGGCAGAAAAGGCCCCGGGCAGCTGAGAGCTGGGAGCAGGAGGAGAGCAGATAAACCCATCAGCTCCGCCGTGGCCGTGCCCTGTCCAAAACGAGCCTCTGGTGCACGCACCCGTGTGGCTGGAGGGCCGAGAGCTGCAGCTGTGGGGCTTGTCCGTGGCTGCTGCCCTGGGCCGAGCTCTCCTTTGGGTTTTTGTCGTCTTTTCGCAGCTCCAAGACGGGTGGAGGAAACGGTGGGAAGCCGGGCTTTCCCTGCTGGAGAGTCGGGGCTGTGCGGAGGGGACGCTTCCCGTTTCCAGGGTTGGGCGCTAATGCGGTTTAACGCCAAAGCAAACGGCAATTAAATAGGTCAGCTCGGGCACACGCGTGTTACGCGTCTTCCAAACCCAAATAGCTCCTGTGGGCTTTGTGGTGTTTATTTTTGAGTGTCGAAAAGTTACCGGCATAGAGTTGCTTTGGTGCCGAGCTGCTGTATCGGTGCACGCTGCGAGACCGTGCGCGCGCTCGCGGGAGGCTGAGTGTTTTCGCCTGAGCGGGATTTCTCCCAAAGAAAATGCAGGTTATTCATTTCACGCATCTGCTGACACAGAGACTCACGGAGCAAAAGGATGAGCAGCATCCTTGGTAGTGGGGACGCAAGGCTGGAGGGAAAAGAGCTGGAAAGGGGAATTTTTTTATTTTGGTGCTTTGTTTTGAAGGGCTGGTGGTTTTTAGCATGAGCATCAGCCTGAGATGGTGAGAAATGCAGGGCTGAGCTGAGGATGCCGAGTGGGAGAGGAGGACGGAGGAGGGGGGCTGGTGCTAAATGCAGATGTTACAAGCAGTGCTAACCAAGTTGGAGAAAAGCAATGCCTCTTCCCCTGCCCTGACTCAAGAAGTTGAAATTCTCCCCCGGGGAGGTGGTTCACCTCTCCGGCGGGGAAGGCTTGGCAGGCTGCGGAACGGCTCGTAAAACCGCGGTACCAAAGGTCCGGTCCCGGCGAGGCTTCGGCAGCCGTTCAGATCAGCCAGGCTCCACGCAGCTCCTTTTCTGGGTCATCCCTGTGCCTCGTGGGGATGAGACCTTGAAAGCCGACTTCCCCGCGGCTCCGTCTAGACATTCGAGGTCTCATGACCGTTTTCGTAATGGTGGAGTATGTCTTGGCTTTCCTGCCTTGCCTGAGATTCCCCCTTTCCCTCGGCTCCGCGCTGGGTTGCGAATCGTTGGAAAGGGCCACGTGGTCTCCTGCCTGATTGCCAGACTTGGGCAAGGCTCCTTTGGATAAGGATTTGAAGGGGGTTTCGGAGGCGCGAAGCGGCAGTCTTCCAGGCCGGTTTCAAGTTAAAACCACCCTGTCCCGCTCCCTGCAGTCCTCGGGCAAAAACCCAGCTGCGAGCCGGGGTCGCGGCGTTTGCCAATGGGTAAATGAGTCTTTCGCGTCTCTGCCCGTCAGCTGCTCGGTGGAAAACAACCGGCTGATGAAGAGCAGGATGCGCCGAGGTCTCTGCTCCCGCTGGCTGCAGCTGCTTGAATAATGGAAACCGAAGCTTTACATAAATGATAGATGAAAGAAGCACCGCGAAGAGTTTCTCTTGGCAGTGTTTGAAACGTACGTTGATCCAGAGGCCAGGCAAGCCGTTCAAACGGTGTGCAGCAACAGGGATACTCGAGGCGCCGTAAGAACTTTCCTGGCCTCAAATATCCCCAGCCAGCTTCCTGGACCTGTGTTATTTGAAGTGCTGGCTGTTAGTGCCTCCTGTTTGAAACCAGCGATCCCTGGAGCTGGCCGGGTGGTGGTGGGGCCGGGCAGGTCCGGCGTAAATCCCAGCAATTCTGGAATTGCTACTCTGAATTCAGCACTTCTGGGATTCACTACTTTAATCTACTTGAAGCTACTTTAATAGGACAAGTTGGCTTTCCCTCGGTCCAGGAAACCAACAGAGGTCTGAATTGCATTGCGCTGGGACCAGCCCCTGGCTTGTTCCCCAGATTTTCTTAAACTGGAGACTTTACAGCAGTAAAATCTCACGTGGGCTCATCTGGGAGTTACTTCATTCCCTCTGTGGGCTCTGTCTCTGCTGCCACTGTCCTCACAGTCGAGCTGTGGGTCGGGAACCCGCTCCTGCTGCGCTTCCCAGGAAACTTCTGTTTCTCTCTTTGCAAAAAAAAAAAAAAAAAAATTAAAAAAAAAAAAAAATCACAAAACTTGAATGTAAAAGCAAGAAGTCGTTTGTCAGGATTCAGGAGGGCTGCAATGCTTGAATCTCCTTACCAAGCGCTGCCTGCAGTGTCTTGCGTTGGCCTCAGCCTGCAAGCTCATCCAGTGTTCAGCTCTCTTTCCAATCTTAAAAAAAAAAAAAAAAAAAAAAGCCAGATACAACCCAGCCGAGGGTAAAACGTGACGTTTCTTCAGCTGTCCTGTGTTGCTAATGCAGCGTTTCTGTGCGCTGCAAACGCAGGGCTGCTGTATGAGCGCGGATAATTCGTTATCTGCTGCGGAGGGAGTCGCGTCAGGCGGGCCCGGGGGATGGTCCCGGAGGCGGAGGGGAGCGGAGGATGGAGAAGAGGCTCTGCGGAGAAGTTGGCCGTTTCCGATCTGTGACCGGAGGCTGTTGAAGAGCAGGAGAAATGGAATAAGCTCTGTCTGGAAGAGGCGTAGGGAGGAAAAGCTGCAGCGTTGGGCTGGTGCCTTTGCAGGTGGGCGCAGATCGGAAATACAAGCCGTGGAGGACAGGGCTGGAGGGAAGAGGTGCAGGGAAAGGAGAGGTACAGGGAAGGCAGGTATGGCACACCCGTCCCTGAAGGACTCTTGTGGAAGTGTCCTGCCAACTCTGCCCGTGCTGGAGGCTTTGCAGCCTGCTGCAGGGCTTACGTCCAGGCTTTTTCCCGGTGAGGGTTTCCCACATCCAGGCTTTGTCTCCCCTTCATTACTGGAGCCCGAAGCAGCTTTTTAGCTCTACCGAGGAGGTGGTGGCACCGTAATCCCTTCTCTGCAGCATCCCTCTGTCTCTGGCTGGGTTATTTGCCCGTTAGTTTTCTCTCCACTGAACAATTTAGGGGTTATTTTCCCAACTCCCATCAATCTTCTCCCCACTGAACGGTTCTGGCCCCTTCTACATTTCCTGTAGGTCACCTATTCTAGTCCTCTAGGTTTTTATTTCTCCTCTGGGCCTTTGCCCATTGCTCCACATCTTCCTTGAAGCAGGGTGCCAGGTCCTCCTTGTTTCTAGGCTCTTAAAGGTGCCTCTGTCCTTCGCTGCTGGTCCTCCGCGAGCGCCCCCGATACCTGCCGTTCCAGGATTAGCTGAGTCAGACCCAAAGCAGGTATTAATGCTGCTTAAGGGGAAAAAAAAGTCTGCGTTGGTTTGAGAGCATGGCGGCGGGCGGCTCTTAGCAGAGTCGGTAGTCACCCCTGGCACGAACCTGGTCTTTCCCCCACGGTCGCCTGCAGCTGTGGCGCTTTGTTTCTAGAGAATAATTCTTCCCGCTGAGGTCTTTATGTTCCAGTTGTCACTCCGTGCTGCACAACCACTGTAAGAACGGGCAGGAGAGGTTTTATTTCAAGTGCCGCTAATGCTGTGGGTTTTTAATCCTCACTGGGTTATGCATCCGTAACATAATTCCATGATACGGTTCTAATGGTATAAATTTATTTTGCATCTGTTACTTTTCAGTTAATACAAAGGCACGCAAAGGAGAAGTCGCAAGCTCAAAACTCGGGTCGTATTGTGTCCCTCCGGGTCGAGGGGGTGGACTCGGCCTTTCCTCCAGCCCTGGTTTCCAGGGCGGTGGTTGTATTTTGCCGGAGTCCAGGTGTGTCCCGTTCTCCGATCCATTTACAGACAAAGGGTGGATTAAGTGTGCTGGGGCTGCTCGGCATTGAATTTTCCAGCTGAGCAACTGGAGACCTGGAGGGGAGGAACTTGCTGTAATCTGATGCTGGTGCTGGAAACCAGGGGAGCACTGAGAAGTGTTTCGTTGTAGGAGACGGTCTGAGCTGTCGTGGTTTGGGTGTCTTTGGCTGCGCCGTCTGCTGGGACGCCAGAAGACGGGCAGACCGTGGCCGGGATCCCCGTGCTGCAGACTAGGGACGGGTTGCCGTCCCAGCGCTGTGCAGTGGGGATGCTTTACTTCTTCCTCGCCCGTTTAAACCTCTCGGACGGGTGCCTCGCCGTCCGCGGCACGAGCCGGTCCTGCCCGTGCCTTTGGTCGTGCCGTAGCGCTGCGATGTGGGTTGTGCTGGGCAGACACGTGGTGGAGTTGGGCTGCGTGGCTGGTGAAACCTCGCTGGGGTGGAAGCCGGCCGTGGGTGGGACGTCGTGTCCGGCTCCCCAGGGTTTTGGCAAGGCCGCAGGCAGCAGCCTGGAAGCAAAACCTCACCCAGGGCAGAGCAGCTGCTTAAACTTCAGTAAAACCATTCGTGGCTGGGCCAAGCTACCAGAAGCATCTCAAGCTGATCTAGAGATACCTGTTGGGGTGAGGGAGAGCGGAACTTGGAGCAGAGAAAGTCGTCTTGCTGTCTGAGCGCCTTCATTTTACCTAGCTCTACAAAACTGAAGCCTTGCTGGCTTTGGGGTGGTTGGTTTTTAATGACGCCTCCTCCGTAAACCCAGCAGGATTTGCTGTAAAAGTGCAGCGAGTCCTCGCCGGCATCCTCGCCGGGGGACTTGTTGCACAAACAGGTTGTGCTGCCTTTGCAGCATGCAAATGCCTTTGCCTCGGTTCCTCCTCGGCAGGTGCTGAGCAGCGGGCGGCAGCGCCTTCGCCGCTCGCCGGCTCCCCTGCTCGTCTCCGCCACCTCTCTAGGGATGGACGAGGACCCCCGCCGGGGTCTGCGAGCCGAGCCGGGGCTTGGCTGAATTGGCGTGTTCGGGGATGAACGTGCCCGGGATACGCTGCCGCTCTGCTGCACCCCTTCGCCTTTCTCATAGGGCGGCTGTTTTCGGAAAACGCTCTTCGAAGACGAAACCCCACGACTCCGAGTTAAAGCTGGGGCTGGTTGTGAGCTATTTCACTCCCCAGTCTTCCTGTCTGGCAGGCGGGGGTTTGCACCAGTCACCGACACTCAGCCCTTTATCTTCCTGCGGGCCGTGCTCCACGATTTGACCCCAGCGTCCCTGCCAGCGTGGCAGGGTGCAGCGCTGGTGGTGCTGAGAAATCCAGGACCGTGATGGCGAGATTGGATTTTAAGTAATTTTAATATTAGGGCAGGTGCATCGAAGTTCATAGCTGAGAGCCTGCACCTGGATGAAACAGAGAGGATGCTCCCCGTGCCCCCGCCCCGCCTCCCACCAGTGTTTTAACTCCGAAGCCTCAGAGGTGGGAAGAATAAATTGCGCTGACTGCCTGGAGAGGGGTGGTTCATCTCTCCGATCCCTTCGTGAGCGAAGGTCAAGGTTCAAAATATGCAGAGCAGAGAGGGAAGACCAGCCTTTTTATTTATTTCTTTCTTTATTTTTTTTTTTTTACAAACTGGATTGAAAACAGCTATTTTTAAATGGGAATGGCTTGCTTTAGCTGTGAGCCTGAACCCAGTGCCTGCTCGGAGCCGGGCTGATGGTGGAGAGAGCCGGGCAGACTTGCGTCTCTGTGCGAACAGAAATGCTTGGTTGAACTGGTTCCACGAGTCAAGTAAAAAAATTTTAATTAGAAAACTGTTAATTGAGTAATCAGTTAAAAATCTAGGCTGGCTGCCGGGAAGGGAGCGCTGGAAACGGCGGCTTCTTGAACGCCAGCTCCTCGCTGTTAACTCGGGGCCCTTGCGCGTGGGTGGGTGGTGGAGGAAGAGCAAAGCTTTCACACGACGCGAGCGCTGCCCACGGCGTGGGGTTTTATTTTTTTTAACAGCAGCATCAGCGTTATCTTGAGAAATGCCAGCGAGGGTTTATATGCAAATCTGTTTACGTCCGCGTTTCTGCACGGATTCGCTTATCGGAGCGTGTGCGCTTGCAGGCAACTTCTGGATTTGAAAGCGGCTTTTTATTCGCGGTTGCCCGACACGGCCGGCCCAGGTCTTTTGCTTTTTTTAGCCCACGTCCCTGCCCTGCCTTTGCCAGCCGGGGTGTGAAGGAGCGTCGGCCTTTTACCTCTGGAATTGCACCTTCAGCAACGCTGGCAAAGGTGCTTTTTCTGGTAGGGCTTGTTTCCCCGCTGCGATAAGAGCAGCGTGGCTACCGGAGGATAATCGCTTCTGGTGCCGTTGTGGCACATGGCTGCGAGGGCGGCGCTGCCGGCTGTGCCGCGGTCCCACGGACGGCTCCGAGTTGGGAGGCTTTGCCTCCTGTCTGCGTTGTCCCTTTGGATTTGGTAGGGCATCCCTCTGCCTGCCAGGCTTCCTCTTGACCACGGTGACAGCAGTCACTCAAGCTGCAAAGTCTGACTCCTCCGGGCATCCCGGTTCGATGTCTTTTAGCTAAAACTTCTGCGTTTCCTCAGTTGGTGAGGCATTTGCCTCTCGAGAGCTGTCTTGATTTTAAATTGTTTTCGGAGATACAAAACACTGCCACCCGTAACATCTGTTTGAGTTTTGTAACAGGTAGGAAAGTCCTTCTGCGAAGGATTTGTGGAAGCGAAAGTGACGTTGGGGCCAAGGCGTGCCGAGCTCGCTGTTGAGCGCTTTGCAAAGAGAGATGAAGTTATTTTTATCGGTATGACAGTATGTGTTTACCGGGTAGAAACTTGTGCTGAATGTTCCTGCGTCTTAAGAAGGACCAAGAACTTTAGCCTTAAAACCCTAAAGCGAACCCTGCAGAGATGGCGGCCGCGGATGAGCCTTGTCCCGAGCGCAGGGCAGAGCGACGGGTGAAGGGGAGAGGGCCGGCGAGGGCCGCAGCTGACCGTAAACGCTGCTTTGCACCTACGTTTCAGCTGGGACCAGGGTATTAAACGTTCAAGGCTTCTTGTTTCCCAAGTGACAGATCTGGAAACTCGCCCGTGCTTGGCAAACGGCTCATCCATATGTCGAGTTTGCAAGGGAGAGGAGTCGTGCTGCTGGCACCCTTTGAATGTGGTTCATCTTCCCGCTCCTTCCAGCCCGGTTTCCTGGGGAAATGAGTCTCGTGCGATCCTTGTCTCCTCCAGCAGGAACTTTTTGAAGCGTCAACCAAATGCCGCAGAGCGGAGAAGCCAGAAACGTGCCGAGTTTCTTCACGTTTTGCCGAATCGCCCGCTTTGCAGAGGTTTGTGCCCCTTGCTGATGCCGGCAAGCGTGTCCCACGCTGAAGCAGCCCCCCGGGTCCCCGGCGAGAGGACGTGCGAGGGGTCGCAGGAAGCTGTTGTGGGGTGGGGGGGGAAGGTTTGAGGCACGTAGGATGCATCTGGAGGAACCCAAACATTGCTAGGTCGGCTCACAACGAGCTGTGTTCCCTGTTGCTCTTTTTTATTACAGTTTGCTGGCTGGTTGCTGCAAAACTACCTCACCTCGCTGGGGAAATCATCAGATATTGAATAGAGACCCCAAAAATGGCTTTCCTTGGGTGCCCCGCGGTGTCCCGGGGCAGAGCCATGCTGCGATGAACGTGGGGAAGTAGGGAATGACCGAGCTCTTGTGGGGCTGCAGTGGGTCCTTCTGCAGCCACATCCTTTGGGTGAAGCAGGTGGGTTTAGGCCAAGCTCTGCCCCAGCTTTACCTGCCCCTGCAGCTCACCGTCCTTCGGAGTCGAGGAGCGAAGCCTCCCATGAAATGACGTTGCTGGAAGCACGGACAGGTGGGAAGGAACTGGCTCCAAACATGTCCGGAGCTGCTGAGATTATGCCAGAGGGCAAGACGCTGAGCAAAAAAACCAAAATGCACTTAATTCCCTCTCCAAGTTCGTTATTCCTGTTCTCCGGATCCAGGCCTCGTGCTGCAAGCAGGTTTCGTCACTCACGCCTGGCGTGGCGAGCAGGTGATCGGAGCCCCAGCAGATGCTGGACCTTGTGCAGCCTTCCCGGAGAGGAGGTTAAAAAGCCAAAGTCTCAGCCGTGCTCAGTCTGGGGAGCGGCTTAATGACAGACCCGGAGCTGAACCTTGGAGGAACTCGCCTTGCCCCGTGCCGAAGCCAGCTCTGACTCATTTTCTGCATGATGTTGCAAACCCGCGTTGCATCAGCGCGAGGCCGCTGGGGCTCCCGGTGGCACCGTGCAACGCGCCCCTGGTTTTGGCAGCTGCGCTCAGCTTTGCTGAGAAATCAGCACAATCCCAGCGCGGGTAACCTCTGGAGATCAGACTCCGTACTGCCACGGGCACCTTTGGTAGGTTTTGTGCTCATGCAAGCTGGAAGCTGCCTGGTTCAGCTTAGAAACTGCCGGTGCTGTAGGTTGTCTTCAGGAAAATCAAAGCTTTAGCAGGTTGGGCTGTGGGTTTGCCTGGAGAGTTTGGATACGGCAGCGGGAACCCCGGCTTTGGTACTCCGTGATGGTTCACGCCGCTGTTCCTGTCTCCGCAGGGAGGCTGCTGCCGGTGCTGCCCCGAGCGCGGCTCTTTTGCTCCAACGTCACAGGTATTTTTTGGTCCGCTTTGCAAGCTGGATAGTTACCTCCTTGTTTGAAGGTAGACCCTTCGGTTAGACATGTTGATGCACTGACACCTCTGAAATTCACCGAAGGGCTTTGGTTTGATGGCAGGCTTTGCTGCACGGCGGGTTGTCTCCAGCTCCTCTAGTCGATGGTTGCAATTTTCAGAGCTGGCTTTTTTTTTTTTTTATAAAGTTGGTAAATCACTTTTTACAGGGTTCCAGAGGAATCGAAGTCCTAACGGTATCGCAGGCGCCACGTGTGAAGCCACTGGGGAGCAGAGGCTGTGCACGGCAAAGGAGAGGTGGTGTGTGACCTCAAAAGTCAGGGGATTTAAGACTTTCAAATTAAAATCGGGAGCTTGGGTCCTAAATCCGAGAGGAATTTGAAAACTCTGCCCTCAGTCATTGCAAACTGGCACGGCTTTAGCGGAATAGGCTCTGTTTGAAAACGTCCCAGGGACGGGGTCGAGCCCCGGCTTGGCTCGGCGCACGCTGGGGTCACGCTGCAGGAGCTGGAAGAGGAGCAGCTCAAATGGTCCGTGAGATTTGCTTTACGGCAGAGGACGTACGGATGCCGTGAGAAGAGGCGCTTCTGAGATCGTGTTTATTATAGTGGGAGTTGAACTGGGCAAAGCGCCTCCGGTAGACGTGTTGTAGAGGTGACAACTCTTGCTCTGCCTACGAGCAAACGTGGCAAGACGGTGGTTTTTAAAAGCTTTTCAGCTTACCTCC
Source organism: Morus bassanus (assembly GCA_031468815.1). NCBI lineage: Eukaryota > Metazoa > Chordata > Aves > Suliformes > Sulidae > Morus > Morus bassanus. Next base: position 4,341,129 of record CM062595.1, on the reverse strand, counting down.
CGACGGCACCGTCCTACAGCCTGCTCCCGTCGCCGATTGCCTGGTTAGAGATTTTTTTATTTACAACAAAACAGGGGAAACTGATGCTGAAATATCTTGATTTAAGATCCAGGAATGAGTCTGGTGCCCGGGAAGAAGGCGGCGACGTGAGCCCCCGGCAGCCTCTGGGCTCCAGGCCTTCTTTTGTTGGTGAGCCTTGCGGGGTCTCGGCACTGTTAGGGTTTTTATGTGGTCACGTGGAAGTGATTCATTTAAATGCTGTTGTTCGTTACGGTGAGACTAAGCCTGGTGGAATTGGGTTATCCCTGTAATTAACATACTGAATCCAGACCTGTTTGTTTCTTTTTGAGAAGTGAATTTCCAAACTTACTACACATCAGTCTCAAGGGTGCGAAGCTCCGTTATTATCCCTTTTTGCGTGAAAACAATGGATGGCCGTAAGCGCGGGGCTGCAGAAGTTGTGGAAGAGTCGGGCTGGAGGTGGAAGTCGCTGTTCGGGCGGGTGCGCAGCGTGCCGTTCGGCGGCGGCGGGGAGACGGGGTCGGTGGCTTGTGCTCCTCCGCCGATTAATGCCGTCTCGTCAACTTGAGCGTGAAAATAGTTTGATTGCCGGATTTTTTTAATCTTTAGGAAAGATTCCACGGGGTTAATTTTACCTGCTGAAAGTAGAGGCTAAACCAGAGTCCAAGGGAGAAAAAAATAAAGTGTTTTTGTGGGCAGAGGGAGGCTGGTGTCGGGGCAGAGTTGGGGTAACCGTGGCAGGGGTCACCATGAGCATCCCCGCCTGCCGTAGCAGCTCCCGTCTCTGCAGCTGATTTGAGCCAAGAAAGTCAGAGCTGAAACCTTAGTTACGCTTCTGGGGTAGAAGAATATTTTAAAGGATGTAAATGGGGCAAATCTATGGGGGTTTTTATGGGCGTTTAGCGATAGGATCTGCCGAAGAGCCGTGAGCCGTGCTCCCTGTTTGGTACCACCGCGGGCGGCCTCGGCCAGAGGAGGCTCCGGTTTAGATCCGTGAAATTGTTGTCGCGTTACTCTGGAAGCATCGCGCGCCTGTTTAGGCGCTGCTTCCTATCCAAGAGTAAAAGGCAGCAAAATTGTGATGGGGTGGGGGGAAAAAAAAAAATAATTAAATGAAAAGTGATCGTTATGAACCTGGAGCTAAACTATTGCTTTTTCTCCCCTTCTCCCTCCTTCCTCTCTCTCCTTTTAAACAAACACCACCACCCAAAACCGCCAACAAACCCCCTTTCCTCCATTTCCCAGGAGCTCTCCTCGAGTACGGAAAGTCTCGATAAGTCATTCTCTCCCGTAAGTGGCCCGTTTCGTTCCTGCGCCCGGGCTGCCTGCCTTCCCCGCGACAGCAGCATTTCCTCTCTGCCACGGAAATACTAAACCCCGGCACCCGGCGATGCACCGCGAGCCGCTCTGGTCCCCAGCCATCCCCCCCAGTGTCTGCACCACTTGAGTCCCCGGTGGGGGCAAAGCCAGCGCCCCTGCCCCGCCGCCGGCACCGTGCCGGCCGCCTCTCGTGCCGCAGCAGCCGGGCCCGCGGCGGTGCCGGCTTCATCTGAATGTTTCCTGCTTGTTCAGCGAAACGCCAGCGGAAACGGAGCTTTGGGCAAATTTGCTTGCACCGGTTTGGCTAAAACAAAGCGGAAAGCCCCGAGGGGCTGGGGGTGCCCTGGGTGCTCATTTCCACCCCCCCCACCCCACCCCCCCCACCCCCCCAAAAAAAAAAGGCAGCGAGGGAGAGAGAAACCCTCGTACCGCCGCCGAACGGCGGAGGCAGGGGAGGGACTTGGCTGACGCTGCCGATTTCGGTCTGAGCAGTCGCTGACCTTTGCGTGGCGGTGTCCGCAGATGAAAGAGGAAATGCTGTTTCCTTGAATTTTACTTAAAAGTTCTCTGCCAGATGGGATTTAATTTGCTTTTTTCCACGAATCATTATTTTTCCCCCTTCTGTGTGTTCAACTTTGGTCTTTCAATCAAAACCCAGCATTTCCCCAATACAGCGTTTTTCTTTCAAAATGAGCCTTTTTCATTTTTATTTTATTTTTTTTAATCAATAGCATCTTCCTCGTCTGTGTCATTTTCCTGCCGGTGGGTGTGTGTTCTCCGTCTGGGATTCCCAGTGGGCTTCCACACGTTGAATATGTAGTCCATGATCAAAACCACTTACCCGGGCAGCGGTGCCTCGTGTAGCCCATCCTCCAGGACCGGGTTTATATGGTGAACTCCAGCCTTTTTAGCCTTTCATAAAGAGTTATTTGGCGCGTACCCAGCTCTCGTCCCTCCGTGCCTTCAGAGGGAAAACTTTCACGCCTTTTCCGCGTGGCACGGTGCGGGCAGGAGGCCGGCAGGAGCGTTGGCTCATGTACGGACACAGGGCTTTTACCCATGAGCACACCCCGATGCAGATCCCTCCTTTCATTTTTTATAAACCTCCTCCAACTCCGCTCTTTCTAAGAGGCGCAAGGGACGGTAGGATGCTCAGGCAGCCGTGGGTGCTGGCGGTTGGGTGGGAGGTAGGACACCGGGCTCCGAGCCCCAGTTTGCCACCCAAATTTAGGTAAGGTTATTTTTTAGGTAAGGTTATTTTTCCCCCCTCCGGCTCCTCCCGGCCAAGCAAAGGCAGCGACGTCTTTTCCTCCAGTGGCTTTTTGAGGCCTGGCGCGGGTAGAGCGCTTGCAGTCCCAGGGTGTCGCGGGAGCATCCTCGCAGCCCTCCGGCCGCGGCGGTGGTCGTTGCTGTCACCTCATCCACCTCGACCGTGCCACCCATCCCGACGTCCCCGGGGGCCGGGTGGTAGCGAGCGCCCGTTCCTCTCCCCTGGGGCAAGAGACCTTTTCTTCCAGGCTTTGCAGACCCAGGTTGTTTATCCATGGCAGATGGTTATTGCAGCAGCGGGGGCTCTTTGCAAGCATTTATGCCAAATTTATAAACCCGCTGCAGGCACCTGCACCGAGCCGAATGGTCACAGCATTTATAAATCGTGCCAGGTATCGGCTGTCAGCGCCGATGCTGAAATCCTCGTGGCAGGCAGCTAAGCTAAAGGGACCGGGTAGCAGCTCTGCTCCGCACCGCTGAGTAGTTTCCAGCTCTGAGTAGATCAGGTGGGTCTCGCTCCCGTGGAGTGACCGACCGTGGGCAGCAGAAACGGGGGGTGGCGGCCACGATTTTGTTGGGTAAAGCTCTGGAATGACAAATTGCAGTGGTTTGAGCGGAGGAGAGGTGGGACGTCAGGGTAAGGGTAGGTAGGACAGCAGAAAATGCTTTGGCAGCTGAGGCTGGAAAGCATCCCAAATTAACCCCCCTGGTTTTTGAGATGCTTAAACCTCACCCAGGCGAAACCACCCAGGCGTGACGGCTGTGCAGAGCCGGACCAGCCTTGCGCCTTCGCTGCGTCGTGACACCTCCGGCACCGCTCTGAAGCCATCAGCCGAAGCCGCATCTCCCTCCTCTGCCGGCCCTGTAGCCAGGAGCGGATCTCTGTCGTCGTCCCTGCCCGGTCCTGGGAAGTGGTTTCAACCCACGCGGGGAGAAGGACGCTCCTGGAGTGCGTCTTAGCAAAACATAAACACAAAGCCCTGCCTAATTTAAGAGCAGGAATATTTTGTTTTCAAAGTGCTGCCAGTGAAATGTTTTGCTGTAGTAGAAAGTAAACTGTAGAAAATAAATATTTATGTTGGCTCAGAGCAACAGAAGGATCCTTCGGGTGGTCGCATGAGGGAAGAGCATCTCCTGTCCTCCTCTCTTCGCTTGGCTTCGGGACCATGATGTTAGTGAACCAGGGCAAAAGCAGCTCTCTGCAGCCCGGCCGCGGCGTGACGGGCTTTCTGCGGCTCTTCGGGCAGGCTGGAGACAGCGTTTCCTGCGATGGCTCGGGCCAGGGACGGCCCCGGTTCAGCTGATGCCATTTTCCGAAGCTGCTTCTCCATAACAGGATGCGAAACTTCCTGCGCGGAGTCCCCCGATAACGCCGAAGACCAGAGCGGCGCTCGGTGGGATGCCTTTGGAGCGGGACGGGACGGGGAGGACGTTTCCCGGCCGCGTGTTTCCAGCTGGAGGAGCCGAGACCTGAAGGTTTTCAACGGGAGCGTGAACATCGGAGGTTCAGGACGGGTCGCTGAGGCGGCGGGGCATTCCTGGGGCTGGCACAGCTTCGCTCCGCTCGCTGCGAAGGGAGGAGATGCTTCAGGAGATGCTTTGGGATCCCTGGAGAAGAAGGGGTTTAAAACTGCCTGTGCTTGTGATACACAGATCGATAGAGGTCTGAACCAGGAGGACTTTGCGGTCTGCTCCTGCGCGTGGGCACCTTCTCGCCTGGGCACAATCCCAAATTCCCACACAGCGACTCTTTCATTGAGTTATCCTGCTGAGACAAGTGACACGCAGAGACCTCAGAGAGGGCGAGGGGGTACGGGGCTGTGCCGGTGACAGCATCGGCTACGGGCCAAACCTGGGAACCTGCATCGCTCGGAGAGCGGAAGGCCCGTGGAGGAGCAGGGGCATCGCAGCCGTCGGGGTTCGACGGAAGAGGCATCGGAAGGAGCAGAGCATCCTTTGAATATCGTTCCGCTTTTTGCAGAAATTGGATTAAATGCAGTCGAGCAAAATCGAGATCAAGGAAGCGTTGGGGCGCAGGGCGGGCTGGGTGGCGGGAGCCGAGGCAGAGCAGGGTCCGGCTGGGACCAGGCGCTTTCCAGCCTGTCGGGGGACGGAGCATCAGCTGGTGCAGGGTTTTAAATATTTATCCTCTGCCTGGTAGGTGAAGGCGCTGTCGCTGGCTTAGATGCTGCGCAGATGCTTCTTCCTGTCCCGAGGACGCCTCTGCCGCGCTCGCTAGAAAGGTGGGCAGGAAAGCGGAGTGGAGGAAAGGACAGGAAGGATTTTTGGAAGGATTTTTGATGTGGACTACAGATACAAACGATTTCCCACCTGCCCTTTCCCAAAAGGGAACCACCAGACTGATCCTTCCCTTTTTACCATCCCTTTATTTTGCTGCGCAGCCGTTCCCGGCTCTCCGACGTTCTCCTTTGCTGCCTTTTCTCACGCTCCATGGCTTTTTGCATGTGCATTTCCAGCATGATTGTAGAGTGAACACTTTGCAAGTTTAATTCTGCATCTTAAATGGCAAAATCAGCCGCAATCGTTTCTTGTTGTGATTCAAAAGCTTGAAAAAGTCGAGCAAAGAGCTCAGCTTAAGCTGCAGGGTGCGGGGGGACTCCTGGGTCCGAGGGGCTTCCTGAATCGCAGTTTGATCTTTGCCAAATGGTCAGATTGAGCCACGACCGAGGCTTCGGGGTGAGGATACAACAAAAAACCCAGCGACGAGCCGGGGACGAGGCTGAGTCGCGCTCCCTCTGCTGGCTGCGGGCTCCCGGCCGCCGCAGCCCTGGGGATGCGGGGGCTTCTGGTGGGGATGTCGGCTCGGGAGTTTCGGGGAGGAGGATTTCTGGACAGCACAGCAGGAGGGGAAAAAGTGCTTTGATCCTGCCCTGCTCTGCTTCCAGGTGATGAGCCCGGCCCCCCCGATTACGGGAGCGTCATCCCAGAGTGAGGAAGAGGGTGGGATGGGAAGAGCCTCTTTCTCTATCTGGAGTTTATCCCGGTGCTTTTAGGCTGCGGAGCCTGATGGCAAAACTGTTGGTGTCTTACTAACCTGCTGCCTTTATAACACTCTCCCTCCACCTCCCTTCCCTAAACCTTTTTTAGCCCGTCAGACTTGCTCCCGAGAGAGAATTCATCAAATCCCTGATCGCCATCGGGAAGCGCCTGGCCACCTTGCCGACCAAAGAGCAGAAGACCCAACGGCTCATTTCGGAGCTGTCGCTGCTGAACCACAAGCTGCCGGCGCGCGCCTGGCTCCCGACGGCTGGCTTTGACCATCACGTGGTGCGGGTGCCCCACACCCAGGCAGTCGTCCTCAACTCCAAGGACAAGGTACAAGCGGCCAGAGAACAGTTTTGCCTTGAAAGGCGGGTTTTTGTCCTCGACGCGGCCCCCGTTTGGGCATCGAGCGAAAGAAATGCTTCGCGCCTGTGCTCGGGGCATCTCCTGGGTGCTGAGGGTTGTGTTATCACTTCTGGGGCCGGGAGCGATGGGGAGAGAGATCTGTGCAAGGTACCTGGGAGGGGGAGAAATACCCCTGAGAGTAGCTGTCCTCTGAAACACGCGCTCTAGGGATCTCTGAGAGGTCCAGCACTGCCCTGGGTGCTGTTCCACATCTACTGAAAAGCACGGCTTTGTCCCCAAAAACCAAAGCATGCACCCTGCAGGAGCAGAGAGCAGTGGGCTGCCTCCTGTAGCTGCCTGGCACGTGCAGCGACCGTGCCCCGCTAACCCGTGGTCTCGCTTCCCCCAGGCTCCCTATTTAATCTACGTTGAAGTACTTGAATGTGACAATTTCGACACAGCGAATGTGCCCGCTCGGATCCCCGAGAACCGCATCCGGAGCACCCGCTCGGCCGAGAACCTCCCTGAGTGCGGGATCACGCACGAGCAGAGGACCAGCAGCTTCACCACCGTCCCCAACTACGACAACGATGACGAGGCTTGGTCTGTGGATGATATCGTGGAGCTGCAGGTGGAGGTGAGGCCAGGGGTGCCAGGCAGGGTTTGTCCCTCGCTGGCGCTGCGAGATGCTGCCGGGATCTGGCGCAGCAGCGTCGCGGGACGGGGAGGCCCGTCCAAGCGGCGGCGCCATCCCAGCTCGTGTCTGGGAAGGAGCGTCCCTTTGGGATAGCAGACGAGCGTTTTGGTGGCCACTACATCCCGCCTCTTGCACCTTCCCCCTCCCAGCTGCCGGAGATTCACACCAACAGCTGTGACAACATCTCCCAGTTCTCCGTGGACAGCATCACCAGCCAGGAGAGCAGGGAGCCCGTGTTCATCGCTGCTGGAGATATCAGGTGAGGCCGGCACGGAGAGAGCAGCCCAGGCGGTGCCTTTATTGGGGTGGGTTATGAGTTCAGGTGTAAGAAGGCTGGGGTGCAAAATTTCTCTGCTAGATTCCCAGAGGGAAAAAACATCTGCACAGGCCAAGGAGGGCGCTGTGCAAACTCCGGGCAGCGGAGATTTGCGAGAGCCCTAAATAGAGGTGTGTAAGAGACGCTCTGGGCCGGTACAGCCTCCCCTGCTCAGCCGCTGGCATCTTCCCTGCTGGCGAAGCGGTGGATGTGGCCCTGGTTTGGGGTGAATCCATGAGCATTGTAAAGTGCTTTGGATCAAAGAGGCTCTGGGTGTGCCTGGTGACGGTACTTCCTCCCTCAACGACGGGTTTCGCTGCTTAACGGCTCCGTGTTGCAGGCGGCGGCTCTCGGAGCAGCTGGCGCACACCCCCACCTCCTTCAGGAGGGACCCCGAGGACCCGTCCGCTGTCGCCCTGAAGGAGCCCTGGCAGGAGAAAGTCAGGTAGGGCTGGAGGGGGCACGCCGGTGCTGGGTTGGTCTCGGCACTGCGGGGACTTTGTACGTCCCGGAAATCCAAGGAAGTCGCTCCGTGATTTGCCCAGTAAATAACCGTGGCCTTGACTTTAGGCCCTGCTCGTCCCCAGGGTGGGTCTGGTGACTCGGGATGAGGCAGAGGGCGGCGAGCAGTGGGTGTGCCAGAGGAGGGAGAAAATCCACGGCAGATTTGCTGCTCTTGGGTTAGGCTTTGAGGGGCTTTACCAGGTATTTATAGGCATCCTTTACGTCAGAGGAGTTTGGCCTGTCCCAGAATAAACCCGTTCATGTCCCTGCTCTCAGAGTTGTATGTCCAACCCCCAAATTCCTCCTTGAGCAAGAGGGAGAGCCCTCTGGGCTCTGTCAATCTGGGGGTAGTCTTGTCCACATTTGTTCAGACGGAGGAGCTGGAGGATTCAGGGAGAGTTATTTCCCTTCTGCTGTTCTCAGAGACAGCTCGTGGCTCAGGTAAGATTTGCACCGTAGCTTGGGGAGGGCTCGGTGTGCAGTTGTTGCAGTCCTGGGCCCTGGAGCGTATTCTGCCGGAAGTCCCACTCGAGCATTTCCAGAGGTTTTCCTTGCCCCACAAGCCCTGATCGCAGACCTCCGGGCTGACTCGCTGCCCACCCTCCCTTTCCTCGCGTTCCCATCCTTGCCCGTTCCCTGCAGGAGGATCCGGGAAGGGTCCCCCTACGGCCACCTGCCCTCCTGGCGCCTCCTTTCCGTCATCGTCAAGTGTGGGGACGACCTCCGGCAGGAGCTGCTCGCCTTCCAGGTCCTCAAGCAGCTGCAGGTGAGGCAGGAGAGGGGCTGCCCACGGGGGCTGCGGCCGTGCGGGGCTGCCCTGGGTCCTGAGGGGTTTTCTCGCTCTCTCCCACAGTCCATCTGGGAACAGGAGCGTGTCCCGCTCTGGATCAAGCCATACAAAATCCTCGTCATCTCCGCCGACAGCGGCATGATTGAGCCAGTCGTGAATGCTGTGTCCATCCACCAAATCAAGAAGCAATCCCTGCTTTCGCTGCTGGATTATTTCCTGCAAGAACATGGCAATTACAATACTGAATCCTTCCTGACGGCCCAGAGGAATTTTGTGCAGAGCTGTGCCGGTTACTGCCTGGTGTGCTACCTACTGCAGGTCAAGGACAGGTGGGTCTCCGCGCCGTAGCTGTGTTTTCTACCGGGATTCGTCATTTTGTCCTCGGGTACAGCAGGGAAATCCTGGGAGCAGAGAGTGCTGCTGCTCCCGGGCCGTGCACGCGCTTGCGAAGTGTAACGGAAAGTTTCTCCTCTCCCGCACAGGCACAACGGCAACATCTTACTGGATGCGGATGGACACATAATCCACATCGATTTTGGGTTCATCCTCTCCAGTTCCCCCAGGAATCTTGGCTTTGAGACATCTGCCTTCAAACTCACCACGGAATTTGTGGATGTAAGTGAGCGGGGACGGGACGGCGAGGGGTGATCTCACGGCAGCGGGTGGCGCAGCCAAACCTCGGCAGCTGGGTTGACACCCGGGGCGGTTCTTGGCCAGCTCTGCAGCCTCAGCCGAGCGGCTCTTGGGCCCCGGCTGATGAGCTGGAGGCTGGAGGTGCTCTGTTTGCCGTGTGGGTTCACTCAGAGAAGTGAAATTCCCTAAAAAAATGCCACCGTGCCCCTCCTGCTGACAGCCCCCCTGCTCAGGGCACGCTGTTGTCCTAAGGTTTCTCCATCCGCTGCCCTCCGCCCACACATCCTCTCCCTTCCAGGTGATGGGCGGGCTGGACGGGGACATGTTCAACTACTACAAGATGCTGATGCTGCAGGGTCTCATCGCTGCCCGGAAGCACATGGATAAAGTTGTGCAGATCGTGGAGATCATGCAGCAAGGTGAGGGGAGCCGGAGGCCCCAGAGCCGGGTCTTTCCCCAGAGGTGTCACGTGTGGGTCGGGGCTGCACAGAGCGTTGCCCAGAAATGGCTCGGTGACACTCGGCACGTGGAGGAAAGAAAGCTTGTGGGGTTTGGAGAGCGCCCGGAGAAGTCTCGTACCAGGAGAGGCTCTGGGCAGCCCTGTTGTGGTGGGGTCTGCACGGGGAGCTCCTGGCCCAGGGAAAGCGCTTTGGGGGACGCTGGATCCCCTGAGGACACCGAGGGGTGCCCGCGTCCATCCGGCTGTGCCGGAGGTGCGAGTGCCGCGCGGATCAGAGCGGCTTCGTCCGAGCAGGGCGAGTGTCTCCTGGGGAGAGGGAGCGTCCCCCGGCCCTGGGGTCCGGCCCTCCTTTGCCCCTCGGACCTCGCGGCGTGTGGGGGCACCCGGGCTGCGCCGCGGAGCAGGAAGGGAGGGGAAGCGTGACTGTGGCGATGGCCGAGCACCCGTTGTGCCCCGGGGAAGCCTAAAACGCACCCAAGGGAAGGGGGTTGCCTTGCCCTCAGGGCGGGAACGGGAATCCCAGTGCCGCAAACCGGCCTCGGAGCCGGCAACGAGCAAAGGGTCCCGCTGGATGGAGACCACTGAGCCCTCGGGGGCTGCGCCCGCCGCGGCCCCCCCGTGCCAAACCCCGTCCCTCCCTCCCTGCAGGGTCGCAGCTCCCCTGTTTCCACGGCTCGTCCACCATCCGCAACCTGAAGGAGCGCTTCCACATGAACATGACGGAGGAGCAGCTGCAGCTGCTCATCGAGCAGATGGTGGACGGCAGCATGCGCTCCATCACCACCAAGCTCTACGACGGCTTCCAGTACCTCACCAACGGCATCATGTGATGGCCGCGGGCCTCCCTCTCCCAGAAGGGCTCCGCGCCCGCCGCCGCGCCCGGCCCAGGCATGAGCTTTGCCCCGGGGAAGAGGTCTCGGTCCTCAGTCGTAAAAAGGAGGCTGCGTGTCAGCATCTTCCCAGGGCTGCGTTTTTGACAAGACTCCTCAATGAAATGCAACAAGGAAAAAAAGAAAAAAAAAAAAAAAAACAAACCAAACAAAACCCAAACAGTTGAAGCAGGAGAAAAAAAAAAAAACAAACCACAAACAACAACAAAAAAAAAAAAAAAAAAAACCACCCACCCAAACTCCACTTGTGAAAAATCGAAGCGAACCGGATCATGCGGTAACGGTCGCCGCCCTGCGAGCGCGGGTTTCGGCGGCGGCCGGGTGGAAGCCAGCGAAGGGCCTCGGGACGGAGGGGTAGCGCTCGCCCCACGCCGCCGCCCGGCAGCGTTACGCCCGTTGGTGTCCCGGGAGCTCTCCCACAGTCTCGTGGCGTGTTTAGGACCGGGGCGGGGGGGGGGGGGGGGGGGGCGCGAGCCTGGCCCCCACCCTCCGGTGTCTGCTGGGACGTGCCCCTTCTGCTGGTGCCCCTTGCAGGCGGCGGAGGTGAACGCCGGCGGCCCCTTCCCTGCATGTTCCCCCACCGCGGCCTCAGCGTTACTCGCCCCCCCCACCCCGGGCCCCGGCTTTGTTTCTCGCACCCCCTTTTCCACCCCCGGTCCCCGCTGCCACCGTTTAAGGCCAGCTGAACCCCTCCTCGTCCCACGCGGCGGCGGTCACCGCGCCAGCACCGTCCCGCAGCGCCCACGGCCGGTACGGCACGGTTGAGTTTCGGGAGGCCGGTGCCCCCCCGGGGTGGCGGCACCGCCTCCTGCTCCTGGCCAGCACCTTTTTTTTTTTTCTTTTCTTTCTTTCTTTGACTCTGTTCCAGCAATTTGGGACTGTGAAGCCCCCCCGCCCCCCCCCCACAATAATTCTGGCTGCTTTTCCTTGCCCTGATAAGGGTTGGGGGGGGGGTGGGGGGTGGAACGGGTGGCGGGGGCAGGTCCCCCCCTTCCCGCAGAGCCCAGGGGTGGGTTTGGGCAGGCGAAGCGCCGGGGCGGGAAGGAGCCGGGTGGCGTCGTGGGGTGCCCCCAGCGCCCCCCCCTCCCCAGCCCCTCCCGGGGCGCAGAGCCAGCGCCGCCAGCCCCAGGGGAAGGAAAAACTGGCAGTCCAAAAGTTTTAACCCCCCCCCCCGTCCCCCCCTTTGCTTTAAGAGCGGCGACACCCCCACGTCCCCCCCCAGCCTCAGCCCCTGCCAGCCCCAGCGTTGTCCCCTCCGTGGCCTCCCCTCGCCCAGCGCGCTGGCCTGTGACAAACCCCCCCCCACCTGTCCTCCGTCTCTTTGTTTAGCACTAATTATTTGTCATGTTGATTATTTAGCATTAAAAAAACAAAAATTCTATTTTAAAACGCTGGCTGCCAGTGGCCAGGAATCGGGGGGGGGGGGTGGGGGGGTGGGGGGGTGTCATCCCCGTTAGGGGCACCCTAAACCTGTGGTCACAGGCAATCACAGACTTTTTTTTTTTTTTGGGGGGGGGAGCTCAGAGCAGCCCTAAGGCCCCTCTGGGGAAGCAGGGGTATTGGGGGGGGGGGGCTCAGCCCCCTCCACCCCCATTTTGGGGCAGGACCAACACGGTGGTGCTGGGGTGGGGACACAGGCCCCCCTCCGGGACACACGCGGGGCCAGGTAAGCAAGACAGGGCACAGCAGGGGTTAAACCACTAAAAGTTTAATTGCATTATTACTACAAGAATAAAGGATACCTGAGAGCCTCTTGCAGTGCCCGTAGTTTTAATGTAGCATCATCACAACCCCTAAACCCAGGTGTACAGACGCCCCCGCCCGCTTGAACAGAAGCCGATCTAAAGGCACTGAAGTGCTTGAAAACCAAGATTACAAAGCGATTTGTTTTGTTTCCTTCCTCTAAAACTCGTAGAAACTTTAGGTTCTTCTCTATTTATTAAACATCATTTACACGTTCACAGCCCCACGCGACACAGTGGAGGGGGGTCGGGGAGGCGAAGGTGGGGGGACGCCGGGGGGGGCCTGGCCCGGGGGCGGGGGGAACTGCTGGTTGCTTTTATTTTTTTTTTCTCCTTTTATTTTAAAAGCCTCCCCCGCCGCCTGCCTCTGTGTGCCGTTCAGCTGAATCCACCGGGGCGGGGGGGGGGATTACCCCCTTGCGCTTAAAAAAAAGGAGAAAAAAAAAAAAAAAGGGCGGGAGGGGGGGAATAAAAAGAAACCAAACCCCAACCCCGGCAAACCAGCTTTCCCCACCCCAGAAAATAAGAGAAAAAAAACCAAACAAACAAACACAACCCAAAACAAAACCCAAAATCACAACAGCAGGTTGGTTTTTTTTGTTGGTTTTTTTTTTTTTTTTTTGTCACTTTTAGTGTATGATACAACTTTACACAGCGTGTTAGAGGTTATTCACAAGGAAATAAGGAGCCCAACGTTAAGTTACTGAAAGAATTACTCACACAAACACCCTACCCCAAGCACAGGCGCTAAACGAAGAGAACAAGTAGAAAGTTTCTTTTCCGGCCCCGAAGGTACTGGGGGGACGCGGTGACGGCCCCGGGCAGGCGAGACCCCGCTGGGCCGGGGCCGGGCGCTCGCACACGCGTGGGCACGGGGACGCGGGTCACAGTGGCCGAGGGGGAGCTCGGTCCGGCCCCGTGGCCGAGGAAGAGGAGCGGCCGGTAAAGCCGAGCCCAGCGGCAGGCCGGGCGGTAGCGGAGCCCTCGGCCCCCCCCGGAGCCGGGCGGGGGGCGGCAGCGGGTGACACCAGCGCCCCTGGGAAAAGCCCCCCCGAAACTCACCGTCGGCGTTTCAGTCCGTAACGGGAAGCGGCGGCGGCTTTCCCTCCTCGGGGCCCCTTCAGCCGGAGAGCGGCTGGCGCGGATCCCGCTCGGGGTGCGGGGAGATGCCCCCGCGCCGCAGTGCCGGCAAACCCTCGGCGCAGCTTCGCGGTGCCGGTGCCACCGGGCGAGATCAGGCCTTTTTTTGGGTTCTGTTTTTCTGCTGCTGAATGAAAAATCTCCTCCTCCTCTTCCTCCTCCTCCTCCTCCTCCTCCTCCTCCTCCGTTGGCCGAGGCTGCCAGCCGGGGTCCCGAGCGTGGCCGTCCTGGGGCACGAAGCGACGAGCGTCCGAAGGCCAGCGCCGCCTCGCGTTAGTGCAAGTGATGGCGAAGAGGGACCTCGCGTTATGTGGCAGGCGAGCGGAGCCAAGGAGTGCCCGGGGCGTGTCTCTGCGACGATGGAGACCAGCCGCGAGTCTGGAATCGGCTTCTCCCCACAGCTCCCGGCAAAATACAAAATAAGCGACATTCAAAAGGGAAAGGAAAAAAAAAAAAAACAAAAAAACCACGGTGGATTTTTGCTGTGACATTATTGTCAGCACAGACGGCTCTGTCCTGCAGTGGAGAAGTCTCCCCTGGTCCCCAGGTCCTGCCCAGCTCCGGCGCTCCCCGAGGGCTGCCGCCGCCTCGGCCGGGTTTCCCTTCCGGCACGTCCCGTCCCAGACAGCGCGGCCGGGAGGAGACCCGCCGTGTGAAAGAAGAGCCCGTGACTCGGGGTCGCCAACACCGGCCCCAGGGTGGGAGGGGTCCTTCTCCCCGTCCTCGTCCCCGCGGGAGGAAGGCCTCCATCCCTCCCTGCAGACACGAGCGGCTGTGGGGCGGGTCACGTCCCCGCGTCAGGACCGAGCAGCGAACAGTGAACAAACGGTTTGGTCTCTCCGAGAGCGGGGCAGCAAGGCTGGACTCTGCCCTTGGTCTCCTGTACAATAAGGCGGCCGAAATCCTGCCTTCCCCCGGCTCTTGCCCACGAAGCGGGGTGGGCTGAGCCCTCCGGGCCAGGGCGGGACGCCGGCCGAGCCGATTCAGCGAGCCGGGTGCGGGGAGTCAGGCCGGATCGTGCAAGCCGGGCTCTCGTCTCTCTTCACGGCTCCTTTATCCGAGCCCATGTCGAAACACCGCCCAGGAGGAGGGAGGGAGGAAGGGGGAGCCCAGGTGGGCGCCAGCAGCCTCCGTCGCAAAGAGCTCTGTGCTGATTATATACATGTCTCGTTCCCCCTCTGCCGGGGCCCTAGTTTTCGGGGCTCGCGTTCTGCCTGGCACGGATGAAGGCCATGCCGTGGGTGCGGAAGTGCGTCTTGAGGTTGAGCTGGCTGTCAAAGCACCGGCCGCACACCTTGCAGGAGAGCTTGCCGTCGGCCGCGTGCTGGGCGCCTCCTTCCAGGGGACTCCGGGGCCCCGGCTCCTCCATCTCGCCCGCTCCCTTCTTCTTCTTGTGGGTGATGAAGCGGTGGCGGTTGAGGGAGACCTGGGAGGTGAAGCAGAGCCCGCACTCCCGGCACTGGTGGGAGCTCTCGTCAGTCCGGTGCTGGGGGATGTGTTCCTGGAAGTCAGCTGAGCTGCTGGCGAGGTAACCGCATTTTCGGCACCGGAAGGGGGCCTTGCGGTCGCCCTTGGGGTTTTTGGAGGGAGGGGTGGTGCTGTCAGGCTCCTCACTGCACGAGTCGCCCTCGTCCGAGGACAGCTTCCGCTTCCGACCGGACACCTATGGGAACGGTGCCGATAAGCTTTAACGGGTGCCCGATTTGAGCAGCTCCCGGCATAACCCAGCCTCCTCAGGGATTTCCCAACGGGCTCCCGCAGATACTCGCTCGGTTAAAGGCCCAACGGGCCTTGGCCGGCCCCAGGAGCTGCACCCCTGCCGGTAACCCCAGCCAAGGGGCTCCCACAACAGCCTTTGACCTGCCTGCACCCCTCGCGTCAGGCGCCTTCGCCCCTCGCAGCGGGGGGCGGCTCCTAAGCAAGCTCGAAACAAGACGGGATGTTCTGCCTTTTCTCCCAGCACACAGCGAGAGGCTGAGCCAGCCACGTTCAATCCCTGCCGGCAGGGAGAGGCGGGAGCTAAGCAAGCTGTGCCCGGACGGGGCCCGCACCCACCCAGCAGGCGCTGGGCCTCACAGTGGGAGGGAGCTGCCGGTCCCAGGCACTGCAGGACGTGCAGAGGCAAGAGCAAACGAGGATCAGGGCTCACGGTGATGCCTTCAACCCTGCCCGAAACCTCCACAAGGCCCCTCCGCTGCCCCTTTGCGAGCGCCCTGAGAGACCTCAGAGACCTCGTACCTGCGTGGCGCCCGTCCCTATCCGGGCAATAACGACCTCCTGGCTCTTCATCTGGTCAGTCACCTTGATCCCATGTCGCACCTGGATGTGCTTCTCCAGGATGAGCCGGCTGCTGAAGGTCCGTTTGCCCTCTGTGCAGTACCTGCAGGGCCAGAGCAGGGAGGCAATGAAGCAACGCTCCGCCGCAAGGAGCCAAGGCCAGGCCTGCTCCAGCCCTGGCTCCCCTGCAAAGCCTGGCTCTGGCACCCTGACCCCCGACTCTAACCACAAACGTGCTCGTCCACGTTCCTCTAGAGGGTACAAAACCCCGGAGTCCTTCCCGGTACCTCCTCCCCTCCTACTTCCAAGACACTTGTTCAATCCCCATCATGCTTCAACCATTTGGAGCTTTATCCTCCCCGCAACAGCTTGACCGAGGGAAACAAGAGTCACCCCTATTAAACCAGACCCCTTTTCTCAGCCCAACCCAGAAGGTGCTGCGGGTACCGGCAGGGATAGACGCGCTTGATCCCTTCGTGATTCACTCGCACGTGTCTCCGGAGGCTGGGAGCGGAGCAGAACGAACGCTCGCACAGGTGGCATGGGAACTTCTTCACCGACTGCAAGAAACAAAGAGGCAGGTGGGAACCGCACGGGGAGCCGGGAGGCCGGAGAGTGGGGCTCCCCGCTCGCGTGGGGAAGCCAGACTCTCCGGAATGGAGAAGTGGGAACTCAGCGCTGCCTCAGATTTCCTCTCCTTGCCCATTCCGCAGCTGCACATTTGGATAACGAGTTTCTGGTCTTTGCTGTTCACAAGAATAGGTAATGTCCTGCTCCCCAAAACCTCAACCCTGACCGAGTTTGTACTTGAGGGAGAAGTAACGTCCAGACCGTGGCAGAACACGCTCCCGGCCCAGCAAGGATCCCGCGTGTCCTGCCCCGCTGCTCTGCGCCATAAGCGTTCCCTGCCCACATTCCCAAGGGCTCGGCAGAGCTGGACCTGGAGCCCCTGGCTTTCTCCTCACCTTGCCGTGGTCCTTCTTCATGTGGGAGACGTATTCGTCACGCTCCGGGAACCAGGAGTGGCAAACGCCGCACGTCCACCCGCTGCCCTTCGACTTGTTGACCGTCTTGCGCTGGAAGCGGCTTCGCTTGGTCTTGCGCAGCTCGGGGGAGCTGGGGGGCTCATCCTCCTCCGTGGAGGATGACGACTCCTCCGAGATCTTGGACACAGGGGTTTCGACAGGCTCCTGCTTCGGCGTGAGCAGGACGGCCGCCTTCTTTGCCAGGTCTTCCTTGGGCTTCTGGGGCTGATGAGTGTTCTGGAAAGCAAAGATAAGGGTGTTGGCAGCTGTCTGGGGCCGGGGTTTTCCGCCCAGCTCTGCAGCAGGCTAGAAGGAAAGCCCGCCCACCCCCAGGCCCCAGCCTGCACAGACAGGCTCATCTCCTCAGGCTCCGGGCCAGGGGCGTGGGGGACAAGGGAACCAGCTCTCAGGGCCCTGCTGCGTCAGTGATGAAGTGACAGCCCCAGTCCCGCCCCCAGCGAAGGACACTTCCCAAATACTAGTATCAACGGGTTGTGCAAAATGCGCCGAGCCCGGCCACAGCACTACCTTGAGGTGCTCCAGCATGGTGCGCTTCTGGGCGAAGAGCAGCGGGCAGTCCGGACACTTGAAGACGCTGACCCGCTGGTTGAGCAGATGCTGGTCGAAGTGGGAGGAGAGCAGGGGCTTGTGGGTGAAGACCGTGTCGCACATTGCACACTTGTAAATCATTCTGTCAGAGGGAAAAACACCACTGTCGGCACAGCCCGGGTTTGGATCAAGAGAATCTTGGAAGAACCCCTTTGGCAAGCGGGTTGAGAGCAGCCCCGGGCGCAGTCTGACCCACACCAAGGGATGGGAAAGTAAAAAGGAGATGGATGCAGCTTCCCGTGCTGGGGCTGAGCTCTTCCCCCAGTGTCCCACCCACCGAGGATGCTCCCGGTTCTTCGAATCATAGACTCATTTAGGTTGGAAAAAACCTTTAAGATCATGGACTCCGACCATAAATCCAACACTGCCCAGCCCACCACGTCCACATCTACACGTCTCTTAAATGCCGCCGGGGACGGTGACTCGACCGCTTCCCTGGGCAGCCTGTTCCAGTGCTTGACAACCCTTTTGGTGAAGAAACTTCCTAATACCCGATCTAAACCTCCCCAGCACAACTTTGAGGCTGGTTCCTCTCATCCTATTGCCTGTTAGGAGCGATCTCTTCTGGTGAGATCTGTGGGGACGTCAGCTCCCGGGAGCACTTACTTGGACTGCTGGTTACTGAAGCCGGGGTGCTGCGTGTAGACGTGCGCGTGGGCACTGGGGGCTGACTTGAACGCCATGGGGCAGATGGGGCACTTGTGGAACACCTCGCAGTGGGAGGTCTGGATGTGGGACTTGATGGAGTTGACTCCGCCAAAGACCACAGCGCAGCTGGGACACCTGGAGAGCGGAGGAAAGCGGGAGGCAAGGGGTGGGGATCAAACGGCACAGGGGAGCTCAGACTGGTGCGCACCAAGTGCTAACAGCAAAGAGAAACCGCAGCACAAGGGCCCACGCCTGCTCCCTGTCTGACCACGGGACTGGGGAAGAGCCCCTGCCCCAACAGACACCAGGATCCAAACCAGTTCTGGGCTCTGGGAGGACTCCAGTTTGGAGCAACCAGTCCTGCCCATCGCCGGTGGATGCAGGGCCCAGTCAGCTCATCAGAAGGAGCAGGGAGAGATTGCAGGGGTCTGATGCTGCCAGCCATGACGGAGGTTAGAACAGCGGCCAGGAGGTCCCAGGAGGAAGAAAATTCCCCCGGGGTTAAAGGGATGAGCGCCAGAGCAGGGGGGGAGGTGAGACCTTCACCCTCAGCCCTGCACCCAGCACCGGTGGGGAGAAGGAACATGGATTCCTGCCCCAGCTGCAAAATGGAAACCCGCCGCAGACTCGGGACTCTCCTCTTCGGTCCTGGGCGTCCCCCCAGGTCCCTCCGCCCCGAGCTCAGGCCGCGGTGCCCTACCTGTACCCGACTCTGCGGGAGAAGTGCAGGCAGGCCTCCTTCAGGTGGGTCTCAAAGTTCGCCAGGAGGAAATTCCCTCCGCACTCGGGGCAGACGTGGGGAGGCCGGTTTTTGTGCATCCGCTGATGGGCGTTAAAGCTGCAGCGATTGGACATGATCATGGGACACGTTGTACAAACCTGGGGGGAGAAGAGCATCGAGAGGTTCAGCCTGGCACATACCCACGTGTACAAAAGGGCTTTTAAGCCTTTTCCGCAGGTGGACGGGCTAACCACCTGCAACACCCAAAGCAGCCCCAATCTGCGTGCTGCCGGGGGAAGATAAGTGCCGGGACTCTGCAGGGTACGTTTTAGGAGATAATCTGCTCGCGCCAGCTTGCTGGGTAATTGTTGAGGGTGTTTTGCAAGCAGACAAGACGCCTTTTTCAGGCTTTTCATCACAGATGGGTTCCAGATGCAGCGCGTGCCAAGGGTTAGCCAGGGACCAGCCGCTCGGCGAGGGAGTTATACCGGAGGGAGCGGGGGCGTATTCAAACCAGCTGCCAAAACCGTTTCGAAACGATTTCCAACTGCACGCCAGGATACGGACGTGGGGACGTCGAGAGGAGAAGCTGACAAGGACTCGAGGAATCAGGTTGGGGCTTCCAATAGGAGCTGCCCTGAAAGATGCGATAACCGGAGCAAAGCGGGGGCAAGGAGGAAAGGAGCAGCCCCCAGCCAGATGCCAGGCACAGCAAGCTGTCCTCGGGCTCCCCTCGCTGCCGGCACCCAGACTCAGGTCCAAAGCACTGCCAGGAGAGACCCAAGGGTGATTTGGGCAGTGGGGCAACAGGAGGGAGCGAGGGATCGGACAGGGAACAGCAGCTAAAGACAGCGTGGGAGATGGAGCAGGGACAAGGGGCACATCGGGAAGGGAGAAGGGATGAAAGGTGGCAGGTAGGAAGAGGATTACAGAGGCTTACGGCTTCAGCCATCCCCATCCCTTGCTGTGCCGAGGAAAGCTTCTGGGTCTCTTTTTTTTAAGAAAAAAAAGGCTGTTTGTAGGCAGCGTTGGTTTAGGGAGGAGTCCGTCTGCTGAGTATGGGGACAAAGCTGCTCTGGCTAGGTGAAGGCTGTTAACAGGTTTTGCCCTGCCAGCAACTTCATGTAGAATTTCCAAGCTCAAGCGCTCCCCGCGGATGGGCTCTCTGAGCTAGAAATACTGTGCTGCCGCATTCACGGGCAGCAGGTGCCTGCGGGGAGATAAGGACGATTTCCCCCAGCTCTCCTGTCCCTGATCTCCTCTTTGTGCCCTCTCAATGCTCCTGCCGCAGCCCCGCTGCGGACGTCACATCTCCACTGCATCCCAAACCCTCCGTTGACACCAAGGCTAGGAGAGGGGATGGGAGTAAGAAACCCTCCCCTGTTAAAAGAAAACTCCTCCGGACAATCCATAAAAGCACGTGAATCTCACGCTCCTGGTGACCTTCTAACAGAAAGCAGCCCTCCTCTGTAGCAGCAGGGCCGTAATATCTGCATTTGAACAGTGGCGAGCTACAGCAGCAGCTTCGAAGCAAACAGAGTTACCAGGAAACAGCAAATTCCTTCTATGCAAAGAGGGGGCTGAACATCTCTGGACAAAGGGAAAGGTGAAGACATGGCACAGGGAGGACAGGACTCCTCTGAGGACCTGTCTTCCCTCCTTGCCTTTTAAAGGTCATCCCTCTGCAGCGTTAATCCTGTGTGTTTGCTGGATGCTGCCTGCCCTAACAGACCAGGATGTGCTGGCAGCAGCAGGCAGCGCCCGGCATCTCAAGGCTGGTGGAAAAAACCCAACATACACACACCCTGGTTTCTCCAGACTCCATTTGCGTTTCAAGCTGGTGAAAGAGGAAGCAGCGCCCACGGCCCTAACATGGCTGTGCGGGGACAGCTACGTCCCGCGGCGGGTGCCAGCAG
This sequence comes from Morus bassanus, assembly GCA_031468815.1. Lineage (NCBI taxonomy): Eukaryota > Metazoa > Chordata > Aves > Suliformes > Sulidae > Morus > Morus bassanus. The sequence continues at coordinate 4,320,803 of CM062595.1, read as the reverse complement.
GCAGGGCACCGACGCTCGGGGACCTGCTCTTCCCTCCCTGCCGCACCCTGGCTCCTGCACCCACGGGGCAGCTTTATCACCTGCCGACAACCGACAACAGCCTCCCTTCCCTCCACCCAGGGCCTCCTGGGCACGAAGCGAACCCCAGCTCACGCGTTCTCCTTCCTGCATGAGTTTTACATCGGAAGGAATTGGGCACGCACAGGCAGGTCCTGCCTAAATCACATTTGGAGAGTCCTCCACTTCTGTCCCACATCGCCAGGGAGGGTTTGCTGTGGCTCTGATGTCCAGCTCCCACTGCCCTCCCACCTACGTACCGTGCTGCTGGTCGTCCCCGTGGTCGCTGCCTGCTGGAAATGCGCAGCCAGCCCGGCTTTGTCTTTGCATTGCTCTTTGCACTCCAGGCACCTGAAGCAGCTGTAGTTGGTCTGCTCTGAGCTGTTGCTCAGAGGCAGGATGGGGAGGTCCTGAGCCCCGTTGGCCGTGGCCAAGGCGTCCTGAGCCACGCCAGTCACTTTGCTAGCGGGGAAGGAGGTCACCGAGACCAGGGGGGTGATATCCGGCTGTCCGATCATTTGATCCAAAGCAATCGGCCTCATGACCAAATGGGAACACTGCATCACCAGGCCTTTGTCCTTGTGCTCCCGGGCGTGCAGGAGCAAACTGCACTTGTTGAAGAAGACGAGGCGTTTGGTGCAGTGGTTGCAGGTTACCTCGATGCGCATGCTTCGCCGGTCGTAGTGGCGAGCCAAGCTCTTCTCCAGGGCGAAGGAATCCCCGCACTCCAGGCAGCGGTAACCGAAGGGAGGCAGGGTGAGGCTCGCGTCGGCCGGAGGATTCAGGTTGGGTTTGTAAGTTGGCAAGAGGTTTTTACTGTTGAGGATCTTGTTAAAGGCTTCCACGAGGCTGGACTGGCTCCTGGAAATGACCGTGCCTGCGATGGTAGGGGAAGGCTTCTGCGGCTGCACCATCACGACAGTGGTGCCGTTGACCTTCTGGTTGGCTGTGGTGGTGATGGTGGTGGTCTGCGTCACGGTGCTGATGTTGGTCCTGGTGTCAGCTTTGGGCAGGGTCTGTGGCACGAGATTGATGATGTTCTTGGTCATGGCCTTACCCGTCTTTGCCGGCAGCACCACGGATTTTTGCTGAGCCACGCTGGCAGCGATCAGCATGGCGCTGCTGGCATTCTGGATGGTGGAGACAGGCAGGACGGTCCCTTTGAGCTTGGTGCCGTTGCCAAGCTGAACACTGACGATTTTTGGCCCCTCGATGGTTTTCAAGGGGCTGGAGAGCTCCATTTTCTCCTTGGGCACCTCCAGCGCGATCCCTTCGTCCTTCTCTGCCAATGCCGAGAAGCTGGCACCCTCAAGAGAAGCCTCCTGAGAGCTGTGCTCGGGTGGCCCCTTGGTGGAGCCCGGCTCTGAATCTGATGAGACCCTGGTCACTGTCCGGGTGATGCTGCCACAAGATGTTTTGATGGTTTTAATCCGCACTTTCAGGGGCCGTGAAGAATTGGAAGAAGGGGAATCATTGTTGTTGTCTTCTTCCTCCTCCTCTTCCTCAGCGCTGGACATGCTCTGTGGACTTCCTATCGACTTCTCCAGAACTTCTTGCTCTTCCTTGAGGGAGATGCTGTCCAGCTGCTTTGGAGAAGTGGGGAGCCTGGGGCTTTGTACCACTGGCGAGGAAGGCTTGAAGAACGGCTCCCGGGGGCTGGCGGGCGAGCGTTTCACTTCAGGAAGGTTGCTGGTGCTGCTGTCGAGGTTTGGGTCAGAACCGGGCCAGGATGCGATGGGAGAATCATCCGTGGAGTAGCGAACGGTGACCGATTTCAGGTGATCCAAGGGGCTGTCACCTAAGGCTGCAGCCAAACCCTTTGGGCTGGCTTCACGGCCCACCTCCTCCGAGTCAGACTCTTCTTTTTTGATGCAGGGGATGGCGGGAGGGGACCCATTTGCACCCCCTGCCTGGCTCGTTTCGAAGGACTGCGGGAAAGCCGGGGGCAGGTTCTCCGTGCTCTCTCCCATGGGCTCTTTGCAGTCCAGCGACGAGGTGGGAGACGGGGAGAGGGAGGGCACGGCGAGGGATTTCTCTTTCGGCTTACACTCCCGGGGTCTGTCAATCAGGTTGGCAGTGTTGTCTTCGTTTGGATCGGGGCTAAAATGGGAGAAGATATCCAGGGGTTTGGGGCCTTTTTCCTTCACCCAGCACTCCCCGTTGGAGGATGCCACAGCTTCCACGGACCTGGAGGTGGGGGACCTGGGCATCTCGGTGGCCCCAAAGCCATTCTGCAGCAAGCGGGGCCCGATGACGTGCCCATCTTTACTGCGCCCGTCCAGGGCATCGAGCTGCTCGGGGCAGACAGTGTTCTTTACGATCACGCTGACAGCAGTGATGTCCGTGTGGGGCAGGACGTGGTCAGGGGGTCCCGGCTCCCCGGGGACTTGCTTGATGTGAGCATCAGCTTCCTCATGGCCAGAATGGATGGCCTCGTTCGTGTCGATGTCAGGAATGTCGAAAGCTGCCAGAAGGTCATCGAAATCTGGAGTTTTCATGTCACCCATGGTGGGGGATATGGCAGAGTCTGCAACAGAGCAAGGAGAAGGAGCATTAGCACCGTGACCCAGCCATGCCAACAAAGCTGTCAAGAGACACATAGCAGAGAAACAGACGGGAACTTCCTTCTCCTGAGCCCCACGCTAAGCACAGAATCCCCGGGCTGCCTTCCCTTTGAACCCCAGCCTCGCAACCCTTGGGCAAATCGCAACACTTCTCGGCCTTTTTCACTTCATTTGTTTGGATATCATTTTTTGATCCCCAGCCAGGCGAGAAGAAAGTTCAGACGGATCCCAGCGCCCTGGGAGAGACGTCCGAGACCACAGGATGCAGCCTGGCAAGGAGACCACTGCCCCAAGGCTGGAGCAGTTCCCCATGTACATACAGGCTGAGGAAGGGTAACAGCTCCGTGGCAGAGGATCGGCGGGTTGCAATGAATCACCAGGCAGACACGAGCTGGGACCAGAGAGCTGCAGAAAGATCAAATGCCTCGCAAGGGGAACACGCCATCGAGGGCACCCGGTACGACGCAGGAACCGTCCTTGCCCGCCACGGCAGCGAGGCCGTCCCAAGGCCAGCCCCACGAGGACACGGCTCACGAGGAAGGCGTCCAGAGGGTAACAAGAAGACTCAGTAAGAGACCTTGAACACGTGGGCTGTGGAGCAAAAGAAATAGGGGAGGCTGAGGGGAGACATGGCAACAGGTTTCAAAACATGGCTGCAGCAGAGACAAAGGGAATAATGTTCCTCCTGTCGCTGCAGGCTGGGTAAGAAATCCCGGGATTAAGCTGCAGCCAGGGGACGTGGCTTAGGCAGCAGGAAAGACTCTGATTTATAAGGATAACCAGGCAAAGGATCCCACTAGGCAGGAGGATGGGGGACACCCCACGTGCTGGAGAGCAGCTGGACGCATGTCTGTCCAAGGGGAGCAGATCCACTGGGAGCAGATGGGGGGTCTTGGGGATCAGGGTACGCTGCCCTCGGGCTTTCTGCTCTTAGCATGGAGGGTGGATGGTTACTCCTAACATCAATCAGCAAAAGCAAAAAAAAAAAAGAAAAAGAAGATAAACCTTTATCTCAGGGGCTGCGAGGGGTACATGCAAACATCTTGCAGCCCCGCGGAGAGCCAGCCCTGGCAGTCGCCTCTTCCCCCAGCTCTTGGCACTGCCTCTCAGCTGCCGCAGATTAAGCCAAGGCTGCCGGAGCACTCGCTGCCCGCCTGCCGTCACCCTGCCCTCGCCCTGCCTCCCTGCTGCCATGGCGGCACGGCAAGACAGGAATCCGCTCTTCGGACAGCACAGCTTATGCGTCAGGGAAATGGCCGCAGCTGACAGCCTGGTCCAACCGCTCCGAGGAGATTCACAGCCTGTCTGGCTGTCCCTGTGCTGGGGTGGCAGCCGCCGGCAGCGGGAAGGACAGGCAGCAAGGCTGCTCCAACGGCCACGGCAAAATCCACCGGCGGCCCCGTGCCGCAGCGGGCTGGACAAGGACAGCGCATATCGTGGGTAAATCTGCTTTTTGCAAAAGGGAGGGATTCCCTCCCGGGGAGCTCGATTCAGTTAAAGCCCACCAATGCCAATGGAGAAGTTTGGCCTGCGTGGCCGGCAGCCGGGGGACCGACAGCCCCCACAACCCAGTGCTGGAAGCCCTCGACCTTGCCACGATTTATGCCAGAAACAAGTCACTGCTCTGAAACTTGCCAAACCACCGACAGGCGGAAAACCTGCGGCATTTGTCTCAACAGATTAGCCAGAGCATCCTCCTGGCCTGTGGCACATTACAGGCACCTTCAGCTGTCACATCTTCGGGCCGCAGCCTCTATCCCCTTGTCCTACTGGTTGCTGCGGAGGGGAGTGGATCAGAGTCCCCACAAACATGCTGCTGCCATATATATAAAGATTAAATAGTCTCCTCAGTCCAGTCCATTTATTTGTGAGGAGTGGGATGGATGGATGGATGGACAGATGGATGGATGGATAGATTCTTGGCATCTTGGCATTGGCCAAACAGGCAGCAGCACTAACAAAGCTGGATTCCATCTCTTCTATCTAATCGGGATTGAACGCGGACTAGCTTTCCCCCTTGCAAGAGCAGCATCTCTTCTCAGACTTGTCCCCGTACGAGCCTCGTGCCTCGGAGACCACAACACATTCACGCTCGCCCCTACGCAACCAGGAGCAGCCGGTTCAGCATTTAGGCCCTTCACCTCGCCTCGACGGGATGCTCCAGCTTCCCGCTGGTCACAGAAAGGCTTTTGCTGATGGCTGCAGCCTGGCAGCGTGCAGCGTCCCTGGGAGAGGGCACCGTATCGCAGGCCAGGAAAGCATTCCTCGCACGCTGGCGCTGCTCAGGGGAAGGGGAAGGGTTGCGTCCTTGGAAGAGCTCCTCTGAGCCTCCATGGTGATCTCCATTTTGGAGGCCCCGCGGTGTACCCGGAGGGCCAGCCACACTCCTGTGGCAAAGAGCTCCATCCCGCAGCATTCTTCCTTGCCCAAACTGGAGGTGGATGAAGGAAACGAGCAGAGCTGGTGCCCATCACCTCCACGGCAGCATCTGGCTTCAGGGAAGCAGCAGCTCCCAGGCAGCCTGTGTTTCCTTGGAGGCGAGCAGCAGCGATCACAGCTCCACTCAGCTTGCATCCGAAGCAAAAACTACCTACCACCTTGTGCAGCTGGAAGTCTCCCAACCAGCCTTCACCCTCTCCGACACGAGTACCTACTGACAAAGCAGTGCGGAGGCCAAACAGTCTTGGGACTGCTCTCACACGTGGTTTGGTCTTTTTTTTGTATCTGGCAAACCCCCTCATACACCCAATTCAGCTATTCTCAGGCTTAGCGGGTCTATAAAGACTCTGGTGGTTTTTCCGACAGACAGCTTAGTGAGGAGGCTTAGTCTAGCTTTATTTTTAACTCTCACCATAGGTCACCCCAAGGGGATCTCCACTGGGCGCAGCGTGGGGTCTGTGGGCCACCAAGGAATCTGCTGCTCCAGAACGACGCTGACAGTTAAAAAGCAAGTGGGCGACTTTCTACTGGCATCGTTTCTGCGATGCCCAAGCAGCCCCTTCTGCCGACCCACAGATCCCGTCGCAGCATTGCGGGGCAAGAAGTTAACAGGGCGAGTGCTCGCTGGCACTTAAATCTCCGCTAAAGCCGAAGGGGAAGAGACGGCACAGAAAAGGCAGCTCTGCGGGGCAAGAGTAGTATTTCTTGCCTGCAAACGCACAAGGGATTTGACATTGGAACAAGCCACTGGGAGACAAGAAAAGGGCGACCTCGAAGGAAGGCACCCACGCCACGAAATGGAAAACCACCGAGGCAAACGGCGAAGCCGCCTTCCAGCCAGGGACGTTCCCATGAGAGCAGAGCAGTCACCCCGGGGGAGGCCGAGGATGCTACGGCACAGGCCTCACCAGCAAGGCGGCAGCGGGGATTCTGTTAGCAACAAGGTCGTCTTTGTGAGGTTGAAATACATGGGAATAAGGTCTCAAAGAGCACAAGTGGGATTGTGCTTCTTTATCTCCCCATAAACATATGGGGGGTTTAACCAAATGTCCTATTCCACTTTGGGATGAAGTCAAAATGCCCCTGCAATTAGAGGGAAAGAGACTGCCCCTACCGAAGGGCTGATAATCTAGATCCCGAAAAGAAAAATTAGCCTTTGCTGCCGGTTGCCACAACTGCCTGCATGTGCCCCCCCCAGACCTTGCTCTGCCCAGCGGGCCACTGGTCTGTGCTGCTAAACATCTCCTTCCAGCACTAGCTTTGGGGAAGCAGACTCATTTCTGGGAGACTTCAACAAGTTCATCCCACTTCCTAAAACCTGTTTTTACCACGTGCTCCTCCAAGCGATGCAGGGCTTCAGCCGCAACCTCAGCAGAGGGAAGCCGTCAGTGAGAGGACCAGAAGGAAAATCACCAGGCTTTAAAATACTGCGGCAGGGGGAGATACCGAACGCTACGCTCCTCTTCCAGCGCTGCCATCTGGTTCTTCAGCACAGGATCTCTGCTGAGAACAGCGTGACACAGGGACATTTGTTTTTCAAATGACTTTTCTAATCACCGTTTAGCAGGATACAAATATTTACAGTAAAGCAGAGAGAAGCAGGTTGGTACGCTGAAAAAGATTCCCAAGAAGAAACGAGGTGACACGAGGGAAATCCTCCTCTATCCAGCATGGAAGGAGAAAGTGCCGGCTCCATCCTTAAAGTGGCTTTGGGTCAGTGAGCTGAGCGGAGCCCGAGGGGCTGGCTCAGGGGATGCTGACGGATCCTTTTTCGGGCTCGATATTGCTTTTCCCTGTGCCAGGGACGGCTCACAAGCGACCTGGAGGAGCCAGCCTTGCTGCACCCCCAGCACCTCCTGCAAGGCATGTATTCCCCACCACACCTCCCCGAGCAAAAAGAGACTAGGGCTAAAAACAGACAGCTGCCAAGAAGAGCTTCTCTCATGGACAGGAGGACACGTGAGTGAACGCCTGTACAAGGGTGAACCTCCGCGGGGTTGAGCGGAGCCCGGAGACACTGGCAGAGGGAGGACTGCACGGGGCGGCCCGGCTCCGGGCACAAAGAGATCAATGCCATCTCTGAAGCCTGAGCTTGCATCACCACCAGCTCCCCTCGCCACTGATTAAGGGGAATGGAGTGCTCTCGTGGGCTGATGCCACAAAGGACCAGCCCAGTGCTCGGCCTGGCTTATTACTTTTTTTTCTTTGTGCTCAAGACCTGCTCTGCCCTAAACCCTTAATTCATTTTTCTCAGGGTCTCCAATGGGGAGAGGAAAGAATGAACCCACAGCACCTGATTCCTCTGGGCTCACAGATGGATTTTAAATATATCCCACTGATCTTTTTAAGTGTTTCCTCTGATTACCTCCTTCCCAGCCGCTCACTAAAAAGGTTCTGGCCTTTCTTGTCTTTAAACACCCTATCTTTGTCTTGGCCAACCACACCCTCCTTTTAGCATCTCTGCTTTTAAAAGCAAAACCGCTTCTGGATCCTCTGTTTCACAGCTTTAAGTCAGGAATGAAGTCATTTACGAACCGTTCATCGTTTCCATGCTCTCAGAAATGCTCTTCAAGTGATGGCTTCCCACCGAAAGGGAGGCTCCTCCTCGCAGGAGTCCCTGCACAGGACTGATTACACGAGTATTTCTCCTTGTTTGGTGTTAACGGGAAGGTCTCTGCCCCAGAAGGGTTTTTTGTTGTTGTTCTTAGAAATCCCAAGTCTGAGATCTCTCATTCAGCCCCTTCTGATGGAAGAGGAGAGTCATGGTCTTGAGTCAGTAACTCCTTTCAAAAAGGAGACAGCAGAGATGGGAAGAGCCCAGCTCCACCTCGAACTCCTCCAGGCTGACATGGAGAGTTATTTTGGTAGCTCAAAACACAACTATTTTCTTAGGCAAAAGAACTATTTTTCTTAGGCGAAACAAAGCCAACGAGGGGGGATGGGAAGGGTATTTTTAACCTTACTGGCTAAGTGGTGTTAACTGTCCTGCCTCGCAGAAAAAGAAGAGTTTACAACAAGCACCAGCTTCACGTGGAAGCAGCTCTCTGATGGGGGCAACAGCATCTCACCATGCACAAGCCCTCCACACGCAGGCTGCCTTCCGAAGCACCGGCAGGACCCATCCATGGTCACGCAGCTCAGAGCCGGTCTGCACAGTGGTCACCAGTCCCCTGGCTTCACTGCTTGGGAAACCGCGGCGCAGGGGAGAGAAAGAGTCAGAGATCCAAACCCATCTGTGGAAAAGATCCCCAAATCCTCTCTGGATTTGACGAGGAAGAGCTGCGGAACAGAAGGTTGCCAAACTTGTTTGCCAGCCTGCCCTGAACATCACAGCCCCGGCTCTAAATTAGAGGCCAGCAGACTCCACATCTGAAAGTCCCCACTCTGTGATCCTGCCTACTACCAAAAACACATCAAAGCACAGGGGGCACAGGATCACCCCAAAAAACACCCCACGGAGATGGTCACCCCGATGGAAAACACAAGGCAGGGCCGTGCACCTCTGCGCAGCGTACAGACCACGGCGATACCTCGTAGCCGGCGCTGCCGGCTGCCCCGCTGGGAGACGGAACACGGTGGTGGAGCCACGTGCCGCTCGGGAGCGGGACACGTCCCGGGATTGGCAAGGAAGCCGAGCTGGGTAACGCAAATCCCTGGCCAGGGAAGAGAGTCGGCACAGGCTGCCGAGTCTGAAACCACGGAGTTACTAGCGTCCCCTTCCCACCCCAACCACGCTGCCAACCCAGCCGCCTCGTGCCTGCAAGCCATAGCCTTTCAGTAGGTGACTCCTAAGGTCAGGAATGCCAGATGTCACCTCTCTACAAGCCACCCCAAGGTTACATGGGGTTTTGAACTGAAATCATCAACCAGCCCTTTCTCCAGCAAAGCACAAGGCTGGAGAGACAGGGTTAGAGCTGAAAAGCAGGGCAGCCACAGCCCGTTATTTGCATAATGAATATACACACACAAAAACCCTAGCAAAAGTAAATCACACCAATAATCACCAGGCTTTCAGTTTCAGGCAGAAGGAGATAGTTTCGCATTAGTCTGCTGTTCACAAAACCATCCCCAGCGTCCAGCGCAGCTGCCCAGGCGCTGGGTGCACAGGCAGGATACGGCTCTCGCAGCACAGCTTTGCTCCGGGGTCAGTTGTGTCACCACTGTCCGATCCTACACGGGACTCAAGCTGGGTGCACGGACTGCAAGCAGCAGCCCCGCACGCTTATTAGACAAGGGCTGATACCTGGGATGTAACGGTGTCTGGCTGAGACGCGGCGGGGACGCGTTTTAGCTGGTCCCTGGCAGGAAGAGGAAGCAGTTCTGCTAACACTCTGCTGCGAGGTTCAGGTTTCTGCCTTTCAGAAGAGCAGGAGGCTTGGCAAGAGGCAGGTCTTGGGCTGCTGCCCTCCACAGCACAGCAAAGACAATAAAAATCCGCAAGCTTTGAAAGAACAACCGTGAGGAAGAGGAGATTCCACTTTCTAGGACTGAGTCCACAGATCTGCAGCTCCAGGTCTGGAGCAACCCAAGCATCTCCCTAGCAAATCCAACAGCGCAAGAGCCCCGGTGCTTCCCACCAGCAGATTATCCCCCACCACACAGAGACTGCCACAGGTGGGGCCCAGACAAACCAATGCCAAGCTCGTATCAGCAATGCAGAAGAGCTGGCCCAGAGCTTACACCAGCCCCAGCTCCATTGCAGCACCGCCGAGACGGAGACCCTGAATCGGTCCGGTTGAGGGGAACCGCTGCAAGCCCCCCAGAAGTTAATGAGGCTCACAGTTAAAATAGTAAGACGATGAGCAACCGCTGAAACACAATTGTTATTTTTATGGCTTATTTGCTTATTTAGTCTACCACAAAAAGATAAAATGTTGTTAAAAATCTCCTCTCCAGCGGCCAAGCCTTCCTTAAAAGAAAAGCTTATTTGCTCGTGAGGAGAGGGGTTGCCCAGCTCAGTATTTCAGAGGGACGCCAACACCAAAGCTGGCCACAGCACGCGTGGAGACGACGCTGCTTCTCCTTCCCCAGACTCCTGCTTAAAACCCCCCACATGGGCCAGCTCTGCTCGCACCTGAGCTCAAACAACCGCTCAACCATTGCCGCTCCACATCCTCCTCCGTACACCAAATCAGAAGCAATTCTCCATCCCCACACCACGGTCCTATGCCTGTCCCGTACCGGGTCCTGTTAAAACATATTCAAAGGATCCTGCCCTTGCAAACCATCCGGCTGTGCCCACCACGCAGCCCTTAAAACGCTCACACGGTTTTTGAGATCTGCTTTCCGACCGAAGCCTGCGCCAGCCAGGCCTCACAAGCAAGGGGCTCCGAAACACCTCTGAGCCCTGGGTTTGGCAGGGGCGTGGAGGATTGCACACTCACCCTCGACGCCAAGAGCGCCCCAAGGGCTTCCCACCGCACGTTTTTGGCCCGGGAGCGGCGGGCACCGTCTGCGGAAGCACCAGGCCCCTGGCCGCCTGCCGCCGAGCCTGGCCCACCGGCCGGTGGGGCGAGCAGGGGCCGCTCCGGAGCAGCCGGAGCGGTTCAGACAAAAGAGGCCAAACGCTGGGACTATTTCAAGGGCTTGCTATTTTTAAAAGCTGCTTTTCCTGTTTCCCTTCCTGACCCTCGCGGGGACTTGCTGCCCGCCAGCAAGCCTCTACCAAAACAACAAGAAAAATTACCCTCCAAAACCCGACTTTGGAACAAAGTTAAGCCGGGTTTAACCCCCCGCCCCGTGCCACCCTCCCGCATACAGGCGCATGGGGGGCCTGCGGCCCTGCCTGCTGCCGCCGCGTCCGAGGCCAGCGGGAACGGCTGCGCTCCCGGCACCACGTGACAGGCGGGATTAGCTTCCGAGGCACAGAGGAAACCTTTGACAAAGCCTGTCCCCGTGCCGCTGCTCCCAGGCCTCGAGCCGGTGGCCTCCCTGGGGCTGCCAGCACCCAGGGAGCCCTGGAGAAAAACGAACCTCCGCCGTGGGTGTCTGCAAAACACTAAATAATAAGGACAGGTTCACCTGGCCGGCAGGGAGCCGAGCGGATCGCTGCCTCTCTTGTCCTCCCGGGGCTCTCGGAGCTATTTTAAAACTGATCCCCTGCTAAAAAGCCCCAGCCTTTGTGCAGAGGAGACGTCACCGGTGAGAACAACTGCTTTTAATGAGCTGAACGAGTGCTGGGTGTTATACAATCTCACTCCCCAGCAGAGACCTCGCAGACAATCTTCAGAGGACCTTGCGAGGGGGGAGGATGGGGCAAATTCCCCAAGCAACAAACTCGTAGCACCTGGTGCAGCTTTTCTCCATTTCAGCACCTCCCTTCGCTCTCCAAATCCTCCCCAGCGCCCCGGTACTGCCAACTGGTGGAGAGGAGGAAAGAAAAGCCCGCGGTAGCCCCGTGCTCGGTTATTTACGCAGCGGCCAGCACTCATCTGTTCCCCTTCCCTTCTCTCCAGGGGCAGCTCCTCCCGCCGCCGCGCTCCCACGACCACATTAATGGTTGATGCGGCTCACAGCTGGTGCCAGGGAGGGACAGGATCGGCGGCATCTGCCCCAGCACGGATAAAGCGGCGGCACAGCAGCCTTGCCTCGCCTTCCCCGCAGCCCTGCAACACGTCAAAGAAAGCGCAGCCAGGAGCACAGCCCAGAGCACTGCAGAGTCGCTGCCCGGATTTCGTGGTCGAGAGATTGCGTGAGATAAACGGGCAGCTTTGCTTTGTTTTGGGACTAGAAGCATGGTTTTTCTCAAGTTTTGCACAAGTTGGTACGAGCAGCCGTGGCTTTGCAGTAGGAAGCCACTTTAAAACGAGTGGTGTCTGTTTAAATAGTTTAATTTAAGTTTCTCCCTGCAACACACACAGTGCCCTGCTCCAAGCAGGGTATCTCCGAAAAGGAAAATTTCCTGAAAGCAACCAGACAGAGCTCCTTCCCCCAATAAGATGCTGAAACCAACTGGATATTTTTCAAGTGACGCCGAACAGTGTCATTTTACTGTCCAAACTGAGGCCAAAAAGTAAACATGATTTTGGAGACGAAAGGATTTTAAGAGATATTATTAGTCTGACAGCAAGATATTAAGGAATCACCCGGAAGGATCGCTTGCTCGGAAAACACAGGCTGTGCTGCTGTCAACCCCGCAGAAAACTGTACACTGACCCTGCAAGAGGACTGTTTTCCTCTCCATCCCCAAATAGCATTTCCCTCTTAAGCGAGCTCTGGCGTACAGGTAACGTCCTAACGAGCTCACACTCTTGACAAAGTTGGGTTTTAGCCCCTGCTCCCTGTTACGTGTGAGGAAACTGAGGCACGAGGTGACGTGAACACCACACCGATGGAGCCGGACCAGCACCCGTCCCAGGAGCATCTCCCATCGCATCAGGACTCATTCTGCCACCAACAGATCCCACCCCGCTGAAACCTCGTACCTGTTGGAGCTACATCCTTCCCCTCTCCGCCGCCTTCGCTTCTGCGTAGGCCCCTCCTGGGCCGGCTGCGCTGGGAACCACCTTCTGGTATCTAGCACGCTGCCAGACAGATTCGCCAGCTTCAACGTTCGTTAGCCGCCCCTCACTACTTTGCAGAACTATAATTAGTTTTGCTAATATAAAAGGCAGAAGGGATTCAGCCGAGCTTCGGAAGAGATAACACAGGTCAGAAGAGAAACAAAGGTTAACATTAGGAATGGCTCTTGAATATTAAAAGTCTTTATTTAATTCCATGTCTGTGGATCCAAAATTAAAATCCATAGGTCTATGGACATGGAATTAAATCTCCCACGCCACCTTTTCTCCTCCTTATCAGGGCGAAACTATTACCTCCTGCTTTTTGGGATGAAGGAAGCAGGCAAAGAGGGGAAGCATCAAGGGCAGCAAAGCAATCTGGGGCACAGCCCTTGCAGGGAACCGGCACCCCCACGTCCCCAGCCCTCACGGAGCCTTAACGGGGTTCCTGCACCCGGCAGCCCCTGCTCGTGCCCGTCCCTCGCGCTCGTCCGTGACCCCAAAGGCTTTTCCGCCCCTTCCTATGCAGCACCTACAGCGACATGCCCCTGCTCCCACCCGCATCCACTTGCTCCGTAATCGTAGTCCAAACCCACACAGCCTATTTCCAAGTCACAGCACCCAACCTCTTGCCAGCACACGAGATTTCTCTCTCTGCCTCCTGATCGCCTAAGAATTTGCTTATCTAGCAAGCCTTTAGCGGCACAATCTGCAAACGCTGTCCCCATTGCGTTTCCGGAGAGGCAGCCGCTGTGCCAGGGACCCGAGCCCGGTACTGACCTGATGGGAAGGAGCTTCTGGATGGAGCGAGAGGAGGAAAAGAGGAAAAAAAAGGGGGGGGAAGGGACAGAGAGCGGTCTCAGGTTTCACGTGTAGGAGAGGGGGAAAATGATAGAAAGGCAGGCTGGTTAAACAAGAACCAGCAACACGTCCTACTCCCAGCGTGACATCATGAGGTCAGGGCTCAGCAGGGACGGCTGCAGTGGGAGGGGAGGTTCAGAGGGGGAAAAAAAGACAGAAATAACTAAAATAACCCAGCACCAAACTCCTCTGCCCCCCGGCACTTCGGGAGGGCGGCTCTGGGTACGGTGATATCTAATGGCAAGCACTGGTGGCTCTGCAGGCGGTGGCAACGCGAGCCGGAGGGCTCCCTCCCCGCCGCCTTGCCCCCAGCGCAGGGCTGATGGCCGGAGCAGCCCCCCCTTCCCCTGCCATCTGCCAGCGCCACGATCCAGAAACTCGGTGGGGCAGGGTGCGGGAGAGATGGGGGCTGCAAGAAGCAGCGGCGACTACGGGGCGCCCGGGCTCTGCGGCGTCAAACCATTTCTCAGCCTCCCCGGCAGCGTTTGCATCCTCCCCTCCACTCAAACCCCAAAGCAAAACCCTCGATGGTTCCTGGAGAGGCTCTTCCCTATCTCCAGACGTGTATCCTGGCCCTTTCCAGGGAGCTCTGGGACAGAGAGGGGTCTGCGCTTGCTGAAGCAGCAGCATCTGCAGTCCCCTGAGCTTGGCTGGACCAGGATCCACCACGCAGGGGAAAAGGGAACAAGAACCCCTGTGCTTCACCGTTGGTAAGATCAGGGCACCCTAAGGACACTGCGGGGCTTTGAAACGCATCAAGAACCACACGGGAGGGACGCTAGAGAGAGCAAATATCATCTGATGGGGGAGCGCAGAGCATCCCTCCGGCCCCTCCGAAGGACGGAGTAAGGCAAAAGGTGACGAGGTCTCTGGGTTTAGGATTCTTCGAGATCTCGCAGAGGGGGAAAGGTCCGAGTCAAACCCCAGACGCATCCAGAGGCCCGAGCGGACCAGTCCCCCCTTTCTTCACCTTAAGGGGGCTGTTGAAGCTTCAACAGCTCGGTCAGAAGCAGGCATTGAGGAGGTAAGCTCACGACAAAGCGAGGCAGCATCTGGGGAGTTTCATAAGCCATCATCTCCATGCCAAATCCCCCAAGCTCCTCCTGCTCAGAGGGAAACACACACACAAGAGCTCAGGTTCCCGGCTTTGGGAGCTCCATTTCCCTTTTTCCAGCAGGGAAGCTGCTGTCTGCTGCCCGACATCCACTCAGACCTAAGGAGAAACCCTCTGACGGGTGCTAGGCTCAAAGCACGCGGGAAAAGAGCACCTAAGGGAGGTCTCAAGACCATTTGTCCCCAGTTTAGAAACCCAGAGCTAACCAAAGCCACCCAACAGCGCAAGCAGCAGAGCAGGAACGGCTCCGGGTCCTTCCGGATCAGCCCTTGCCTTCCCTTCCCTTCGCCCGGCCAGCGGCACAGAGGCATCAGCAGCAGATCCTGCCGGATCGCAGAGAGGCACGAGGCCCATTCCTTGCTCGAGAGCAAACTTCAGTCTCGCTTCTTGCAAGATCTGGGCCGCCCTCCTGCCCAGCAGGGCCTCCACCTGCCACGTCCAACTCTTTGTTCAGCTGTTTTCCAGGGTTATTGCTAGCCAACAGTATCATTTTCTCTCGAATGCCCAGCTCCACTTGATTTACCGAGAGCACAGGACGAGAGACGTTTGCTTCAGGCTTTCCAAAGAAGAGCTCACACCTCCTGGCTCAGACCAAACAAGGAAAGGATCACCCCCAAAAGGAACATTTTTAGCACACACTCAGAAGGAGAAACAATGCTGGAGGAGCGGCCGGCGGGGGCTTCAGCCATTAAGGCCTCGGCACAGCAAAGCGCAAAATGCTACCGGTACAAAATCCAGGCGCTCGACAGCTCCGGGAACAAAGTCTGCACCGAGAAACACCCTTGTGCTCCGTGCCTCCGGCCGCCCCCTCGCTGGGGTTTCGTCTCCCCCCGTGTTAAGCAGCAAATAACACCGGCCATGTCAGGAGGGCAGGGTTTATGTGAAGGCACAGGCACCATGTGCTCGAGGAACGGACGTGCCGCTGGCAGACGGCGCCCCCGCGCAGGCTTTAGGGTCAGGGGTGTTTTCGCAGCACCCCTGTGCGTTGCCAGCCATGGCTGCAGGATTTAAGGGAAAGAAAAGAGACAACGATGACATGATCCCGGCAGAGTTTGCTCCAGCACTTCAGTGGGGGGTTTTTTGTCATTTATTGAACATGAGTGTGCTTGGATACCCAAAATAACGGCAAATGCTGCTGCCGAAACAGCTCCTGCGGGCGACAATCAGATAACCTGTCCCACAGCCATGCTTCCTGGCATGTCCCATCTCAAGGCCAAGGGGACAAAAGGGGTGGCGTGATTCAATCCGGATTTGATTTCCATCGATCCCAGCAGCTGTTATCAAGGTGGGAGAGAACAGCCCAGCAGTGCTGGTTCTGAGGGAAGAAGCCAGGCAGGTATTGGCGGCCTCCGAACATGAGCACGGGCTCTGCTCGGACTGCCGGCACTCACAGCCGACCCGCTGGCTATTCACTTCCAGGCCGTTCTCTCCAACACCTCCAGCCGCACAAATTCAGCTTCTGCTGGAATAACACACTCCCTCGGCACGGGGCCTGCTCCGAGATACTCTTCTCATAGCCTGTTCTTCCATTTGCAGTGAGCAGGGCACCTCTCCAAGCTTAGCTACTGTCCCTCTTTGACGACACCCTTCCGAGGCCCAAGCGGTCCTTGGCTCGCCGAGAGCGGCGCGGCCAGAAACCCAAACAGGTCTGGTTCATCCCGCACTCAGCGGCTTTTGCAGCACGGCCCGGATAACACACAAGGAGAAGATGGCACGGCGGGATGCTCGGTGGCTCTCGCCAAGCCTGGCTATCAGCTCACGGACAGACGGGGAGAGAATGGTCACTTTAAGGCACTCCGAGAGTTTAATTATTAATTTTTCCCAGTGAAATCTACTACCTCTTGGGGAGGCATGCCACCTTGCCCCAAGCAGAGCCTGTGCCCTGCTGCTGACATGCCTTGGAAAGGGCTCCGTCTGTCTGTCTGACTGTCCTTCCTTCCTTCCCCCTTTCCTTTTTTCTTTGCTTCTAGCACATGCAAAGGCTCTCTGGGGGTACCAGGTAGAAAATAATACTCTGCCAGGGCGCTCGATGGGCCATTTGAAACCCTCTGCATTGTTTTCCCCGCTCCAGGCAGCAGCAGGGGATTAAAACTTCAGCCATTATGCGCATGTTTTGTGCTCCATTGTGCTCGGCTCAGCCGTCCCTCCGCATTAACATCTAAACAGGTCCCACGTCCAGCCCAGAGCCGGGTCCGGGCAGCAGCTTCGCCAGGGCCTGCTGTCCCTTCCTCCCCGCACGCCCAACCGCTGGACCCTGCGCCGGAGCCGAGCAAGCTGGACGTTTCCGCAGGTCAAGCAGGAGCAGAGGAGAAACGCAGGGCGCGGGCAGTGGTTTTCTGAAGGGCCACGGCAACCCCATCGCCTGCGGTTTTCCCGCACAGCGTGGCAAAGCCGCCTCTGCCGGCCAGGAGCACGGCAACAGCGGGATCCCTTCCCGAGGGGAACAAGCAGGCCCTTCTCATCCTTGGTCTGGAATAAGCACGTCCACGATTACTGCAGCAGCCGTTCCCCTTTGCAGAAAAACCCCAAAACCAAGGGCTGCAAACACCTCGGCTGAACCGGCTGGCGAGCTGCGTGCCTGCACAAGCCAGCCAGCGCCGTTTCGGTTCAGCTCAAGGAGGAGGAGCGCCGCTTGAAAACCCCTTCCTGGCTCCATTTCCTACGGGAGAGCGAGCGGGCAGAGAGCTGGTGACGGCGCAAGGCCCGGCGTTTGCACCGGAGTCGCACCGAGCAGCTAAGTCGGTGCGGCAAAGCACCGTCCACCGGCACGGCAATGCAAACACGCCTCGCTCGGATGCCTCCGACCGTATCAACAAGGAGAAATTACCCCCCCAACAGAACGAGCTGTGATGATGCAAACACTGTGGCAAATCCCAGCCTCCAAACCTAGAGCCGAGGCCGTCCCTGTGCCCGGACCGAGCCCAGGCACACCTAGAGGTTTTGCTGGTAGAACTCGCTCGGTGTGGGGTAAAAACCGTGGGAGGGGGAGCAAAGAGCAGCAAAATCCTACTCCAGACCAACAAACAAGGCCAGCAACTGCAAAAAAAAAAAAAATTGAGGTTTTTTGCGTTAGCATGACTTATTTCGGTCAGGCAGTATACATCTATTTCTATATATAAATGATATAAGCTGTATGTGTGCAAAAGGGCTCGCCAGCTAAAGCACTACCGCCGCGAACAAGGCGCCTGTGTTCCCAGAGCATCCGACGTGACCCAGCTCCGCTCGGCCAGGGGAGGCCGAGCAACAAAGTTCCGTGCCCAGCAGCGGTATTTTCCTCTCCTTTTCGAGCACTGCCTCCTATTTCACACATCCCAATTGTCCCCGCTTCAAAATTTAGTAAGGAAGATAATATATTTTCTCCTCATCAAACAACTCCCCCTCGCAGCTCCAAGAGAGGATTTCCAGCCACGTGGCGTCCCTGGCTGTGGACTGCCCGCTGCCTCCGATTTCAAGGAGGCTCGAAGTACGGAGGCCGAGTTATTTGCTGGAGGACGGGCGAAGGCAGCTCTTGGTTTTAGTCCTGTACAGCCATCCCCAGAAAAAAAACAAAACAAACCACGTTATTCTCCGCAGCACGTCAACCCTCCCGGACAAGGGAGCGGCACCCGTCGGCCCGGGCTGCCCCATCGCTTCACGCATCGTCTCCAAACGCTCTGGGCAGAGGCTGGAGCCCCTCACCGCCGCAGAGCTGAGCGAGACGGGCCCAGCTCACCCCTGGGGAAGGAAACAACCTTCTTGCCGCTTTCAGTCCAAAGATGCTGGTCGCGAAGAGTTTGAACCTTCTTTTTTTTTTATGAGACAGATTTATGATTGGTGTAATTAAAAAATGTACTCCCTTTGTTCTGTACGCTTGCTCCATCCATCTAACGTGGCTTCTTGGGGATCCCTCCCCGCTGTTTGGATCACACGTGGCAAGAACAAACCCACCCCAGATCTCCCTCCGACACATCGGGGGAAAGAAAAACAAAAAAGAACAACATTTACGGTGAAATAAAAAGAAAGAGCTGGTGTCAGGCCCAGAACTGGCAGGTATCACCACGGTAACATTGTTTTTATCTTTCAAGAGGTTTTGCGACAGCAAGCGAGTCTTTAAAAGCAAGAGGCGAATCTAAAATCAGCTGCGAAGGGAGGGGGGAGGAGGCGGTCTCTCCCCAACATGCAGCAATCGCACAGATTCCCCCTGCCGGGATAGGAATAGCAAGCTCACAGATTTCACTGAATTCAAGCAAAAAAGGTGCTTCATCGGGGAACGGAGCAGGAAACTCGGTTCTTCCCCATCCCCCCGTCCCCACAATCGGGTGCAAACCCAGGAGAGGAGCCCGGCAGCCCGGTCCCCGGCTCCCATCCCGGCGCAGAGCACAGCTGCCGCGCAGAGCCGACACATCCTGACCGGAGGCTGGCTGGGGATTAAATTCCCATACATTTAACAGAATTAAGTCTCTACCATCTGCTAACTTCTGGAGATATCAAAACAAACAAGTGGTGGACGAGATCCAGAAATCCCGACAATTTGGCCGGCCCTGAAAAATTAAGTTTTGAAACACTGGCAGGCATTTTTGTAGCCATGATCAGCATAAAGCAGCCTCAATGTCAATGCGGGGAGGTTTTTGTTCCCAGATTTACCAGTATGACCAGGATCCATGCTGGTGTACGCAGACAAGGGCTTGGCGGTTCCGGGCAGACATTTCATGGAAGAATGACCAGAGTCTCCCCAAGCGTTCAGCCTAACGATGCTCCCCTCACCTGGGATCGTTTCCACGTTGCAACGAGCAGTTACCAGCTATCCCCACCCTGGCGGGTTTCATGCTATTTCATCAGACTGGGTTTTAAAATGTAAAGTTTCTAAACTCAGCCAGGACACCCCGTTTATTCTAGAAGTATAAATAGAAAATCTACCATGTAGGATGCCAAAAGGAAAGGAACACCGAGTTCCCTCGCTCCCGTCGCACGCTACAACGGCCCCGCGCCATAACTGCGCTCGCTTGCTATTAGCACGTTATTATTTTCATAGTACCCAGATGCGTGCTTAGGTACTGGATGGTACAAGTAAATTAAAGCCCTAGAAAATATCTTGCAGGGGGCAATCGCATGTTAGCGGAAGGAGGGATTAGACCCAGGAGAACCTAATCAGGGTGGAATAAACCCAGAAAACTAGAGACAAAGGCGATTCCTGCCAGATGATGAGAGCTTTGGGCGCTGTTGGTGCTCCTGGTCACCACAGGGGATCCTGAGCTACCTCCACACCGGCACCCACCACCTCTGCAACAGCCGGAGCCTTGCAATTCTGCACAGTCCCACTGGTTCAGAGCGGTCCCTACAGGGAATCGGGGCCCCATCGCACAGACCAGGCTGCAGGATTAACACCAGGAGGAAGAGCGCTGGCAGAGCTCGCCGATCCTCCCGCCGCTCCTGACCAGGAAAACTCAGGCTGAGAGAGTCTTTGGGAAGCACCTCCGCCAGTCCTCCCGCCGCTGCTAATGCCAGCACAGCCACATGTGGGGTGACGCATTTTTTTTTTCCTCCTCAGACACACTAAAAATACATCCTTTGAGGCAGCTGCTTCCACAAACAAGGCTCAATTCCTAACACACTGCTTAAAGCCTAAGTATGGAGGCTGTCAAACTTCCCCTGCTCACCTCCCAGGGAAGTCCCTTTGAATTAAACTAATTGTGGGAAGGTAATCACAGCCCCCAAGGGCTGCCCGTTACCCGATCACACGCAGACACCAGCAGTGAGGAATTAAGGGACTTTACAGGGGCTGAGACCAAGAAACAGGAGGAGAGAGAAAAGAAACTGGGTTTGAAAGAAAACAACACATTCTTACTACCAACCTACTCTATCCTCTCACAAACCAAAAACCAGGAGGCTCTTAAGGAAGTGGCCGAGACCCACAAGAAACAGTCCTGCTGAAATGCTTGGCTTCCCCGCAGAAGGTGCGCTCCCTGCTCCTTGGCCTCCTCCTCCTCCCCGGGACTTGGGGAAGCACCCCCAGCCCAGGGCCACCTCGCTGCCCGCAATCCCAAAGCGGGCCAGCGTCCCCCGAGCCTCGCTGGGCACCCTGAGAAGCAACAGCGAGGACCTGCCGTTAGTCTTCGCTGTTCCCTGAGGGAAGTCAGGGCAGACCTGGACACTGCATCAGGACGGTGCCCACCTCGCTGCCAGCCTTCTCCCGCATCTGGAACCACACCATGCCCTCCCAGAGAGCTTCTTTATTCCTCTCAACCACCCCCGAACAGGCAGACAGCTGTTACAGGACCCGCTTTTTCTTCTGAAAACACATGGGCTATGTTACCGAGGCTGCAACAGGATCCTCTCCACACCTCCTGTATTCTCTTCCTCCGCCAAAACCAGTGTAATAGCGAGATTCCCTCCTCCCAAAACCCTCAACCCTTCGGCAGCCACAGCACCGTTCTTCCCAGGTCGCTGGGGTGTGATAAGAGACCCGCGTGCCCCATTCTCAAACACCATCCTTGGGACACCGGGACCTAGAGAAACCAGAGAGGATCCAGATAGCCCAAAGCCCGACCGGCTTCTTGTTCACACGGCCACTCCTCAAAAACTGGAGGAGCAAGAAAATCCCCCCCAGGACCTGGCACCCCAAAACGTGACACCACCTTATTTGCAAGAAATGTTAAAGAATCGGAGGGACCCCTGCCAGCCCCTCTCTGAGCCCTGTGCTGGAGGGGGAAGGCTGCTCCCCTGCCTCATCCTCCCCTCAGGGCAGGGAGGAGGAAGGAGCTCAGTCCCAGGAGATCTGGAAGGGGATGACAACAGTCCCAAATCCCAGAGCTGGAGGGAGGGAGCCGGGACCAGACCCCCCCAGGAGCTGCGGGGGCAAATGCACAGCCCCCGTGTCCCCCCCCCAAAGCCTCCCCCAGCCAAGGGGTCTCATCCTGCCCCTAACTATAGGGGAGCACGGCCAGACCCCCCCATTCCCAGGGATGCCAGGGAGTGGGGGACAAGCCCAGGCCTCTCCAGGAGGGGCAGGCGGGCACTATCAGCCCCTCCATGCTGGGGAGGGAGGGGGACATGACCAGGCTCTCCCCCGCCCAAAACAGCCCCCTCAGGCCCAGGGTTCCCAGCAGGCGCGGGGGAACGCGGCCGCTCCCCCACCCCGAATTCCCGAAGGCGATGACCGCTCCGCCCCGCCCCGTTCCAAGGGGGGATGGGACGGGGGGGCCGTTAGGCTGCCACACCCCCCCCGAGCCCCCCCAGATCTCACGGGGACACACGGCACCTCCCCCCAAGGCCCGGGGGGGGGGGGGGGGGGGGAGAGGGCGGCCGCGACCCCCGCCCCGCACCCCGCGGGGGGCAGGGGGCGGCCGTGACCCCACCCCAAGGCGCGAAGGGGAGGGCCCGCCGTTACCACCGCCCCACGTCCCGACCGGGGCGGGGGGGCGGCTCTTCCTCACCCCGGTCCCGACGGGGCAGGACGGTCACCACCACCCCCCCCCCCCGGTCTCACGGCCCCCTCAGACCGGGGCGGACCGGGCCCCCCCCCCTCCCCAAGGCCCGGGGGTCCCCCCTCCAGGCCCGGCCCCGGCCCCCCCCCCGGGGCCATGCGAGGCCCGGCGGCGGCGGCGGTACCTGCTGCGGCGGGCGGGGGGCGGCCGGTTCCCGCCCAGGCCCCTCCGCGGCGGCCGCTTCTCCTCAGCCACTTCCTGCTTGGATCGCGCCCCCCGCCCTCCGCCGCCGGCCGCTCGGGCGCCGCCCTCCCGCCCCCCCTGCGCCGCGCTATTGGCGGCGCCGCCCGCCGGTCGCCGCCGCGCGCATTTCGATTGGCCAGCGCTGCTGTCGCTCTTGGGTGGTCGCGGCTGTTCGCACTCGCCGTTGGAGGAACGGACGACAACTCCGCGGCTGGTGCCCGCCTCCCGCGGGGTGTGCTCATTGGGGGGCGGGGGTGCCATTCAACGCGTGGTCCCCGCCCACCCCAATACCCCGCTTCCTATTGGTGGTTGGCGCTGGCTCACCCACGGGGCAGCCTCGCTGCTTACTGGCTGGAGGATTTGTTCATCAAGCCAGCCCGCCTCCTCCCGCTTTCCGTTGGTCAATCGAGCCTGTCCTTCAAGCACGGACTCTCGCAGCTATTGGCCACAGGAAATGTCCATCGGGGCGCCTCTCAGCCGTTGTTTTCCTATTGAGCGAGAGACCTGTCGCTCAACGCCAGGGCCCGCCCCTCTGCCAGAGCCATTGGTCAAAAGCTCTCACAGGTGGTTCAACCATCTTCTCCCATTTGCTGGTAACGCTGTCACTCAGGGT